>CM052650.1:161949237-161980233 GCA_028533165.1 Leontopithecus rosalia | reverse complement strand
AGACAGATGCTGGAGAGGTTGTGGAGAAATAGGAACACTTTTACACTGCTGGTGGGAGTGTAAATTAGTTCAACCATTGTGGAAGACAGTGTGGCGATTCCTCAAGGACCTAGAAATAGAAATTCCATTTGATCCAGCAATCCCATTACTGGGTATATATACAAAGGATTATAAATTGTTCTACTATAAGGACACATGCACATGAATGTTCATTGTAGCACTGTTTACAATAGCAAAGACCTGGAATCAACCCAAATGCCCATCAATGATAGACTGGACAGGGAAAACGTGGCACATATACACCATGGAATATTATGCAGCAATCAAAAACAATGAGTTCATGTCCTTTTTAGGGACATGGATGAACCTGGAGAACATCATTCTCAGCAAACTGACACAAGAACAGAAAATCAAACACTGCATGTTCTCACTCCTAGGTGGGTGTTGAACAATGAGGACACATGGACACAGGGAGGGGAGAACTACACACTGGGGTCTGTTGTGGGGAATATGGGAGGGACAGCAGAGGGTGGGGAGTTGGGGAGAGATAGCATGGGGAGAAATGCCAGGTATAGGTGAAGGGGAGGAAGGCAGCAATCACACTGCCACGTGTATACCTATGGAACTATCTTGCATGTTCTTCACATGTACCCCAAAACCTAAAATGCAATAAAAAAAAGCACAGGTACATGCCACTTCAAATGTAAAAAAATAATGAGTAGTGAAATTTATTTTTTAAATGCAAAATTTATATGAAATAGTCTCAGGATATATCTGCCACAATTGCTTGAAAGAAAATGTTCACTCCCTTAAAGAAAAAAAAAAGACAAAAGTAAAAAACCTTGTCCTTTGAGTAGATGGAATGCTAATGTAATACTGATGGAGATTTTAAATTAGTTACTCAAGCTGAACATTGGCATGTGTGCCAAGAAAATGTGTACAATGTTTACTAACATACTTATACAAGAAAGTTCCAATAGCACTGACTTTAACAGTCAATAACAGGAAGTATATAGATGTTCACAGCAGTAGATTTGGATTAATAAATTGTGCTAAATTAACAAAATGGGGACACTGTTCAGCAGCAAGAATAAATGACCTATAACTACAGGGTGGATCTCACAAACATAATGTTGAGCAAAACCAAATTAAAAAGAATATATTATTAGCGTATGATTCAGTTTCTATAAAGTTCAGAAATAGGCAGTCTACTGCCATACTGTTAGAAGACAGAGATGGTTACCCTTGATGGAAAGGAGTGGCCTCAAGGGCTCTGGCAGAGTCTTCTGACACTTAGGCAATTCTTTGGGTGCTGTTTACATGGATATATGCAGCTTGTGAAAATTCATTGGGCTTTACTCTTGCAAAGTGCACACTTTTGTCTTTGTATGAGACACCAAAAAGAAAAGAACTTAAAGCATCAGCCAAAAAGTGAATCTATGGAAACAATAAATTAGACATAAATACAAAACTACACTTTGGATAGGAAAACTTAAAAATAAAACTGTGAATTTTGCCTTGAATTAACATACACACTCTATCAGTTATAAATAGTAATTTTAGATTAAGAGAATAAACGTGAATATTTGTATTAATTTTTTATAGAAAATGTGCTACTTTCATATTCTTCCTCAATCTAGTTATTTATTTCATTTCTATTTTATGGAAGATATAATACATCATAGATTTGGAAAATAAACCTAAATTTATGTTAGGGATGGTGCAAAATAAAATGTCTTAAACTCACCTCTAGCAATCTGATTTATGTATAAATGTTCTTTATTATCAGGTTTTTTTTTTTGAGACAGAATCCCTCTCTTTCTCACCCAGGCTGGAGTGCAACTGGGTCACTGCAATCTCCACCTTCTAGATTTAAGCGATTCTCATGCCTCAGCCTCCCCAGTAACTGGGATTACAGTGTGTGCCACCACATACAGTTAATTTTTGTATTTGTGGTAGAGACAGGGTTTTGCCATGTTGTCCACGGTGGTCTCAAACTCTTGACCTCAAGTGATTTGCCAGCTTTAGCCTCCAAAATTGCTGGGATTACAAGCTTGAACCACTGTGCCCAGCCAGTATATATCTGATTCAAAGTGTTAAATTTTTTTTTTTAGTTTGAATTAAAAGTATTGAACTTGTTTTTCTGAGTCATTTGAATGAGAGAGGACTGGAGTTACAGATGCATAGCTATACAATTTATATATATGAGTTATTTTTATATTTTAATTATTTTTATTTATCTTTTATTTGTCCTTTTATTCTTATTTTTGTATTTTTATCCTTTATCTAAATATATATTTATAATTGTTATATATTTGCCTTTTTCTGTTTTTCTCTCTCCTTATGCAAGCTCCAATATTACATTTGTGCTTTGAATTTCTTTATAATGGGTAAATTTGAAATATCCTTTAACCATGCTAGAATGTACATTTGTGCTTTTAATTTCTTTATAAAGGGTAAATTTAAAGTATCCTTTGACCATGCTAAAATGCTCCATTATATTGCTGTTTTTTATATGCAAGTTATTAGCAACTTTTTGGAATGCATATTTGTATGGATCTAAATTAGTTTAAGTTTACATATGTTAATGAAGAAAGTTGCTGCTGTTCTTCGGCCTAGTGTTTTTTTGTTACAGGTCTTTCCACATGGATGAGATACTTATGTGAGGAAATTTCTGGGAAACGAGATTTTTTCCTAGAATTCACCCATATGCTTTACACATAAAGAGTAATCTTAACATTCACTTATCTTTCCTCTCAAAAACATTTAAATACTCAGAGCCAAAATATAGGCATGTGCTTTAGCATTGTAGCTGACCATTTTGGAAAGATTTTCCTAGCTCTACTCCTAGAAGCACTGCAGAGGAGGACTAGTTCATGAAGTGGTAACTGGCCTTTACTGCTGGTGTTGAAGCAGGGTGTTCTGCTTGCTTGTCACTGAAGTAACTAATAGAAAAATGGTCAATATAAATTGACAGCACAGACCATAATATTTGGCTTCTAAAGATATTATTATTCTGTGCTACACTTCCCACTCAATTTTGCTTTTGGAACATTTTTAATTACAGAGTCAATTTCTCTAATAAATATAGTGCTATCAGATTGGCTATATCTCCTTGTGTGAATTTTGGTAATTTGTGTCTTTCGTGGAATTGGTCCATTTTATCTAAGTTACCGAGTTGGTGGCCATGGAATTGTTCACAGAATCTAGTATTCTTTTTAATGTCCATGGGATCAGTAGTGATGATCCCTCTTTAATTTCTCATATTGGTAATTTGTGTGTTTTCCTTCTTTTATTCTTAATCAGACTGGCTAACGTCTGTTAATTTAATTGAGTTGTTTTTTTAAAGAATCAGCTTTCAGTTTCATTGATTTTTCCCTATTGTTTTACTCATTCCAAGTTCATTAATTTTTACTTGTTATCTTCTTGCTTCTGCTTGTGTTGGGCTTAAATGGCTCTTCTTTCTTTAGTGTCTCGAGACAGCAGCTTAGTTCGTTTATGGTAGATCTTTCTTCTTTTGTAATATATGCATTTAAAATTAGAAATTTCCCTCCAGGCACTCATTTCCCAGCATTCCATACATTTTCATAAGTTGTATATCCACTTTTATTTATGTCAAAGTAGTTTAAAGTATTCTCAAAATGTCATCTTTGACCCATGTGTTCTTTAGAAATGTACAGATTATTTTCTAAATATTTGGTAGTTTGCAGCTATTTTATGTTGTCTGCTTTTTACATTAAAGCACTTAACATATTACTCACGGTTTTAAATTCCTGGAGACACCGCATGGCTGGTTTTGTTTTAGGGGCATCTAGTTCCTAGCTGCTTGATGTCTCACGATATAGGATATTTTTCAAGAAAACCCCAGAGCACTTCATCTGTATTCTTGTCCATCTGTATTGGTGTTAGGAATCTAACAAGAAGTAGGAATTAAGTGAGTGGGGAGTGGGGAGAGAATCCTGTCTAGATATTATTTCTCTGGGTTCATGTGGCTCTTCCTTCTGCAGGGCATTCACCTTTTTGTACTTCTGTTGCACAGTAAACATGGACTTCATTGAAGTGTATGGATATATTTTCTCTAGTAGACAGGAAATTCATGGAACAAGTTATACTTAATTAAAAGCGAATGACACAAAGAGTTTTACGTTACTTAACTAATTTATCTCTAATTGAGGAGACTATAATGCCTCTACCTTTTGCTTTGTCTCTTAAATGAACAGACACACCATTGATTTCCAGGCTTTGAGGCTCCAGCCTCTGAAATTTTTGCAGGTTAAGCTTAAATTTTTTTGGATTACTGTTTTAGTTTTTCTTTGTAACTAGTCATATTTTTAATAGCTTTAGTGAAAGATGATTGACATACAAAAACTACACATATTAATCATGTATAATTTGATGTTTCAGCATATTTATGCATCCATGAAACCATAACCACAGTTAAGACATTGAAGATGTCTACATTCTTCTCCAGCTTTCTTCATGACTCTTGGGAATTCCTTCTACCTGAACCACCCAACATCCTCCTTCCATCCCCAGGCAATCGCTCATCTTCCTTCTATCACCATAGATTAGTTTGCATTTTCTAGAATCTCAGATTAATGAAATCATACAGTATCTACCCTTTTTTGCTTCTTTCATGAAGCACAATTAAGAGTCATCCATATTGTAGTGTGTTTCAAGAATTTCTTTCATTTTATTATCAAATAGAATTCCATTTCATGCGTATATTAAATTTGCTTATTTGTTCACTTGTTCACAGACATTTGAGTTACTTTTAGTCCTTAACTCTTACAAATAAAGCGGTTGTAAATAGTCTTATAAAAGTCATAGTATGGACATACATCTTCATTTCTCTTGGGTATACACCTAGATGTGGAATGGATAGATCATATGGTGAATATGTTTTTAACTTTTTAATACATTTGCAAAATGTTTTCCAAAGTTTCTTTTACTATTTTGCATTTCCATCAAAGTGTTTGAAAGTTTCACTTCCTTTATATCCTCACCAACACTTGGTTACTTTCAATTTTCTTTACTTTTCTTTTTTCTTTTTTTTTAAATTGAGAAGGAGTTTCACTCTGTCTCCCAGGCTGGAGTGTAACAGTGTGGTCTCAGATCACTGCAGCCTCCTCCTTTGGGTTCAACTGATTCTTCTGTCTCAGCCTCCTGAGTAGCTGAAATTACAGGCACCCACCACAACACCTGGCTAATTTTAGTATTTTTAGTAGAGACAGGGTTTCTTCATGTTGGCCAGGCTGGTCTAAAACTCCTGACCTCAGGTTATCCACTTGCCTCGGCCTCCCAACGCGCTGGGATTACAGGCTTGAGCCACAAGGGCCAGCCCCTCTTTAGCTTTTCTAATAAATGAGTAGCAATATCAGATTGTGATTTTAATATTTATTTCCTTAATAACGTATAATGTTGAGCTCTGTTTATATGCTTATTTCCCATTCATATATTTATTTGGTGAAATGTTTGTTTAAATCTTTGGCATATCTATTTACATAGCCTACCTCTCTAGTAATCTAATTCTTTATTTTCTCTTAGCAATAGTTTGTAGTTTTCAAGTGCGTGGTTCTTGACCATTTTTGTCAGATTTCCTCCTAAGTATTTTATATTTTTGATGCATTGGAAATGGTAATTTCTAATTGTCTTCTGCAAAAACACGTTGCTATTTTTTAAAATCCTTCTTCCACTATTTAGAACCTCCTGTGTATTCATAAGTATATGTAGTAAAGGGAACACATCCTTATTTTGTTTCTGATCTTAGGTGGAAAACATTCTGTCTTTTATCATTCAGTATGATGTTAGATTTAGGGTTTTTTTTTCCAGAAAATCTTTATCAGATTGAGAGAGTTTCTTTTTATTCCTACTTTGCAGAGAGTTTTTAAAAACAAAAATGGATGTTGCATTCTCTCAAATGACTTTTCCTGAGAATATTACAGAATTCAGACCATTTACATTTAATGTTATTACTGATATTGTTAGATTTAAATCTATTGTTTTGCTATTTTAATCTTCTGTTTATTTCTTCTTTGTTCCATTTTTACTTCCTTTTTAAATTAATTTTTATGATTGCATTTTATATCTTTTCTGTGATTCTTAGCTATAACTACTTTGCTATCGTAGTGAATATTTTAGCGTTTATGTGTTGTAACTTATCAGAACCTACCTTCAAGAGATTTTGTACTTCTTCACATATACTGTAAGAATCTTGTAATTCTTTGCTTCATTTCTCTCCTCTCAGTCAGTTCTGAGACGTATTGTACTGAAATATTCTGTACTCATACATTTTACTTTTTGCATATTTGTATATCACATGCTATATATTGCTTGTGATATAATTGCTTGTGCTTATTTTTGTATATTGAATCAATTACATTTTTAAATATTTATGTTAATTTTTAAAACAGTTTTAGGTGTATAGAAAAATTGAGAAGGTAGTACAGAGAATTGCATACTACTTACACGTAGTTTCCCCTATTATTGGCATCTTACATAAGTATTGATACAGACAGGAGGCCTGGAAATACTGGGTAGAAGAGGGCAGAGTCCCTGATGAGGGCTTCACCCACAAGCCTGGACCTGAGGCCCTAAATGAGAATACGCATTCCTGTTTTTCTGCCCGAATGTTTCCTTTTCCAAAACCACCCTGGCCTGCCATGCCCCCTACTCTGTACCCATAAAACCCCCAAGTTCCAATGGCAGAGGAGCAGAGTAGTGTGGCAGAGAAGGAGAGAAGAGAAGAAGCATCTGAATGTTGAGAGGAGTTCAATTGGGAATGGCTGAACCCCAGGGGAAGATTATCTTCCCACTCCATCCCCTCTCTAGCTTCCCATCCTGCTGAGAGCCACTTTCATTGCTCAGTAAATATCCTCTGCATACACAACCCTGCAATCTGTTCATGTAACCTGATTCTTCCTGGATGCCAGAATTTGGAATGCACCATGTGCAGGAACCCTAAAAGACTGTCATACTGACCCTTCACTGAGCTGTTTAACACTTAAACCATCCACAGAGAGCAAAGCTAAAATTTGTTGTAACACATGCCCTCTGGTTGCGCTCCAGGAGTTGCAGGCAACCCCAGATGCTGCTGTGAGCTAGTATGGGGTTTGTTCCTGCTGGTGCCCAAAGGTACTTGCCCCAGCTCCTGTACCCACTTACCTGTGTGCTCACCCTCCTGCATGCAGTTTGAGCAAATGAGCCAGGGGCTGAGTAAATGAACCACATTTCTGTCACAAGTCCCAAAAAGTGATCAAGAAAAGTCTCCCATCTCAGTATGGTATATTTGTTGCAATTAATGAACTAATACCTTGTTTTTAATCAAACTGCATATTTTATTCTGAGTCTTTTAGTTTCTGCATAGTAATTTTTCTTAGTTTTTACCTTAAAAAATCTCTTGTACCCAGGAAAACCAGATAAACATTAATTTATCAATATATTTTTGCTTTTTTGAGTAATTCCTTATTCTTTTGAACTAAAGGGTGTTCCAGACTTATCTTGTTTATATCTCATCCAAGTCCTAGAATCAGCCATTTCTCCAATGATATCAAAAAGCAAGAGGTGAGTGCTAGGCTTTTATGTGCTCCTGTGTGCTAGTTAGGTGTTCTCATTGTTGCTGGAATGTCATTGCTTCCAGGTCCTCTCAGTTGAAAAAGAAAATACATGTTTATGTGTGTGTGTGTGTGTGTGTGTGTGTGTGTGTGTGTGCGTGTGTGTATTAACCCATAATATGTACATATTTATAAACATTTCCATGTGTAAGCATCAGTAGCACATTAAGTTAAACATGAGTTCTTCTATCTTCAACTATAATCCATTATCCATCGGATCATTCTAGCCTCCTTCCCTTGTTGATTTATAAATTTCCACTCTAATAATGAGAAACCTCATTTGCATTATCTGTCATCCATTTACTTAATGGTTCAATTCCAGTACATTTATCTAGTACTATTAGAATTGTTATCCTCTATCCCAGTAGAAAGCAATTTTGTTGACTAGAATACAGTGCTTATGTTCACTTCCTTTTGTCTTATGTCTCATAGACTCTGTTCATTTCCAAAGTTATTTCATTTAGCACTTTACTCTCAACCTCTTAAGTGAGGTTGTTTTACATATACTTGTAATATAGTTAGATTCTCTTGGAACAGTGTTAATTCTTTCCTAGGATCCTCTGTCCCAATGTATTATTTGCATATGTTTGTTTTACTATTTGTATAATAAAGTTCTATAAGTTTTGCAAATACAAATTGAACTTTTGAATATTTGGACTATAATTGTAATAACTGTTTTAATTTTAATATTGTTGCCTACTAATTCTAATATTTAGTTGAGATCTTGTCTCTGTTCAGACTGATTATTTTCTTTCTCATTGAGAGTATATTTTCCTACTTCTTCGCATGCATAGTAGTTTTTGATTGCATTTTAGAAATTTTGAGTTTTTTCGTTTTTTAAAAAAATATTGTTGAGCTATGTTCCAGGACGCAGTTAATTACCTGGTAACAGTGTAGTCTTTTCAAGGATTCCTTTTAAGTTTGTTGGTTGGGATCAGAGCAGTGTTTTGTCAAATTATTTTAACTGCTGAGGCAAAACTCCTCAATGTCTACCTTGTGACTTGAGACGTAGGAGACATTCAACCCTTACTGGTAGAAACAAACACTAATATTTCTAGCTCTGTGTGAGCAACTGGTGCTATTCCTTTTAATACCTTCAGGCGGTTCTTTCTTGACGTTTCTTTATGTGCATCTGTGAATTGGTGCTCTGCTGAACACTGAAGGCTTACCCTCTGTGGATCTCCAGACTTCTCGCTTTGTGCGGCTCTATTCCCTCTGGTACTCTGTTCTTTTAACTGCTGCTGTCTAGGTCTCTCTGTATTCTCAGCTTAATCTTTCAACTCGTGGAGTTTAGCACTCTGCCTGGGTTTTTCTTTTTTACATCAGTGCCTGGAAATTCCTTCAGGGCAGTGATAAGGCAGTAATAGGGCTCATTTCATTTGTATTATCTTTCAGAGATCTTGTATTTTATTACATACTGCCTTTTGTCTTGTTTCATATATGTTGTTCAATCTTTTGTTGTTTCAGATGTAAAGGTAAATCCAGTCCTAGTTACTCAATCTTGGCCTGAAGCCGTAGTCCATCCAGTAGTCATTCATTAGATCGCTTTTTTTTTCTGTTAAGTCCTAGGATTTTCACATTTCTAAGCTTTCATTGCTATCAGATGAAAAGAGTTCTTAATGAACTTAGCCTGACTTTATTCATCTCCTAGTTCAAGAGGCTTCATGTAATTTCTGGGTAAGACACCTCTAATCTGTCTTCATATCTTTACTTTCTTATTGTTTCTTCTTTTATGTTTGTTTGCCTTTTATTCTTTTCCTAAGAAATTGATGTTCTCAGTGTCTTTATCCTAGATACTGTCTTGTGCTGAAACTTATTTCTATAGTATGTGCCTCTGCTATAATCAAAATTAGATCCTCAGAATTTCAGTTTACGTGCCCAAGTCAGAAATGTGTTTTCACTGGGCTTTTTCCTGTTTCTCCTTTTATAGGAATCCTATGTTTTAACTTTTTGAGATGTTTAAGTAAACTGGCAACTTACATTTACTTTCAAGGTAAAGTGGATATCTATAGTTTAAATTAATGTGGACCAATTATAAAACACATTGTATAAATACTCTTCGATAGTGAAATAGTTAAGAGTGTTTAGGCTTACAACCATTGTTTGAACTTGCTAAGAAGGCTTAAAGTTTTTATTTTTGGTAACTGAATGATATTAATATCATAATATCTTCACACAAAAGTACTGCTTAGAAGTAAAACCTCAGAGTCATGTGAGTTCTCAAGTTGCCGCAGCTTATATTTGTTGGGTATTTTCCTTTCCTTTTTTTGTTTTGAATTCCTTGGAACATAACCCCTTACGTAAAAGCATAGAACAACTCTACTGGTAATCTTAGTAATTCTTTGTAAAGAGTAATGAAGATTTCCTGATTTTTGTACTTCTTGATCTCATTGTTTCTGTGGCTTTGTAAAACTAAAAAAAAAAAAAAAAAAAAAAAAAAAGAACTTGTCTGAATTCCCAAATATTGTCTGATTTGTGCTGCACTATTATTTAATAATTCCTTAATATTGTGATAAGCTTCAACTCAAGATTTTGGTCAAGATCTTAGTTAAGGTAAAAAGGAATAAAAGAAAAGCTAAAGCTTCCTTTGTTAGTACTTTCTTGTAAATGTAGCTCTAGAGTATTTTATTAAATAATCCTTTTTGATATCATGCCAAAAAAGCCTGATTTCAATAATATTTTTGAGTTGAATTGAAATAATCACTCTAAATATGTATTAGTTATTAAGGATAGAAGTAGTAAATTATTCTTAAGTATTTTAATCTCTTTGAACCAAAGTGTTTTGAAATTTTTTCCTTAAATTATAAATAATAGAGAAAAAGTGAGGCAATCAATTGTAGCATTCAATTGTTTTCTGTAGTTCTCTGTAATCAGGTTTTTGTAGAACTCGTGTTCTCTAAAGGAGAAGAAACATGACGTTGGCAATAATTGGACGACCCATTTGGGGTACAATGTTAATGAAAGAAAAAAATGTTTATTGCATATTGATTCAGACATTTTGCTAGCTATTACATAATCTTATTAGTTGCTTTGAACAAGGTTATATGTCTCAGATTTTCATATTGCTGTAAGGATGTGTGAAATGTTTTATTTTATTAGCTGTTTGACATTTTCATTGAAGTTTCAAGATTTTTTTCCTTCCTGTTTTTCTGAGAGCAGATGAAAAAGGACTTTCCTCTTTATATTTTAAAGACAGCAGAACATTAAACAAAGAACAGCAATTAAGTGCCTTCTGAATGGTACTCTGAAATTATTTCCAGACACCATTGATTTTATTTTTTAAAATAAGCCCAACAGCATTTTCAAATTTGGGCGTGTAAACACTTATTATTAATATAAGCTCTAAGGGCCTTCAGACTGAAAGGGCTTGGAATGCAGATCTAACATGACACAATAAGGGGCGATTTCACTTTTTCTTTGCCATCTCTAATAAAGTGGAAATTTATCAGAATTTTCACTAGGGTGAAGAATGAGGCAAGAATGAAGATGGGGCTTTGCTCTGAAAGAGGACTTAAATTTTTAAAGCCAATCTTTACTTGGTCTCCGGTGATTCATTTATCTCCATAAGTATCCATTGGTTCTTATCAGTTCCTTTTTTTATTACTCCTTTTTAAAACTGTAAGCCTTCCAAAATTTCCTTTTTTTCCCATTTTTGAATTTTTCCCAGTATTTTCTCCTTCACATTCTCACACATTTCCACTTATTTGTTTATTCATTCCAAACTGATAGAGTATCTATTATGTCCTAGGAATAATGCCAAATGCTAAAAATGAAAAGATTTCGCTTTCTGGTTTCATCCTTTTATTTCACAGCTAATAAGATGGTTAAAGCTCCCGTTCCAAGTATTACGGGGAGTTCAATATTCTCCCCTGGGAGCTTATTTTCTTCTGTTTGTCTCTGACTCTGAATTCCTGCTCTGACTGATCTTTTAATGTCTAGTCACTTCCTGGGGCTCACGTCTTCTTTCCATATTTCTCACCCTGTGTGTGGCCACTGTTACGTTTTTAGTTTTTGTTTTTGTTTGTGTGCTTCTTAAGGCATCACCAACATGTTTCTGTTGCATAAAACAGATTTTCCTGCAAACTAAACAATAATGGAGGAAGATAATAGTCCAACACAGAATTGCAAACCAAAAGAAAAAAAAACCCAGAATGTAAATCGTATTTTCGTAATGCGTGAACTGGACTTGGCAATCACAATTGACTTGCATATTTAGCCACCTGTAGGTGCAGCAAACTGTTTGGGTCTGAAAGGAAATAGAGTGACAGGCTTTCTCCTCTTACTCCAAAGCTGCTGTAACCACAATCCCTGTTTTACACCAGAGAACTAGATCCTTCCTTCTTCAATGTAACCTGTATATTATTCGCTGTCATTGAATATCATGAGTGTTTGGACATTCATTTAGAGACTACAGTCTTCAGAAAACAAAGTGTCAGGCAAAAGGAGAGAATGGGCTGCAGTGATATACTGTATCCTAGGAGCAATATTTCTAGTAAGAAAAATTGTTGAGAGTAGGAAGAACACATGCATGATAGGGAAATCTGTTTTTAATGTGTATAATATAGTGTTTTATGTTACAAAGAAATATATATACTATATATAAAATCATATATAAATATATATAATATTGTATTATATAATGCATATAAAAATTTAAATATATAAAATTTTATATAAGCAATTCATATGTGAAATGAATATTCCCATTCTGTAGGTGCTCTTTCTACTTATATGTTTTATATATACATATACTTTCAAAAATTTTACATATATATATTTCTTGCAATGCATCAGATAAACAGATATTGGGGTTTAAGAAAATTCCACCTGAGATTATTTATGGTGGAATAGTTCAGACCATTGTTGCTGCTAAGCATGCATCACCAGACTAACTCTTTCCTGAACTGCAAACCTACCTCTGTCTTCTTCCCACATTAACTCTCAGATCTCCCCCTGCCCCATTACTATTAAAGGCACTGGGTCAGTAGAGGCTAAACATCTATGATACTGCATTCACCAAAGGTAGAAGAGCATCCAAGTTCTCATACCTATTATCCAGGCTTTTGCTTAGAGGTAACACACATGTACTCTGTTCTTAGTCCGTTAGCCAAAATTAGTCGCAAGGCCCCATCCAACTAAAAGGAGCTTGGAGAATTGGGAAGCACATGAATATTGAATATTTGGTGCAGTCTTCAGTACACTTCTCTAGCAGATTAATTGATACTGTACTTACCTTTGGATAGAAAACATGACTTATATGTCTTGCTAGAAAACGTTTTTGCACTTTTAAATCTATATGCATATTTATATAATTAATATATATTTATATATTTTATATATTAAAATTAATATATTTCAGTATTATTTAATATATTTTACACACAGAAATGATCATCAAGCAGTGAAAAATCAGACCATTTCCTTGTTACTGCATCAGTCGAACAACAGCAAAATCTGCAATGAAAATATATCACTTTTCCTCATATGAATCTGAATTGTATATATTCTTTTTCTTACTCTTCCTTTTATTTACACCAGATTTTTTAAAAAAATTACAAAATTGTAATAGCTCGTTTTCTTTGTAACATCAATAATAGTATTTATTAAACATTTATGTTAATTAGTTTAAAATAACAGTATTTATTATTGCGTGTGTCAAGAGCAATGTATTCATTGTCTCTTGAAATTTCAGAACATCGTTGCTCTGTTGTAGGCAAATTGTTAATATTCTCATGTTATGTGTAAAGGATTGAAACCAAAATGGGATTACAAGTTTCTAAAATTACCAGTGAGCACAAGGTGGAGCCAGAATTTGATCTTTATTATGTGTGACTCTAGTCTCTAAATTATAATCTGTTTTCAGGTCAATTACTAAAGGCAACTATTACAACTAAGTTTGGTTCTTTACCTTCAGAATTTTCTCTAACGTATTGATTTTAAATACTGTAAGATAGTTGGATATTTTTCAAATGTAAGTATAAAATAAGAAGGAAAATCTAGAGCCTCTCATTTAAGAATTCTGTCATCGGATGAATCCCAGAAGGAGTGAAATAGTTTTATTTCATTGACTTTCAGAGGCAAATGGAAACATAGTTATGTGGGAAAAGGCTTTTCATTAGGGCTGCTATCCTTGAAACTAGAAAGACTAGACAGCTACAAAATATGCTATCATTTAGAATTATACATGACTGCAAATGTTCAAGAAAAAAGCTTGAGCACTAGGATTCGGAGAGTCACTAGATTATAGCCTTGGTGTTTTGACAACTACTCAAGAAAGGGAACTCTGGGCTTTTTTGCCAATTAACAATGGAAAAGGGCTAAGGGTTAAGGGTAGGCGAAGAGAAATGAAGATAGGAATTTGGGAGAGAAAGACTTTGATATTTCATTTGCAGAACATTGTCCTCTGTTAGGAAATTACAGTTGTTCCCTCTTATTCGTGGGGGATTCATTCCAAGACCCTCCAGTGGGTGATCATGCCATACCCAGTTGATGTTGATCAGAACATGTTTCTGTTCATATCTTTTATTCACAAATTTAATGGCTTTTTCATCTTACAGCACTTATTGAGTACTATGGCTGTAACTTTTGCAGTTTGGGGTACAACAATACAACTAGCATGATTTATTTTTCCTTCTTCACAATTTCATGGATGAAAAATGTGTCCTTGCCATAGATCATAACCTCAACATATAATTCCTGTCTTTTTTAAAATTAAGTAAAGAACTTCCATCTTTTCACTTAAAGGAAGCATTCTACGGCTTTTCTTTGGTATGTCCAAATTGCCAGCATCACTACTCTTGTGCTTTGGGCCATTATTAAGTAGAACAGGGATAATCGGAACACAATCACTGTGATACTGTGACAGTGGACCTGATAATCAGGAAGGCTACTAAGTGACCAAGGGGTGGGCAGCATCCACAGGGTGGAGAGGCTCATCAAAGGGGAAGTCATGTCCTAGGCAGAATGGAATGGGGAGGTGCAAGATTTCATTACACTACTCAGAACAGGGCACAATTTGAAATTTATGAACTGTTTGTTTCTGGAATTTTCCATTTAATACTTTTGGGCAGCAGTTGACCCTGGGTCACAGCAACAGCAGAAAGCAAAAGTGCAGCTAAGTGAAATTACTGTACTGTGAGCATTTTAAGGAGAGGTGTTTGCTTTAATGGGCATGTGAACAAGTAGAAACTTTATTGATTGAAAGAAAGGAAGATCATCCAGTAGGCCGTTTCAAAGATGTGTTCAATGGCATATTCTATGTCTTTTCCTTTGTTAGACCAAACTGCTTCCTACTTCTAGCCTGAGTTACTTTTTTGGTTTGGTAACTTTCAGCATTACTTCTTTTTCTATATGTTTTAGTATTGTTTGAGCTAAAACATATAGAAAGGGAAAATCATTGATTGGGTGCTCTTATGCAGCACATATTGAAAACAAAAGTATTCAAAAATTATTATTTGTTTTTGAGCTCAAAATGAGGCCATGTAAGACAAATGCATTAAACAGCTCACCTCCGTTATTTTATCTTTAGAGTAAGTCACATTGAGATACACATCTCAGACTTTACGAAGATTGAATAAGCACAGGCAAGATCCATGCATTTGTATTACAGTACTTAATATAATTGCTACATATCTATATCATTGTATAGCTCAATTTCTGGATACTTTGAATAAAATCTTATTATAAGGGCTTTTGCAATTTTATGCAAATTGGCAGAATCAGTGAAATAAAGTAGGAGACTTTATTCTTCTGTATACACATATCTTTAATCACTAAGAAAAAATCATATTTTTCCATAGATTAAAATTTATACAGATATAACAAAATTTGTGGCATATAATGTTCTTTTGAAAAAGAAATTGTAATGACTCACTTGGTGTCTCATTAATCCAGAGTGCCTTACACATTAAAGGTTTTACAGCCCGGGCAAAGGGCATATTGGCTTGGGGCCACAAAGATGAATTAACCACTAAGACTCTGGGGACTTCTCTCTATGAACTTCTTCAGGGAAGAATCAATGTTTGAAATTTATTTCCAATATTCCAGAGGTTTTTAAACTGAAGTTTTAGGATCTGAAAATATGATTTCATGTTGTGCCCCATAAAACAGCAAAAATGTAAACAAATTTGGTAAATTTTCAAATATTCATTTGTTGGGTTATAGGATAGAAGGTGTGAAGCTTTTACCACATTATCAAATGAGCCTTTATGTACAAAAATGATAATATTGAAATTATAGTTTCTTTCTTTTGTTTTCAATATGAGGCAAACTGGAATAAATAACCTAAAAGCAAAATTGAGAGTAGAGACACGATGTTATGGCACATTAGGGCTTGAGAAGGACACTTTTCATGGGGGTTGGAAGTGCTATGAACTTGAGGATAACTAAGATTTGGAAAAGTAAAATAGAGGAAATGGCAGTGAGTGAAAACACATCGGGAGTACTTTGGGGACAGCAATATATTTTATTTTTCTCTACTTTTAAGTATGAGAAAAGGTGTGGTATAACTTACATTTGAAGGTAGCTTGGAGGCAGATTTATACATTCTATCATTAAATAATGGAGAGAGAGTGAACGTTTTCTGGCATGGGAATAATGTGATTTAAAAAATCCCTGCTTATGGTGACTGTCCTGAGAATACTAAAAGGAGAGCTCTTGAACCATCAAAATTAATTGGGATGTGATTGCAATGATCCAGATAAGGATTACTAAAAGTAGAAATTGTGAAAATAAAAAGATATAAATTATTACAGAAATTTCAAGAAAAGAAATTATCTTAATGAGGAAAGGGGAAAGAGAAATCTGAACTGGAACCTGCATATTTAGTTCTGTTCATTGTTCCAAGAAGATTTAAATGTAGTTATACCCACTATGGGAAAAAATGAGCTCATAAGCAGAACAGTAACTATATGCATAGATGCTTACATTGTTAGGTGACTATTTAGTGGAAATGACAAGTTACTAATCCAATGTATCCTTTATACAAGAATGTGAAATAATATAATGGTGAGTTCTATGTCTGTTGGGAAAACATCAAAATAATTGCTAGAAATCTCATCTTATCCCTGTAAGTAAAAAATTTACATTTCAAGTTAATAACATGGGTCAAATTGTTCTCTTTTACTATGACAACTTGTGTGTGTTTACTGTAATTATAAACTCTTTGCTGAGAAGCTTTCGGTAACAAAATCCTGTATCTCCTTTACATAGATCCACCACTGGGAAAGAAAGTTTTAGGAAAACATACAGTTTTTGTAATTAACTAAGAAAATATTTTTAATTGACTTTTATCACAAAAGAAAAATCTGTTTCTTTTTTATTTGTAGTCAGTTTTAAAGCAGTAAGTCAAGACAATGTAGCTATTAAAGGGTTTAGTTGACTTTAGAAAAAGAAGAGGGCTGAATTAAACTGGTATAGATCAAAAACAAATGCAAATACAATGAAAACATGACGAAGCTCTTTTCTCTAGACTATAGCTGAAAAAAAGTGCTTAAGATATTTATAATTTATGCCCCTCTTCATCCCTCTTCATAGGAAGTAGCAATTGTCTAAACAGAATTTTAAAGAAAATAAATTCAATACCTGGAACCCAAGAGACACTTATAAAATTTCGACAGTGGTAAGGAAATATGATATAATTGTTTAAAAGAAATCTTTAGATGAAATCTTAATTGATTTGAGAAAATTTGATTCTAATTTAAGCTACAAGACTTCTTTAATCAACTTTTCATCATCTGTAGAGTCAGAAAGTTGGGCCGGGCGCGGTGGCTCAAGCCTGTAATCCCAGCACTTTGGGAGGCCGAGGCGGGTGGATCACGAGGTCGAGAGATCAAGACCATTCTGGTCAACATGGTGAAATCCCGTCTCTACTCAAAATCCAAAAAGTAGCTGGGCATGGTGCCGCGTGCCTGTAATCCCAGCTACTCAGGAGGCTGAGGCAGGAGAATTGCCTGAACTCCAGCTTGGGTAACAAGAGCGAAACTCCGCCTCAAAAAAAAAAAAAAAGTTGGACAATGACCACTAAGGTCTTCTTGAGCTCTAATAATATTGGATTTTTAAAAATGGAAAGAAAAACAAACATATAATAGTTTTATGTATGAGAATAAGCATCTATAATCTGTATAGAGAAAAGAACCCTGTTCTATTATTGAAACCTAAAACGAACAAATCAACATAAGACCAAACTGAGACTTATGAGGATATTTTATATTCCTGGTTTTATACAGTGACAAGGGACAATGTGTCACATTTGAATAAAAGGATTATTAATAGAGAGTAAAGCAGGTTTAAGACAATTCAGTCTTGTGGCAGGAGGAATTGGAAAGACTGTCTTGTCTTCTCAACTAACATTGGAAGTCTTGTGACATCTGTGTTTGAGGTGAGGGTTTTGTTCTGCAAATGGAATGTAAACTCATAATTTTATATTGCTCATGTTAAAGACAAATTATTTTAACATTTGTTAAAATGGCAAGGAAGGTTTTATTAAAAACTGTTGCAGTAAGGGTCAAGACTATTGCCATAGTGAAGAGAGAGTAGGCTCAACTCTGAATACAACAAAGAGAGTTTGGGATTTACAGCCAAGGAGCAGAATGATGTGGTCAGTGGATGAGAAATCACTAAGAAGAGACATTAAGGATTCTTGCTAAATGTAGCTAAGGACTTATGTTTCAAAGGTGGGGAATGAGGAGCTTGTCGTTGGCAAAGATAGAGTGGATTCTCTCCAGACTGATTTATCAGGATTCTTGGTAAAAGTAGGTTAACCAGGCTGCGAGCCCAAGGATGAGGGCTGCTTATAAGGAGGACATAGAGAAGCCTGTCTAAATTTTGGTCAAGAAGGGAGTCCTCATTAGTCAGGAATGTATTCAGTCACCTTATTTTACAAATGAAATTGGTTCTAAGCAATTGTCTCAAGATGTAGGTACATAATTTTGGCCTCAGTATAAAATGAAAATGTGGAACCCCTTGCTCAAAAGTTAGGAATTTCAAGATGATGACAGCAGAACATCAAAGCAAGTGGTGGTCTCTTCTAAGCACAGCACCTAGTTCAGCTCCATAGGTTGACTGCCTGTGAAGCTGGCCTGGGTCTCAACTCCTTGAGAGTAGGATTTATGGCTCACATATTTGTCAAAGTACTGAATAAATGTGTTGAAACAGAAACCGAGTAGGTTTAAACGACTTTGTGAGCGTCAATTGACGTTTCAAATGAGACAGTCTGATACAGTGGGTTTTCTCCTCATTTTTTTTGTGCTCTGGAGTCAGAGGTCTCCGTTTAGTAAATTTAAATTTAGCTTGAGCATGTACCTGTTGAGAAAAAAATGAATGTAAAAGGAAAGGCATTTGGAGAAACCAAAGCTAAATATATTGTTTGTAAATTCCTCCCTACTTTAGGTGAAATTATTATTTATATTCTGTATTTTCTTACATGCTCTTCATCTAGGAAATTCTGCATCTTATTTTTTCAAGCACATATTTTTCTTGTGCTCATGGGGAGAGATCAAGAGACCTCTTTAGTTTAGAAAATCAGAGATTGGATATATTCCTGAAAGATTTCCTACTTAATTTTGATATACCTACCTACTTATATATAATATATACATGTCATATATAATGTGTTTATATAGAAAACATATAATATATGCAATTTATATATTTTACATATATAAAATCAAATAAAAATTGTTCCATTGTTAATAAGGAATTATTTTTATAATTGGGTAAGCAAGAATTGGGATTAATAATGCTTTCTCTTTTCTCCATAGAGCCATTAATTCAATTCATATTAAAGTATAACTAAATTGACTGATAATGTCAATATTTAATCTTCTAAATCAACTGTGGTATGTAGCATCATAGAGTAGAAAAAAGCTGGCCAGGGAAATGTAAATAACTATGTTTATTCTCTTTGTTTTAAAAATTTTTTTAGAGACAGGATCTCAGTCCATCACTCAGGATGGAGTACAGTAGCATGAAGATCACAGCTCACTGAAGCCTTGAACTCCTGGGCTCAGGTGATCTCCTTGTTTCATCCCTTAGGGTAGCTGGAGATGTGTGTCACCATGTTTGGCTAATTTTTATTTTTTGTAGAGACAAAATCTCCCTATGTTGCCCAGGCTGGTCTCAAACTCCTGGATTCAAGCAATCCTCTTGCTTCCATGTTGGGATTATAGACATGAACCAATATGATCAGCCGGTTTATCTTTCCTGTAGCCACTTACCATGTAATGTGTGTGGGCATCAAATACCTCACTTGTTAAAAAAAATAATGATAGTATCTGCCCTTTCCTCACTGTACAGGATTGTTATGAGGGCCAAAGTCATTTACCTAATACCATCTTTAAAATCTGTAATATAATATATATTGTTTTAAAAAGTAGAGTTAAAACTATTTTACATAGTTTAATGCTAAATTTGCTTTTGGAGAATCATTTAAATTTAGAAAGCCTTAAATGCATAATATGGAAAAGGAATTCTGTACAAAAATTGCTGTTACCATAGGGGAAAAAAGCGCTATTTTTTCTAAATATTTTAAATTGTTTTATCTGTGCAACATCAAAAAATAATCTATATTTCAACCCCCAGAATTATGAATGTAAATCTATCTCACATCATTAAATAACAGTGATTATTTTAAATAAAAAGTTATTTTGGCTACATGTATATTCATGAATGAGCACTCTATATTTTCTTAAAATAATAGGATTAACTGGATGTTTCTAAAACAATAAATGGAATGACAGCTATGGAAACTAGAAAACTCATTTTCTTATGCAATGTCAGATCATATCTTACATTTTATTTCTACAGTTTTCATAATCTATGGAAAAGATGTTAAATCTGTTCAGGATCATGTAAAAAATCAGCCTTATAATCCTTCCATTTTTGTAACAGGCTAGCCTTTTTCACATGTTCCCTTGTAGTTATAATTAAGAATGCATATGAAAAGTTATTCCTTTTATTGAAAATGTTGTATTTGATTGAATGTGTCAACAACAACGCATTGCAGAGGTGTGCTGGCCCTTTAATACTCTCTTTCTGTTGTCATGGAAATAAGATTTTCAAGTAGGTTTATCTGCTGGGCTTTGCTTTTTATAGACTCCCTATCATTTTAAGTTGGTTTTGGACAAGCATCCTTATCCTTCAAATAAAAACACTAGTCTTTATTTTACCATATTTCTTAATGTTTTCCCAATAGGATTTCTCAAGATTCTGGAGGTTGGGGGAAGTTTGAATTTCCAGGCACGTACATTATATATAAATGTTTAGCTCCTAGCTCTAAAAACAAAGATTTTTTTAAAAGTGTTATGATTACAAAGAATTCCAGAGTCCAATTCCAATTTTAAGCTTATAAAATATATGTTACTATCATGTTACTATTAATTATATGATTACAATTTACATACGAGAATATTTTGGAACATGAACTTACTCATGTTGCTTATCTAAATGCAACAATTATCTACATATTCTTTCATGATTTAGCAGCCACTTACCTTTAGAATTAATTTTTATAGACAGGCAGATTAGGTTAGCTTCTGTTTGCTACTAATTAGTTGTGTGACTTTGGCAAATTATTTCAACCATCTCTTTTTCAGTATCCTGGTAACACATGTATTAAGCAAAATCATTGTGACAATTACATGTGTTACTGTATGTTAAGCACGTAGAAAAGTAATTTGACCCCAACAGGAACTCAATTAATCTTATTTTTGCCAAGGTTTTGCTATTACTATCTTTCACTATTTTCCATTCTCCTGTTCATTCTTCAAGTGCATTAAAACTTTTGCTGCCTTGTGAATGAGGCCTTTGACTATATCATTGAATTATCATGAACACTTTTCTCTCTCATACTGGATTCTTCACTTCCTTGCCACTGTAGTAGTTGGAAATTCTGTATTTATTTAATTACTAGTTTACTCTCTCTTCTTCTACATGTAAAGGGACTCAATATGTACTTATTAAAGTAATGAATAATAGAGAAAATCTCTTTAAACTAGCATAGACATTTTCTCTTTTTCTAATTCACTAAGCAGATATTTTAAAGATTGAAATCATGAGTAGATTTCCAAATGAAATGTTCTGAAAATTTTCTGATGGGTTAGATTTACTGCTAATAATGAGAAACCCTTCTATTCTGTAGTCAATTGTAGCTGCAGCTGTCTTCTAATATCTATGGATAAAGCTAACAAAACTATTTTTCTTTTGGAAATAGCTGTTTGTTCTTGATGGATTGTTTTTAACAATCTCATTACTGAATAATTTATTTGAGGTGGTTCTAATTTAGACATAATTTGCATTGATCACTCTCGCTTCAGGAATTATAATTTTCATTTTTAAATTCCTAATTTTAATTATATATTAATCTCTAAATCTGTCATAGTAGAGTAATACTATTAGCTAGAATCTCCTATAAACTCTTTTGAGAAGTTTGGGTATCTTTTGATGGCAATAAAGACATCAAGAAACTCTTTGGAATTCTATGAAAAAGCTAAATGGGAATTAAAAAGGATTAACAATTTCAACTATAAAGTATTTTTCTTGAAATCTAGTGTTTAAGACAGTGTGTTCCCACAATGAAAATGTTTAGGTGGTACCTACTATTTTGGCAAAATGTCTGCTTCTGTACAAATCATATTTTCTCATATTATTTATTTATTTATTATTATACTTTAAGTTCTTGGGTACATGTGCATAACATGCAGGTTTGTTACATAGGTATACATGTGCCATGGTTGTTTGCTGCATCCATCACCCCATCACCTACATTAGGTATTTCTCCTAATGCTATCCCTCCCCTGTCCCCCACCCCCCTGCTAACCCTCCCCTAGTCCCCCAACCAGCAACAGATCCTGGTGTGTGATGTTCCCCTCCCTGTGTCCATATGTTCTCATTGTTCAACACCCACTTATGAGTGAGAATCTGTGGTGTTTGGTTTTCTGTTCTTGTGTCCGTTTGCTGCAAATGATGGTTTCCAGCTTTATCCATGTCCCTCTTAAGGACATGAACTCATCCTCTTTTATGGCTGCTTAGTATTCCATGGTGTATACGTGCCACATTTGCAGCCAACAAACATATGAAAATAGCTCATCATCACTGGTCACTAGAGAAATGCAAATCAAAACCATACCGAGATACCATCACATGTCAGTTATAATGATGATCATTAAAAAATTTGGAGACAACAGATGCTGGAGAGGATGTGGAGAAATAGGAACACTTTTATACTGTTGGTGGGAGTGTAAATTAGTTCAGCCATTGTGGAAGAGAGTGTGGCGATTCCTCAAGGACCTAGAAATAGAAATTCAATTTGACCCAGCAATCCCATTACTGGGTATATATCCAAGGGATTATAAATCGTTCTACTATAAGGACACATGCACGTGTACATTTATTGTGGCAGTGTTCACAATAGCAAAGACTTGGAACCAACCCAAATGCCCATCAATGACAGAGTGAATTTTCTCATATTTTTATTAAAAAAAATAAAGTGTTTTTTATTTTAGAATTGAGTCTATCATATATTCAACATACAAGTTCATTATCAAATAATGTCAGTGCTGCTCTCAGTCTATCATGGCTTGAATTCAGATTTTCTTGAAATGTCTTTCAAAAACAGAATGTTTTACTTTTGGTGAAGTCCAAACTATTTCTTCCAGGTTTTCATTTGTATTTTGTTTTATTTAATATTTATACAAAGGGTTTTTTTTTTAATTTTAATGTAGTAGAATATTTTAATCCTGTTTGCTATTGCCTGTGCAATATTAGTCACAGTTAGAAATGCTTTTCCTTTATCCAGGTGACAAAGAAATTCATTTATGTTTTCTTTAGCACTTGTTTGATTCTGTTTATTTGTTTTCATCTGGTTCATTGGGAGTTTATTCTAGTGTATAATGTGAAATGTGGATTCAAACATAAAAAAAAATTCTTCTTTTTCAAAATGGCGGTCTTGAACCAATACCATGTATTTAAATCTGGCTTTTTAAGTAGGCTATCAATATTTACTTCATATTGAATAATCTTAAATGAAAAGACACTAGCAATATTACGATCAAAGAATAGCATAGAATATCTCTTTAAATACCCGGTAGTCTTTTGATTATTCCTGAAGTCAGATCCATTATCATATATAGATTAAAAATTTCAGCCAGG
This sequence comes from Leontopithecus rosalia, assembly GCA_028533165.1. NCBI lineage: Eukaryota > Metazoa > Chordata > Mammalia > Primates > Cebidae > Leontopithecus > Leontopithecus rosalia. Next base: position 161,956,474 of record CM052650.1, on the reverse strand, counting down.
CGCAGTGGCTCACATGAGTTCAGGGATTCAAAACCAGCCTGGCCAAAACCCCATGGCTAAACCCCATCTCTACTAAAAATACAAAAAATTAGCCTGTGTGGTTGCTGTCCTATCGTCTCAGCAACTCGGGAAGCAGAAGCACAAGAGTGTCCTGAACTAAGAGGTGGAGGTTGTGGTGAGCCAAAACTGAGTCACAGCACTCCAGCCTGGGTGACAGAACAAGACTCTGTTTCAAAAAAACAGAAAAACAAAAAAAATTAACTACTAGAAACATCATCTCCTTTGTTCACATAGTTTTCCTAATCCTCCGGAAGGAGTAACAGATTAAATGTGAATGGGAATGTAGTAGCAACACTTCCTGCTTCACTGAAGCAGAGTACTGACTTTTTAAAATCCTGCTTCTGGAAATTTTATACTTTTCCTCTATTTTTTTTAAAATTTATCTCTTTGGAAAGTACCACTATGTGTCATACAATAAGGTTTACTTAGTAAACATTTTGTTTATTTGTCCAAGAATGTAAGCTTCAAGAGGGCAGGGATTTTGTCTCTTTGATTTACTCTTTGCTCTTCATCAGCTAAAAATATTTCTGGCATGTGGTACGCCTCAAAAGACATTAGCTGAGTGAAAGAACCTACTAAAGGGATAGGATCTAAGGAGCAGAAGAAAAGGAACCGAGACAGAAGAATAGTTAGGCTTGCTCTATGTATAGACGTGTACTCCAGGTCGAGAGAGGACTGTGATTAGAAACACAGAGGGCATCAAGTGTTCAGGGAATATCCATAAGAGAGCGTAATTGGGTAGAGAGTCAGCTATTCGCCAAAGATTCCTACTCTTCTCTTTATAATGTGGAGCTGCTACTGGGAAGTGGCTGCCAGGCCCAGGACATTTCTCAGCCCCCTACACGCAGGCGTAGCCACATGATGGAGATCCAGCCAATGGAATATCAGTAAAACCACGGGCAGCTCTTTCAGGCCAGATCTACAAAAATGTACCACATTCTATACCTTTATGCTCTTCATTTTTTTGGCTTTGGGTAAATGCTCTGCAAGCCCCTATTTTTCAAGCACACCCATATAAAAATATTTATAATATATAAAGTATGTATTATAATTTATACTATATGTTTATAAAGTACATATATATGCTTTATTATATAATATTTTAGTAAATATAATTACCTGAAAATAAAATAATATATATAGTTAATGTGTACTGTAAAGTATACGTATTACATACATTTATGAAATACATATTATATATTATATACAAACATGTAAGTATATATACATATATATAAACCTGGGCATGCTAAAAGAGGTTGAAGTACACACACCAGGAGTCAATATTGGTGCTTCTTGGCAGTATAGTGGCGATTAGAAATGGAGAAGGGCAGAGAAGATTTTTAATTTTTAAATATATTTTTGTATTTCATTCTCCAGATTTTCTGGTTCACCAGGTACAGAGTAAGTTTTGAGATCTATATTTTTTTAACATCTTCTCAGATGATGAAAATGTACTGTCAAGTTTATAAGATGATCTCTGTCTGGTTCCCCAAGACAGCCATAACCTTGAAGAGAGTAAGCTATTTTTGAGAAAGATGGATATACTAATGTTAACAAAAGTAAGCAAGTCAGTTTGCACCACGCGATGAAATGCATGTTTCCTAATCATCTAAATTAGTCCTAGTGTATGATATTCTCATGTGCTTTTATATGTTGATAGGGTCCAAAGGAGAAACATGGTATAGAAACACTGGGTAAAAAGACTATACTGTGTTTCTCCAGGGTAAAAAGACCTGGTCTATGCAGTCCTACTGGGAATTCCTGAGCTCCCAATAATTGGCAATTTTTAACAAGCACTCTAGATAATCTGATAAAGTTCTGCAGCACTGTCTTCTCAAGGCATGAATGCACAATGAGATTTCATGGTGAGCTCAGCAGGAGAACCTGGAGAAAAGATAAAGGAAGGGAAGTATAAGGGCAGTGGAGTTAGTCTGAGGACAGAGAGTAGGTGCGATGTGGCTGCTCAGGGGCTCTTGGATCAACGTAAATAACGGGAATGAAAAGAAATACACTTAGCAATAATCAATCTTTATGCTTCCTTATTCTTCTCTTTCTTTGGGAGAGATATCAGATGCAAAAGACTTAGGAAAGCTTTAATAAAATGAAGAAGGGATGTATTTGTGTTTTCTAATAATAGTGATGGTAATAATACCTGGAAGATTGGTTATAATTAGCATTTTTATGACTCAGGCTCTCTCAACTCTTGTCAGTGTAAACTTATAAACCGTTTATTTTTTTAATTTCTTGGTAAGGGAAAAGTGCACAGGTGAGAGTTCTGATAGTTTAATCCGTTCCAGGCAGGATTAGAAATATAATGGAGGCATTGTGTACATATTCAAGCAATGTGAGTTTACAGGACACATTCAATACAAAAGGAGTGAAGAAGAGAAAAATGAGTCTGTAAAGGCCAGAGAAACAAACTGAATACACTAGCAGACTGCATCCTTGAGTAGGGGTACTGAAAATTCTGCACCCTTTTTCACTTTGTAAAGATTTTGTAACCACCCATGCAAACAAGCCAAGAATAAAACAAACTAAAAAAAGCAGCCTAACAACTCTAAGGGATTGTGGAGTCTTTTGTCCTTCTGAGTATATACTTGCCCTTCCCCCCTGTCAGGCTGGGAGCCAGAACTGAGGCGTGGGGACATTCTATAGCAGATTTTTGCATGGCTTTATGAAAACCAGGCCATCATTTTCAGATTAAAGGCCTGGCAAATAAACAGTTGAGTAAATCGTAACACATCTCTCTCGGTTGGGTAGTCACCGGCCTCTTTGGCAGTGCTGCTTCTGCTTTCCTCTGAAGTCACGGGAGGTGTCAATCCCTCTGGTACCTAGTAGGGTCACTAGACAAAACCTAACAGGACCAGCTTTTTCTGAAACACACTAGCTCAGAGAATTGGCATCGCAGCACTTCTCTGGAAAGACTTGGGACATTTTTAGCCCAGATTCTTCACTTACAATTCAAGAAATTGTGTTCTCAATCTTACTGACCCATGTAAGGGTTTATCAGACTGATTTTCTCTCTGCTCTCTTCTCTCTCAGACCTAGTCTGTTTGGTTTGATGTTCTGGGTATAGCTGATTTGAAGTACCCACCAGGGACCAAAAATAATTTGTGGCTGGTAGGCAGAAAAGTTCAGATGGCTGCAAGGAATCACACTCGTCTACTGTCAGGACATACTGCTTAAACATTTTGTCCTTTAATTTCCTTATTAGTTAAATAGGAAAATAATGTATCTTAATTACTCTACTGGAAACAACATGAAGCTGAATTAGACTTAAACAAAAATTTATTTGTTTGCATGTTATGCCTTGCTTTATTCCAAAAAAAAGGTATCTGTTAGCTAGGAAGATATAAAAGCATGAAGGATTGAAGATTGTACTACGAACTGGATTAAGGATATGGCAAAGGGATTTAAAAACAAAATGTAACAAAACGAATGGACTGGCATTCAGCTGAGTCTCCGCATGTTTCTACAGAGTCCTCCAGGTGGCAAGGAGGAGGAGCTGGGAGAAAGGGTCCATCTTGTTTCATGTTCTGTAATTTTTGCTACAGAAATCTGCCTTTGTCACTGATTTCTGGTTTTCATCATTCTGTCTTCTTTCTTTAGCCTCCCACCCCCAGGAGTCTTTGTCCATACTGATAGTTTTAACCAGAATTTCTTACTGATGATATTTTTGACTTTTTGTTCAGAACCTCTCCAGAGAAGACATTTATCATGTCTTACTCAGCTCATCTCATATTCTGAGAAAGCAATCTTACCGTTTGGGAGAAATATTCCTTCCAATCCATCCTTCTGGCAATGGGAATGGGTCTTCTTTCTGGTGCTGCTTTGAGGTATGAAGCTAGCTGCTATTGGCAATTATATTCCCTATTTAGTGAGAAAGTCTGAAATGGAGATGATGGTTTCACAGTGCATAAATAGCAGAGGCTGGAAACTATCCTTCTTGTCTTGCGGAACAGGCATTCTTGTGACCCCAGTGTTCCCCTGTCATGGCCTGTCCATTTTGTGCACGTGCACCATGAAACTCCCCATTTGGGTTTAGCTGGTCGGAGCTGGTTTTCTTTCTCTTGCATTTAAAGAGTCTTCAATAATATATCAGATCAATATAATACCTATATTTGAATAGAATAGAAAAGCTTGCATGGTTTGGGGGAATTAGAAATAGAGATCAAGACATAAAACATTCTACTATCTGTTAAGTATATGAAAATTTTCTAGAAAAATAAAATAATACCCAAGTTAGTGCTTTCTTCCTATTGGTCCAGCCATGACTAATCCCTTCCGCCAGATCCTAAACAGACTTCAAGCTCCTGTGGGTAGGTACGTTTTCTTCATTTCTGTGTTGTTAGTACCTAGCACAATTTACGTTGCAAAATAAAAACTATATTAGTAACTTTGAATACAAATAAATAGAACATATTGCCTTAAAAGAATAATCCTTGAAATAGCAAGTATTTCACATAACATTATACACTACACTGTTTTGCTTTCTACTCCTTGTCTTTATGAATCAAAAAATACAACCTTCTTATGTGGTTGAGGTTGAGATTTAAATCTCAAACACTTGTGAAAGATCAAGATCAGAAAATAATTTTGGAGTGACTTAGCTGAAGAATAATAGTTCCATATTTGTTTATTTGTTACCAAATGAGTTGCTGAATTCTTTGAGAAGGAAAATAGGAAAGTTAAAAAGCTGGAAGTCTAAGAAAGAAACAGAGCCAGGGAGTTGGCAATCAGAGGATAGATCAAGGGGGCTCTGATCTAGATAATGGAGTATCAGGGAAGGTACTTTCAGCATTAAGAAGTTAAGTAGAGGCCGGACACAGTGGCTCACGCCAGTAATCTCAGCACTTTGGGAGGCCAAGGCAGGTGGATCACAAGGTCAGGAGTTTGAGACCAACCTAACCAACATGGTGAAACCCCATCTCTACTAAAAATACAAAAATTAGCCAGGTGTGGTGGCGCATGCCTGTAATCCTGCTACTTAGGAGGCTGAAGCAGGAGAATCACTTGAACCCGGGAGACTGAGGTTACAGTGAGCCGAGATTGCACCAATGCACTCCAGCCTGGGCGACAAAGCAAGACTCCAGCTCAAAAAAAAAAAAAAAAAAAAGCCAAGTAGAATTAAGATGGCTAGGCCCAGGACAGGGATCACGCCTGTAATCCTAGCACTTTGGGAAGCCCAGGAGTGTGGATAGCCTGAGGTCAGGAGTTCGAGACCAGTCTGGTAAACATGGTGAAACCCCGTCTCTACTAAAAATACAAAAATTAGCCAGGTGTGATGGGGTGCGCCTGTAGTCCCAGCTACTCTGGAGGCTGAGGCAGGAGAATTACTTGAACACAGGAAGCAGAGGTTGCAGTGAGCTGAGATAGTGCCTCTGCGCTCCAGTCTGGGTGACAAGAGCATGCCATTCTGGGCAACAAGAAAAAAAGGATGGCTAAATGGCTCTTAACAAGTTCTATTTGTGAACTTTGAGAGAACACTATTGGGGAAATGAACTGAAGGGAAATCAAATTGCAGGGGACTTCCTAGGAGGTGGAGAAGGGTAGGAGTATCCTGTCAAGTAATCTAATTAAGCATGGATTTGTTTCGCAAAACAGAAAAAGATGTTACTTTCTTGACATAGGATCCATCAATGGAGTATTTTAAATTTCATGTTGAGAAATTTGTGTTTGACTCATTGGGAGATTGGTCTGTCCAAAATAAATTACTGTCTACAGTCAGGCATAAAGTAATTTAGACTTTGGAAATATAAGCTTCCTGTTTTAAGCTTTTATTTAAGAAAATGTACCGAAGAAGTTAATGTTACAATAATCACAGCACAGTCATTCAAAGGTATGTTCAATTTTGACTAATAATTTTACCTTGCCCTTTCTTGGTGTCTTCAGACTTCAGTACGTTATCTATTAGATTCCATTTTGTTTTTCTATCCAGTGAGTTTAATTTATCCAGAGTGTAGCTCTGTGGGGATTTGCAGTAATTAAATAAAGGGCGTTTCTTTCTATCACTTGATGTGTTTTGATAAAACTCCAGCTTTAATTTCCAGTTGACAATAAAAGGACAAGTAGAAATAGATGCTAATAATAGATATTAGTCCCAATAAAAAGGAATTGCATGTTTTTTTTTTTTAAAGAGACAAATAAATGAGATAAAGGAGTCAAATAAGCTCAGCAATTTAGATTTCTTTTCCAGTTTAGGGGATGAATAAAAATTGTCCAGTTAAATCAAAGTTGCTCCGCTTACTTTTTTTTTTCTCAGCCCAGTTAGTATACATATATGGAGGTACAGGCAAAAATAAATTAGGAAAAACAAGTGAACAAAATCAATGTGAAAAGAAACCAGAAATAATAGAGATTCTCTCAATGAACCTGAACACATTGAGTGAAATCAACAAGCACAGAATGGTGGCATGTGCACATGACATATATAGTAAGAAACTTCTATTTTACGTACACACTCTTCATTCAAAACAGATGAAAGATACGGACTCTGAAGAAACCTACTTGCTTTGAATCGCCAGTCTGCCACTTATTGCCACTTATGAGTGATATGATCTTGGTAAAATCACTTAAATCCTTTATGCTTCAGTCTTTATATGAAAAAAGTGGGCGTAATATTAGTGTCCACCTAATAGAGGGATGGTGAGCATCAGATGGGATGATACATATGTGAAGAACAGTGTCCGGTGCAAAAAAAGGACTTATATAAGCATTAGCTATTATTATTACATGATCATTATTTTATACACACTTTGGCCTACATAGTTATAACATATGTGTATAGCATATGTGTATATGCTGTGAATAGCATTTGTGTATTTATGGGTCTAGCGATTGTGATGTAACAAACATGCCTAAATGTAATGCTCAAAAGTTCACCTAAGATCAGACTGTGGCATTTAATACAACCTCACTGAATGATGCTCAATAAAAATAAAAGACTACGTGATTTTTATCACTGCTAGCTCTTGGGCCCCGAACTCACATGACCAGCTCAACCATCACTACCCAAGGATAGGTCTTTCTTGATCCTCGTGTCCCCACCTCTTCATATTCATGTGCATTTTCCTCCCCTCTGTCTCACTCTCTCTTCTTTCTCACCTTTCTCTGGTCCTCTGTTCCCTGCCTCAAATCGGTAGCAGCGTTTCCATTAAACGCAGAGGATGAACGT
>CM052650.1:161879815-161949137 GCA_028533165.1 Leontopithecus rosalia | reverse complement strand
TACCCAGGCTGGAGTGCAATGCACAATCTCGGCTCACCGCAACCTCCGCTTCCTGGGTTCAGGCAATTCTCCTGCCTCAGCCTCCCGAGTAGCTGGGATTACAGGCACGCACCACCATGCCCAGCAAATTTTTGGTATCTTTAGTAGAGACGGGGTTTCACCATGTTGACCAGGATCGTCTTGATCTCTTGACCTCGTGATCCACCTGCCTCGGCCTCCCAAAGTGCTGGGATTACAGGCATAAGCCACTGAGCCCGGCCTGCAGTAGGTTTTATAGTAACCTGCATTTAGTTTTATGATCACTAAATGCTCATGTTCTGCATTTATTTTTGTAGTAACTTCCCAGATTTTTCAAGACTAATGGGTTTTTATTATATGTATATTACATAAAGAACTTATTCTGGTGGTTTTTCTGAAATAAGATTATTGAAGTCTCCACATGCAAAACTGGAAATTGCTAAAAAACCCCAGCTAATAGCTCTCCAAGTAAAATGGTGGGTAAAACATGTTTCACTTGGCATCAAACTATACCACTGACTTCACAGTTTAACTGACTTTAATATTTTATTTAACTTTGTAGGTTACAATTTCCCAACACAGTGTCCTTAACAAATTATTTTTGGCATTAAAATAGAGAATCCTATATTTTTATCATATAATTTAATCTAAAAGGATATTATTAAATAATCTTTCCAGTTGAAATTTTCTTCCTGTCTCGATATGATTATGTTTAAAACTGAACTATATCAAGTCCATTTTCTGTTTATTTTAGATGTATAAAAAGTTGAACATTCTTGGCCAGGCCTAGTGGCTCACCCCCGGTGGCTCCCAGCACTTTGGAAGGCCAAGACAGGTGGATTGCTTTAGCTCAAAGTTTCAAGACCAGCCTTGGCAACATGGTAAAACCTCATCTCTACAAAAAATGCAAAAAATTAGCCAGACATGCTGCATGCTGGCACATCCCTGTAGTCCCAGATACTCGGGTAGCTGACGTGGGAAGATTAATTTAGCTGGGGAGTAGAGGTTGCAGTGAGCCAAGATGGTGCCACTGCACTCCAGCCTGGGCAACTGAAGTGAAACCCTGTCTCCAAAAAAAACAAAAACGGTTAACATTATTATAATTTTAAAATTTGAAATGCTTTTAATGTCGATATTAATTTCTAAATACTATTTTATAGTCTTTCTGTTTATACAAATATATTTTGTATCATTAAAAGATAAAGTTTATTATAATTAAAATTTACTTTGCAAATTTAAAGTACTCGCTTAAAATTCCTAAATCATTTTGATAATTCATAAGCTCCATGGGTTCTATGCGTCCCTTTGTAATTACTGTCTTTGCTATTATTATTTTGCTTAGTGTATTTCAAAGGCTCATCCACAGATTGGGATTTAGATATCTATTACGGACACAAAATTACAAATTTTTTAAAGCAATTAAGCTAATTTTATTAACTCTAAACACTCTCACATTAGGAGATTAAAGAGCCTTTGTAATATGAAAACTCTTAGAAACGTAAATATTTTATTTTGTTTGTAAACAGCAGAACCACTCTATAAAGAAAAAAATTGTCTTGAATCAACATAGCAAGATGGTCATCTGCTTAGTTTTGTTGTATTTCAGGAACAATTAAAATACAATTTAAAAATGAGGCCATGGGACCATCCAAAGTTCAAACACATAATACATTTAAAATATGCACCCTACCAAAATTTGGACACAATTAACAATATGAAAAACTCACGTGCTTTTAAATATTTCCGTGCTCTTTCTTAGCAGGAAATATTTTTTAGCTCTTACATAGCTCTAAGTATCTTGCCTTCCAACTTGATTAATAACTGTTGCCAGACAATTCTACTTAGTGATAACATTTGTTTTGGCACACCTGTGGCATGAGCAAGCAAAGATTTGATCCAGGGGGTCTGGTGGCTCATACCTGTAATGCCAGCACTTTGGGAGGCCAAGGTGTGCAGATTACCCGGGGTCAGGAGTTCAAGACCAGCCTGACCAAAATGGTGAAAACCCATCTCTACTAAAAGTACAAAATTAGCTGGGTGTGGTGGCACATGCCTGTAATCCCAGCTACTTGGGGGGGCTAAGACAGGAGAATCACTTGAACCCAGGAGGCAGAGGGTGCAGTGAGCCAAGATCCCACCATTGCACTCCAGCCTGGGCAACAGTTGCAAAACTCCATCTCAAACACACACACACACACACACACACACACACACACACGGAAAACAGAAAAACAGATTTGACCCAGGAATTGCCAAACCAGATCAGTCCACTAGTTTATCAAATCACATACACTCACATCTGAGAAATCGATACATGTATACGCAATATTTTAGGGGAAAAAAATCACTATTTATAAATAACCAGGATAGCATTATTTGCACAAAAGAGCATTATTTCATGACTCAGGACAATATACAGTTGATTTAAAAGCTGATATTTCATGACCTGGAGGCTTTCTCTTATCTTTTCCTAGTTTCCGGGAGAATAAATTATTTGAATTGACACCATGTTTGAGGCCAGAAAAAGAAGCAGACTAATGTTTACTGAGTGCCAGCCATTTCTGTGCCAAGATTTGTGCTGAATGCATTTGATCCTCACTAAATCCCTGATGAATAAGTATTCTTCTCCTAATTTATGAATGGGAAACAGAACCTTTAAGAGGTCATGGAGAAAGAACAGGGTTGGCTGAGCTGCCATTTGAAACTCTGATTGCTTTTTACAGAACATCGTGAGGACCAAACCAGCAGAGCCTAGAGAATGGCCCAGAGGCTTCTGCGTGATGAAAAATAATGCAGCTATTTTTTCTCTAAGCCTGTTGAATAAATAGTTAATTAGTTTGTACCCTTTCCAGCCTGTTTCACAGAAGTAGTGTTATGATGAAAAGGCAGGTTTAAAAACCAGACCTCCTGGGTTCTAGTCCCAGCTCTGCCATTTACTAGCTGTTACCTGGAACAAGTCTCTTTTCTTTCTGTTTCTGTGTTTCTTTAGCTATGAAGTGGGGATAGTAATAGTACGTGCCTCACAGGGTCATTTGAAGATTAATGACTAAAAGTGCAGACATAAATGCTACATAAGACCTGTCGTTGGCATATATAAGCTCTAACTAAATGTTTTGTATTATTATATGAGTTATATTGTGTGGTCTTACTGAGATATTAACTACAGCTGACATTTTTTTCTACACATGCATGCTTCACTTCTTCCTATTTAAAATGGCTATAATTACATTATTTTTGTATAGCATTTTATATTGTTCAAAGAACTTTTACATCTCTGTCATTAGACAATCTACTTTTCTGAAGCCCCATTTTCCTTGTCTGTAAAATGGCATTAATTAATGGCACTAACTTCATGGGCATCTTGGAGGGATAAAATGATATTTGTGTCTAAGACACTTAGTACAGTATCTGGCACTTGGTGGCCTCACCTTGGGAAGTCATTGGGGCAAGTACTAAATTCATTCAGTATTTGAGGATGTAGATAAAGAACATCTTTGCCTAAAGCCACATAATGAGTTAGTGGTACATCTTCACACATAGCGGAGTAAACTGATAGATTACTTGTTAATAAAGAAATAAACCAGAATTATAACTCTTTCTTTTTTCTAAAAGGCTAGTGATTTTTCCATTTTCTTTTTCTGCCTGGTATACATGGACATGCTTGCTGACTTGGTATACATGGATATGTTGGTTGTAACATGAGTTTATTAGTAAGAAACTTGGTGAGCTCTCTTTTTTGAGCCTTGAGAAACTTGCTTTTGTTGACTTACAAAAGGTGTTTCAAATTTCACTGCACAAATTGCATGTTTCTGTATTCCCTTCTCTGTGAACCATTCAGAGAAGGCTGGTTATTACCACCCTCTTCTACCACCCCAGTTTTCTGTCCCATCTTTCATGTTATGTATAGCAATATTTACCTCCTTTAGTGAATGCAATCAAAAGTCAACATAATGTTGAAACTATTATATTAACAACTCAGAAATGTGAAATCACTACATGATAGTATTACATTTTAAAAGCAGTGTTTTATAATGGAAAGTGTGATAGCTTTGAAGTCACACAGACCTGTGTCTGAATCTTGTCCCTAATTCAGGTTACACACACACACATGAGAGAGAGAGAGAGAAAGAGAGAGAGAGAGAGATTAATTTCTGCATTACGTAATATGTTAAGGTCTTCTAAGTCTTATGGTATAGATCAGTGGCAAATGGTTTTTGAGACTGAATGATAAGATACTTTTTTTTTTTTGAGACAGTGTCTTCCTTTGTTACCCAGGCTGGAATGCCATGGCGTGAACATGACTCACTACAGCCTCAATCTCCCAGACTCAACTGATCCTCCTGCCTCAGTCCTCCAAGTAGCTGGAACCACAGGTTCACTCCGCCATACCCTGCTAATTTTTTGAAATGGGATTTTGCTATGTTGTCCAGGCCAGTCTTGAACTCCTGGGGTCAAGCAATCTGCCCTCCTCACTCTCCCGAAATTCTGGGATTACAGTTGTGAGCCACCACACCCAGCCAAGACATTTTTTTAAACTAAAAATTTGAGAGTCTTTTCAACTTGATTTGAACATGTTCAACTTTAAAACGTTATGTTTCCCTACATAAAAACAATTGTAAAAGATCCCATCTAGACATAAAGCATATTCATGACCACTGCTGCTTGCTCAAGTGTTTCTCTCATTGTCTTCTTTCCTTTCTAACAAATAATAAAATTCTATTAATGACCATTTCATAGTAGAGGTTCTTGACATACTTTCTGTTATTTTGGCCATGGATGATGTTAAAGATTGACATCATCTTCAGATTGACAACACAAGCTAACAGAGCCCTTGAAATACTCTTCACTGCCTCAATCTGATGTATTTTCATCATTGTCCGTATAAGAACCTGATATTGGCTCTTTAATGTATTTGTTCATTTGGCCTCTTACCTTCCTCTTCTAAAGTCTGAGTGTCATGGTATCAAGGACCCAATCAATATATGTGTTCATGGACCTGCCCTGTAAATCAAATTTCTACCTGGGCAATGGTAAGCACTCAATATATAATCAATGAATGGATGTCTGAAAGACTATTCTTGGGCAGGATTCCTTTGGGTATATTGCCATCCTCTGAAATAATTGTATAGGTTCTGTTTGATACTACTCCCATGAAATATAATTTTGCTGTTAAGATTATTGCACCCCAAAGTAACATAGTACAATTATCTGTAAAACCGTGGCTTTACAACACAGAGCTAACAGAGCCCCTAAAACACCTTCATAGCCTCATTCTGATACATTTTCATCATTGTCCATGTAAGAACCTGATATTGGTTCTTTAGTGTATTTATTTATTTGGCCTCTTATCTTCCTCTTCTAAAGTCCAAATGTCATGGTAGCAAGGACCCAGTATATGTGTTCCTGGATTTGCCCTGTAAATTAGATTTATATATTGGCAATGGTAAGCACCCAATATATAATCAATGAATTGATGACTGAAACCTCATCCTTGAGCAGGATTCTTTTCGGTATATTGCATTTCTGCTTAAATCAATGATTATAGGTTCTGTTTGATATTACTCTCATGAAATATACCTTTGCTGTTAAGATTACTGCACCCCCAAGGTAACCTAGTACTAACCTATCTGTAAAACTTTGGCTTGTGTGACTTTAACATTCATTCTGCTTTTTAAAGATAATGGTTTAAAAATTTTAAATTCATTTTAAATTTACAATTCAACTTATATTAAAGATTCTTTATGACCTACAAGAGGTATACAAGAACAGATGCCTTGAAAAATATCTAGGAATTTACACTGGCATCCTACCCATTTAGCTACCAGTGTTAAGATTTAAATAAAGATACCTTTTGAAGAAATATCGACATCGCTTTGGCAGAAATTGGTTAGTCAACATCTGTTTCCTTTTGTTTACTGAGTCATTTAATGTATTGGCAGCATGAACTTTTGAGAGACTTTTATATTCAAATTTTGCTTTCTCATAGTTATAGAACTTGTGAAAATCATTTGCTTGCCTAAATTTCAGTCTTATACTTTGTAAAAATAGACATACCACTTGCTCTCAGGATTGTAAATAATAAGAAAAAATATGTGGCTAGCATACCATAGGTACCACACAAATATTTGTTAAATATTACTGAATAAGAAGACTTAAGCCTAGTCCCTGGAAAGCTGGGCACCTCACAATAGGTCTAACCTCAGTCTCACTTTATGAATGGTAAGGGAGAAACAAGTGCAGCTCATAGCTTCTGATTGCAGTGACAGGCAGGGAAAATGAGTATTAGCCATACTGAAATATTAAAAATAAAAAATGTATGATACTGGCAAATATGAGCTATAGACAAATGAAATTGAAATTCAGGAAGTCAGATAGATAGAAGAAATAAATCACATCTACCTTAATATTTGCAATATTAAATGCTAAAAACAGCTCTGCATTTTGTCCAGAACAACAGTAGTGGGGTGCTTAGTGCTTACTTGAGCAGACGGCTGAAAACCATGAAGAACACTTGTGAGTGGATGGATTGTGTGTCTGCCACACAAGCAGAGTGGAGTCAAGTGGTGTTGCAGGTGCCTTAGAAGAATACAGTGTGCACATTGCAACAGAGAAACTTCTCGGATCTAAATTACTTGAGAGTATCAATCTTCCTGGAGCCATAGTCTGGTCAAACATCTATCCAAAGAGACCATATGTCAGGGCCAATAAAATATTCTTGACCATGCCTTTTTCTTCAATGGTATTGCCTAGGTTTTCTTCTAAGGTTTTTATGGTTTTAGGTCTTACATTTGAGTCTTTAATCCATCTTGAGTTAATTTTTGTGTAAGGTGTAAGGAAGGGATCCAGTTTCAGCTTTCTGCGTATGGCTAGCCAGTTTTCTGAACACCATTTATGAAATAGGGAATCCCTTCCCCATTGCTTGTTTTTGTCAGGTTTGTCAAAGATCAGATGGGTGTAGATGAGTGGTGTTATATCTGAGGACTCTGTTCTGTTCCATTGGTCTATGTATCTGAAACAAATACAAGAACAGAAAATCAAAAACTGCAAGTTCTCACTCATAAGTGGGAATTGAACAACGAGAACACATGGGCACAGGGAAGGGAATATCACGTACCAGGGCCTGTCAGGAGGTCGGGGACTAGGGGAGGGATAGCATTAGGAGAAATAGAAATACCTAATTTAGATGATGGGGTGATGGATGCAGCAAATCACCATGGCACATGTATATCTATGTAACAAACCTGTACATTCTGCACATGTACCCCAGAACTTAAAGTACTATATATATAAAACATGTTTTCTGGGTGTTTCTGAAGCATCCAAAATGTGGGCCTATTTGTTTTATCTTTAATAGAAAGTAGATCACAGTCTAAGGCCTCTTGCTCAAAACTGTCAAACTCCCTAAAGATTTTAGATATCTGACCCACAAAAAAAGAACAATGCCTTTCTCTCAGAAACAAGAAAAGAAGGGCCTTTCACCTTGATTGCCCACTGGGAGAAGCCCAGTGCTCCAAGCCTTTTTAGTCATTAGTTCAGATGTGTTGGGAAAGGCATTTCAAAGATTGAGAAAAGTTGTCAGTCTGAGTTTTCTTTTTTGAGATAAGAATTTTTGGGTTACCTAAAGTGATCTCTGGAAATGTAAAAGTACACTTTAATGTATTTTTTCATCCACAGAGGACTTGCAATCTAATGTATAAGCAAAAATACCAAAACGCTTATGATAAAGCTGAGAAAACTTGAGTCTTGTTTTTCCTCATCAGTTCTCTATGCACCATATAGTGTAATCAGCTTTTTCAGAGGATATCTCTTACCATCTGCATCTGCAGTGAGACTCATAGCAACAATTTAAAATCATGATTTCAAAATTCAGGACTTATGACAAGCCACTAGTTGTGCATAAAGTTGTATTTACACCCCTCCCCCTTGTCTGTCTTTTTCTCTCTATCTTGCGCTTATCTATTTATTTTTGCAAGCTTGTCATTTACAAATCCAATATGATACTTAAGGCTATGCTTAACTGAGATTTCTTAATTGTTAAATATTGGTTCAAGTGAATGGAGCAAAAAAAAATCATCCCATTTTCAGGTAAGTTATAACCTGTGTTCAATGTCATTAATGTAACTAACAGTAAGCGTTTACCCAAAACTGAAGAAATACTAACATGTGGTGTCGAACAACTGTGTTAATCAGGTACCGAATGACTTTTCTTTTGAGTGATATAAGTTTAGTATTAGGCAAACCAAATTGCTAGCCCAATGTCTGTAACGTTTTAGCTGCACAGTTAGTGGTAATCAACTTCTTTTTTTTTTAGACGGAGTTTCGCTCTTGTTACCCAAGCTGGAGTGCAATGGCGCAATCTCGGCTCACCGCAACCTCCGCCTCCTGGGTTCAGGCAATTCTCCTGTCTCAGCTTCCTGAGTAGCTGGGATTACAGGCACGCGCCACCGTGCCCAGCTAATTTTTTGTATTTTTAGTAGAGACGGGATTTCACCATGTTGCTCAGGATGGTCTCGATATGTTGACCTCGTGATCCACCCGCCTCGGCCTCCCAAAGTGCTGGGATTACAGGCTTGAGCCACCGTGCCAGGCCGGTAATCAACTTATTATTGTCAGTTTTGTAAAATTATTGTTATGTTTTCTGATAATTAAAATAATATTGTAACTATATAAAAAGGATCAAAAAGCATGTAAAGAAATGAGAACACATGGACACAAGGAGGGAAACATCACACACTGGGGCCTGTCAAAGGGTGAGGAGAAGGGGAGGGAGAGCATGAAGACAAATATCTAATGCATGTGGGGCTTAAAACCTAGATGACCGGTTGATGGGTGCAGCAAACCACCATGGCACATGTATACCTATGTAATAAACTTGCAGTTTGCACATGTTTCCCAGGACTTAAAGTAAAAAATTTTTTTAAACGCTTAAAAAAACCCCAAAAACATGTAAGAATTAAATAGATTATCTCAAATACCACTTTCTAGAAACAAGCACTTAACCTTTTTCAAGGTTGTTGTATATATGCTTGTTTCAATGCATATGTTTACGAACATTTTAAACTACAAAAAGATACTATTTATACTGTTTTATTATATGCTTCTATCACCTTACTATGAACAGCCTTTCACTGTTAGTATATATGACTTATATAGTCATTAACTGCTATATAGTATTCCCATTTTTGGATATACCAAAATTTTGTATAAATGATTCTCCTACGGTGGACAGCTTTTTAAAAAACCATTATTTATGTTTAGACAAAAATAGAAAAAGATAAGATTTCCAACTAAAAGAAGTTTTCAAAATATTAAATTGAAATTAAAGCAGTTACATATTATGACAAATCTGAGTTTATAGTGGGAATGCAAACGGAGTTAAACATCAGAAAACCTACAAATGCAATTCTTACTGTAACATATTAATGAATGCAATATATATACTCATATTTGATGGAGAATAAAAAGATTCAATAATAAGTGAATCTCAGATATATGGACTAGAAGGGGACTTATTTAGACAGATTAAAAATGTCTACCCAAACCTACTACAAGTAACATATAATAGTGAAACCATAGAATCATTTCTTTTAAAATCACTGCTCAATTCAACATAGCATTGGTGACCCTAGAATGCACAGTAAATTAGAGGAAATAAGTTAAAATACACAGATTGGAAAGACAGAATCATATTTGTTTTAATTCAAGTATGTGATTTTCTGCATAGATATTTCAAGACCTATACATTATTAGAACTATAGGAGAGTTTAGCAAATTTACTTCTTATATGATGAATTTTTAAAATCAATAATGTATTTCTTTACTTCAGTCAAAGAAGGGTTGAGATATTTGATATAAAATATCTATAAAATAAATCAAATACTTAGGAATAAAAACAACAAAAAATATGCAAAGCTCTTAGAACATTTTAAAAGATTCTTAAAATATTAAAATATATGAAAAAAGTTCTCAACATATGGAAAGAGATCTCATGTTCATGGAAACTGATTCAATTTTGTAAAAATGTTAATTATCTCTCATTAATCTATGAAGTTAATTTAAGTTCAATAAATATAAGTTCACCTCCCCCTCATTATATTTGCAAGATGATTCTAAAATGTAAATAGATGACCAAAAGTCAGGATTAACTAATAAACTGTAAAAATATACATGTCAGACATTTTATTACTGTAGAATTTGTATTCAGAACTTACAAATAACATCTATAGAATAATACCAAAAAGCAAACAATACCATGGGAAAATAAGTGAAGGGTATGAATACGCATTGCACAAAAGAGGAGAGCCATTGGCTAATAGCATGAAAATGTTCTCAACTTTATGAGATACTTAAAGAAATCATATTAAGCAAGATACATAATTAATACTCATGTGAATAAAAATTTATCTTTGGTAACATTAAAAAATTATTAAGCATTGAAGATGTAGAACAGTAGGATTCTCTGATAGTTCTTAGGGGAATTGAAATTGGCACAAGCACTTTGAAGGGCTTTTTGACACATGTGTTATTGAATACACACGTGCTCTTCCACCCAACGGTTCCACACATACACATACCTTAGATTTCCAGAGAAAATTTTACATATATGCACTGAATACATATAAAAATATTCACTGAAATTTTTTGCAGTTGTTTAGAAATTAAAAACAATAGTAAATGTTTATCAACAGATCTGCATATATCATTAAAAGATTGAGGAGGAAGTTGTGAAAAGAGACATATAAGAAGATACCCTTGATATTCAATCAAAACCTACAAAACAGGCTGGGCATAGTGGCTCATGCCTGTAATCGCAGCACTTTGGGAGGCTGAGGCAGGTGGATCACTAGAGATCAGGAGTTTGAGACCAGCCTGGCCAACAAGGTGAAACCTCGACTCTACTGAAAATATAAAAGTAGCTGGGCATGATGGTGGTGGTAGTGCATGCTTGTAATCCAAGCTACTTGGGAGGCTGAGGCAGGATATGAACCTGAGAAACAGAGGTTGCAGTGAGCAGAGATTGCACCACTGCCCTCCAGCCTGGGCAACAGAGCGAGACTCCATTTCAAAAAAAAAAGAAAAAGCCTATGAAAAAGTACTAACTATACTAACAATACAAAGAAACTATACATATGTATATATTAAGTTATAAGGACAGCATACATACAGGAGTAAAAACACACCAGTCCTGAGTGGTTGTTAACAGAGGGTAGGGCTGAAGAAGATACAAGAAAAATAATGAGGTTAGAGATGTATAATGAGCTTTATATTTTATTTTCTATGTTAGGTGGTAGTACAGGTGATTATTATTTAGGTCTGAAAAGTTAATTTTAAAAAAGAAAATAAGATGGAATAAGAACTGTTCATAAAGTCCTATTTGCTAAATTGTGGCACTTAGTAGTTTGAAGATCCAAGATACGTCCATGAAGTGAAGGTCTCTATGTTTCTGCTAAACTGCATGGATGATAATTGCATTTGTTGACCAAAGCTGTCGAGCACATTAGAAATCTTAGAGAACTTTCTCTACTTCAACTCTATGGTAGTTTTACTCTGAAATCACACTTTGGTTGATTTATTGCTGTTTAAAGTGAGTATTGATATTTTTAACTTCAATTGTAAGTTCTTTGAGTATGAGAATCATTTCTTCAACTTTTTTTGTGTGTCTCTCACAGCATCTAGAAACATGCTGGGCATATGGGAAGCTGGTAAATGTTTTTTGTTTGGATGAATACAAATATTTATGTTGCAGTAAGACTTTACAATCAGGGCCTCTTCCTACATTAAATGCCTTTGGGTCTGCTACTTATATAAGTGCAGAGAGATAACCAGGTGATTCAAAGAATGGGCTTTGGAGTCAGAATGCCTATGTTTGAATCCCATTGTCACCATCCTGTTACTTGCTTCAAAAAATTTAATATTTCTATTTCTTTTTCCTTCTCTGTCAAAATGGGGACAATAGTAATTACCTGACAAGGCTGTTGTGGTGAACGCTAAATGGAATATACACTTTTAGAACCTGAGAACAATGCCTCACACATGGGAAGTGATGAGTATAATTGTCATTAATATCAATATAATTGCACCTACCATACTTCATTCCAATTGTTTGTCTGTCTCTTATATCTTTGCTATTAGCTCTGTTAGAGCAGAAAACGACATCTGTCCTGTTCACTTAGTTCAGGTTCAGATACCTCGTAGTCATGGAATAAATGCAAGTTGAGAGAGTGAGTAACTTATAAAGTTTAGTCTTTGGTGAGCTCAATTTAAAGTAGCATTTTCCTGACCACAGAGAATCAGCTTGGGCCAGTTTTTAGGATCTCTTTCTGAATTAGCAGTATTGTTTGGATTTTGAGTAAACAGAGGCCACTGCTGCCTACCCATTGCATCTTGGAAGCCATAGTTTTTACCCCTCATGCTTTCTGCTATGTTTTATGGAAAACATAATTACCAAAAAGACATTTGGATTACTCTTGTTTTCTGGCATTTTGGAGAAAACAAAACTATTTAGAAGTTTTAAAATTTG
The DNA here is from genome assembly GCA_028533165.1 of Leontopithecus rosalia. Classification (NCBI taxonomy): domain Eukaryota; kingdom Metazoa; phylum Chordata; class Mammalia; order Primates; family Cebidae; genus Leontopithecus; species Leontopithecus rosalia. Next base: position 161,936,599 of record CM052650.1, on the reverse strand, counting down.
GATCACCTTTATCGTTAAAGGAATTCAGAGTACTTAGAATTGATTCTTCTATAAAAGGGTAAGTTTGGCCCAAAGAGTGTCAGCCTTGAATTTTTCTGTTTCCCCTTATTGTGATCAGCATTTATGATAATGCAGCTTTCCCTTAGTAGAGGAAACATGGAACACAATGAATATTTCCCCGTTCCCTTTTTGTTTTGCTGGTTGCTCTTTGAAATATCTCATTATCGTTCTGCCATCAACTGTTGGGGAATGACATTTGTTACATACGAACATGATATGTATCTCCACAAGTTATTGTAAATTATGTTCACCCTCTAAAATATTTTGTGGAAGCAGATAAACATAAGGTAAGGTGTATGTAAGCCGCTGAGTTTGTTCATTTGTTTATTCGTACATCGTTATTCTTTTATTCCTTTGTTCATGCATTCAATGAGTATCTATTGAAAGCTTGCTATGTGCTTGTCTTGTGGAAGGGGAAAAGATGGAGGCTGTTATCTCATGGAGTTCATAGGCTGCAGGCCAGTGGGAAGGCTATATATATATATATATTTACATATATATTTATGCTTTGTAATATATATATGTAACACTAATACATTACAATTATATATGACTAATATATATTACACTAATATAATTACTATATATTACACTATTATATATAACACTAATATATATATAATACATATGAAACTAATATATATTACACTAATATACACAACTATATATAACAATAATATAAATGTATTACACTAATATATATAAACTAATATACATATATTACATGAATATATATAACACTAATATATTTTACACTAATATAACACTAATATATATTGTCTAAAATTATATTATACATATAACACATATATATAGCACATAATGCATATAACACTAATACATGTAACACTAATATATATAACACCATATATAAAACACTAGTATACATATACTAATATATTAAACACTAATATATAACAATAATATATATTACACTAATATAGTAACACTTATATGCATATGTTACACTAATATATAACACTAATATATATTACACTAATATTTATATAAAACACTTATATATTACACTAATATATATAACACTAATATGTTACACTAATATATAACACTAACATATTACACTAAAATATACACAACACTAATATGCATAACGCTACTATGTATATTACACTAATATTTATATAAAACAGTTATATATGTCACAGTAATATATATAGCACTAATATATATTACAGCAATATAAATATTACACTAATATATTACAATAAAATGTATATGAAAGTAATATGTTACACTAATATATAACACTAATATCTATTACACTAATATATCTACATGTATATATTAGACTTTGAGTAATCGCTCTGTAATTGAATGTGATATGAATGCTAAAAGAGGCCTATTCTGTCAGAAAAGTTTTCCTGAGCATAACACTCTCTAGCTGAGATCTGACAAGTGAGTAGACTAGCTACCTGAGGGTGGAAGGGAAAGTGTTTTAGGAAGAAGGAGTAACGTTCATAAATGGACAATTTTGAGAGATTAGAAAGAGATGAATCAAGGAAGAACAGCAGAGGGAGGTTATGCAAAGAGGTGAATTCCTGCTCGGTCATGGCTGATCTTTCCAGCCAGAATAATGAGGTCAAACTTTATCCTAAGAGCACTGGAAAACCATTTATCAGCTATGACCTACTCATGACAAGAGGTCTGATGATTATGTGAAAATACAATATTAATAGATTGGAGAAGAAAGGTCTTGGTATGAAAGAGCCTAAGATACCCGAAAGGTAATTCCTCGGGGGTAAATACTAGTGGGTTTCCCATTGTCTACCTTTTAGGCTCCAATCTTGTGGAGTACAAGCGAGCCCTCAGGAGTGTCTCCTCCTTCAGTACCCTAAGAAAACTAAGGACCAAGACTCAGAATTGGCTATTCCAGCACAGGACTACTGAATACCCTGAGGATACAATGTATAGTAAATAGTAAAAGAGAGTTTCTGCCCATGCAGCCAGATGTTAGTCCATTAGGTGTTCTCAGAAGAGAATGGCTCTTTCCCCATGGGTCTTCGTGCATTCGCTTTCAACTGTTGGAAAACATATTTTCTTTCTCCCCAGCAATCTGCCTTTCCCTTTTTCCCTGTCTAATTTCAACTCCTTTGGGTGAAACGTCACCTGCTTTGGTTAGGTCAGATCAAACCGTACTTTCTAGGAAACCAGGAAAACTTTTCCAACTATCAAAACTAAATGTAGGTTAGATGTCCTTGATGTAGGCTTATGTGGCATGTAATGCATTTTTATTTTTATGTGGCAGCATCTGTCATTCAGCATTGTGAGACTTGGTCTGTTTTATGCTACTAGGCTATAAGCCTGATTAGGACAGGAATTTGTCTCCACAGTATCCCTGTTGCCTACATCAATTTTCTGTAAGAATGCTTAATAAACATTTTTACAATTCAGAATAAATGGAAATGGGGTAATGATACTACTGTGAATACCATGATCATTCTGTGAATTGACTGCTTTCTATGATTATATAACTCTGAAGAGTGTTCTGGTAATTTTATAATATACTGAAAACATTGCAGTGTTTGTGTGGTTTTGACTTTCTTTAAGAAAACATTATGGAAGTCAGTTTCTGACCTGGAGCTTAAAGTAGCAGTCAAAGGGGTCCTTTTACTCTCTCAACATATATGAAGATCCCAACTAAGACATTTCATCGCGTTCATGCCTGTTAGTCTCATGCACTAGGCTTGGTCTTCATGATCAAATTTTCCACATCTCTCTTTGTTCTCTGACCTAGGGACAATGAACAATTTCTCCCCTCACTTATAATACTTAATGTTATATTTGGAACCACAACTTGTTTAATATATTAATTCTGTTTGCTTGTCTATATTATGTACATTGTATCACAAAGATGATTGTATTACATAATAGAGGAATATGTCAATATTTTCTCAGTGTATACAACAATGTGTTTATCCGTAAAGATAAGATGAAGTGTTAAAGCCAGCTTTAAATTAAGGTGAATTAAAAAAAATGAAAGACTTACAATGGTTTGGGATTGAGTGAGCTTACACAGAAAAAAAGGAATATGCATTATAAACATTTCTTAGACAGTATTTGAAAGGGAACTCTGACTTCCTCATTAACTTATATTTACTTTAGTTTATCTTTTTAGAGGCAGGATCTTGCTCTGTTGCCCAGGCTGCAGTGCAGTGATGTGATCATAGCTCACTGCAGCCTCAACCTCCCAGGCTCCAGTGATTCTCCTTCCTCAGCCTCCTCAGTACCTGGGACTATAGGTATGTACGACCATGGCTGGATAATACGCTTTTTTAAAAAACTGTAGTGATGAGTTCTCTCTATGTTGCCTAGGCTGGTCTCAAACTCCTGGCCTCAGAATGTGTTTGGATTACAGGCATGAGTCACTGTATCTAGCCCAGATAGTTTAAATAAATGACTAAGAGTAGAGTGGGAAAAATACAATATGATACAATGGAAAGAATAACAGATGAGATATTTCAGTCCCCATGAGGACACATCATTGCTAGTTATTAAAGTTTGCAGAGTATATTTTATAATTCATAAAACAAATCTACTATAATGTCAAACATTTTTCTTTTCTAACTGGTTTAAGATACATGAAACTTCAAAATATTTTTACTTCAAATGAGATCCAAGTTTAAAGAAATAATAAAACCACCATTAGCAACAACAACTTGGCTGGGCGCTGTGACTCACATCTGTAATCCTAGCACTTTGGGAAGCTGAGGTGGGTGGATCACCTGAGGTCAGGAGTTCGAGGTTAGCCTGGCCAACATAGTAAAATCCAGTCTCTACTAAAATAACAAAAACTAGCTGGGCATGGGGGTGCGTATTCCCAGCTACTCAGGAGGCTGAGGCAGGAGAATTGCCTGAACCCAGGAGGCAGAGGTTGCCGTGAGCCGAGACCGCGTCATTGCACTCCAGCCTGGGTAACAAGAGTGAAACTCCGTCTCAAAAAAAAAAGAAAGAAAGAAAAAGGAAAAAAGGCATCAACCACTCAATTACCATCAAACAGGAGGAAGGGGAAAAGGGGAGTGAGTGTTTAGTGGGCAGAGTTCCAGTTTGTGGAGATAAAAAAAAGTCTTGGAGATAACTGAACTACAGATTTTAAGATGATCAGAATGGCAAGTTTTTATTGTATGTTTTATCCCAATAACAAATAACCAAAGCCTACTGACAGGAGATTGCTGTAAGGGGGCTATATATGTGCCTGTATTTTTCTTCATTCATTTAACAAGAGTCCATTTAGACTGGCTCTGAGGACTTTTTTTATATTTTAAAAATGGGTATAAATCTATATTGGCTTATGCTGGTAACAACTGTCACATGAAAAAGCCTGTTTTAGACAAAAAGTAAGTGATTACATGAGCATGTTCTGCTGCAAAATTTCCAGAAGAGAAACAAATCATGAATATTTAAAAATTTTCCTTTCCCTCTCATTTCCCTTGCTTTTGCTTTATATGTGTGGTGACAAAGAAAGCTATGAACTGAGCCTGATTTCTGAAGATGCTAAAGACATTCATAAAGGAACAGAGTAGTAAGGAAAATTAGCTTCTAAGATCAGCACAGTAGGCAAGAAATCAGCAGACATGGGTTCGAAGACTTACATGGTCATTTATTAGCCCAGTCTCTAAATGTCCCTGAGTGTCAGTGTTTTTCAACATAAAGTGGGGAAAATTACGCTTTTCCCATTTGACTCACAACGGGTTAATGTATGTAATCATGTTTTATATTGTAAAGTGTTCTAAAAATTTAAGGTGACATTCTTCTAGCTACTGGCACTACTATTAACAATCGGTTTCACTAATGATTTCCATGGTATAAAATGAATAAAGAATATAAATGAGGAGTGATGCTCCATTCTGTGTTGATTATATGCCAGGTTATGTCAGCCTAGGGATGAGTTGAAGCAGAGAGGCTGCTACAATTTGGTTTTTTTGATTTCCCTTATGGTTTCTCTCTCTCAATCTGTGCACTGAGCAAGCAGCTCTCTCAAAAACCCTTGAATACAAATGGATATATATTCAGAAGAGATAGGTTTTGAGTTACTTGAATTCCAGTTATCTTTGGACAAAATTCATTTGAAAAGAGAAAACAAAGAACAAATTATTATTAAAGTAAGAGGCCTAAACATTCCTTTATGAGAAACAAACTGGAATGCAGTACAATTGTGTTTCCTCTAAACAGTTGTAATATGTAGAGGATGATGTGCAACATGCTATGACCTGCTTTAAAGAATGCATGCGAAACACAAGCTCTAATGCAAGAAACACATGCTATGGATAATGAGGATGTGAGTTATTTTTCAGTAAAGGCAAAGAGTTACAGCTATGTCTGTGTGTGTCCTTGTGTGTGTGTGTCTCTCTGTGATTCTCTGTGTGTGCATCTCTGTGTGTGTGTTTGCGTGTGTGTTTCTCTGTGTGTGTGTGTGTGTGTGCTGTCTCATTTGGAGATGGAGACAGAGGCAAGGATCCTTTCTTTCTACTCTAGGAAAGGTTTATGCTCCTTGAAAGAGATACTGTTTATTTTCTTGCTATACCTTTTGTGAAGTATTGAGAGTCTTGGATGGTGCCCTGTCACTCAGTAGGCTGAAGTACAAATGCGAATTTATTGCTAGCCTGCAGCATTGTGATTTGCATTCCAAATCAGCCTGCAGATTTGCATTATAAATTGCTATCCTCTTGTTTCTTATCTAAAGTTTCTTCCTTACTTACATCACTCTTCATTCCCCAAGACTGACCTTTAAAGAAATTCCCTTTCAAGAGATTCTCACTGGCAGCTTTAGTGGGCTAAAATCGTAACAATAAATAACAAAGACATCAATAGCGTTTTTTCTTCCAGTGGTTTTCTCCCTTTTACTTAAGAGTCATATGGCACTAAGTACAATAACTACTTAAAACACGTATCTCTCAGGCTTAGAGCCTTATACTCCTTTGACAGCCACGTTTCTATTTATTTTTAAATCTCAAAGGAGTGAGCTTACGAGTCCTCTTAGTAATAAACTTTTGCAGATAAACCCTGAGATGGTATAATTACATCCTTTCTTGGCACCTTAAATCAAATTAACTAAACACTTAGTGAGGAGAGGAAAGGAAAGCACATTTTTTTTGCAACGTATCTGACTGGGTGAAAGCCACTGCTGCAGCATAAAGAACCGACGGGAATCTGGGCTTTCCCACTCTGGAAGCGAAGGGGGGAATTATGGGTTGGTGGTCGGCTTCATGTTAGGAGGACACCCCTCCATCTGTTCACAGCTCAGCCTGTTTCCAATTTAAAGCCCAGATTTCAATACAAACCTCAATTTCTTTTCCCCATTTTAAATGCAGAGCAAGACTTGTGAATCATAGTGTCTCTGCTCCCGGGATTCAGACCAAATTTCCCCCCAAAATTCTCAGGCTATTTGTTTGAATACCTGCTTACAGTGGTACACAATGGGCAGCTTTGAGAAGAAAAATTGATAATCTTCACGGAAGAGTAATTTGAATGAAATTACACTTGACAGCCCGTCTCCAAGCAAACAAGAGGAACGAGGGAGCCTGAGCTAAGCTCTGAGGACTTGCCCAAGCCACTGCTGTTGGAGCTTCCCAGGGAAAAAAAAAAAAAAAAAAAAAAAAAAAAACCACCAGTTTTTCCAACATCTAATTGAGCTTTTGATTAATTCCGTGTACCAGATTCTACTGAAGAAAGGTAGCCATGGAAGAGAATATGGAAGAGGGACAGACACAAAAAGGTACTGTGCTAAAAAGCGTTTATTTGTAGCTAAGTAATTATTTTGCAGTTTCCTTGTTTGCTTTAGACACTTGCCAGTAAGGCTAATGAATGTTTCTCTCTTGGAAGGCATTTTGTTCCTTCCTCTCCTTTAGTCTGCTCCTCACTTGCAGTAATGTCTAGCATGAATGTGGTCATTATTTGCAAATCTTTCAGATATAAGTCCCGAAATGCAGAGTCAAGTATTAGTGAGAAGAGCATTGCGGTATTGTAGTGAACTATTCCTTAGACCAGTCTTTGTTAACCTTCATTTATTTTGTGATTTCACACTTGCCGAGCTGGGTCAAGGGATCCCTGGTGTGAGCCACAAACACAATATTTGGAGATAGTTAAAAATTTGGTGATGTAACCGTTATCAATACCTTTGCATGGACGTCTGATGGAACAAAGACCAAGACCATAAATTATATTTTGGTTGGTGCACCTTTTTAAAGCAATCTTTTCTTTTTTTTTTAAACGAGGTTGCAGTTTAGGTTTAAGTAGATGGAGAAAAAGTTCATAAATTTTCAGGGTGTATAGAAACGTTAAGATTTTCCTTTCTATTTAGTTGACTGTAATTCAACTTCTGAATAATATACGTTAAAGGAAATTTTTGATGCGTTTTTAAAGCTTGTCTAGGTATATCTGGTTGTATAAAAAGTGAAATTGCCATTTTTGTAGGTTGAAATGGATAAATATTGGTAATCTGGAATGATTGAATCAACTCAATTTTTTTTTTTTAATGTGTCAAATGGTAGCTTCAGAGGGAGTTAGCTTTCACCCCAGGATAGACAGCGTTTCTCCTCTCTGGTCTTAGGCTTATGTAATGTTAGAGAAAATGCTCTCATTTTCTTAGGACTGAAACAGTAACACAGGTAATACTACATAAAGGTAATATTCAAGAATGCTGTTGAAAAAGAGTCAGCTATAAAGTTAATTTCAAATGTATATAAATGCACTTATTTTAAAGAAATATATTTTATCTGATAAAGTATTTAGGTTTGAAGTGCAGTGTAGTTACCATATTTTTATTCATTTAGCTAGGCTGGGTTTCTTCTCTTAATGTACATACATACATTTTGAGGCATATATGGTGCCCCCCCAACAAACACATAATCAAAGACCATTGATATTAAATATATGAAGGTTTTATATAAGCAAGAGATAATAGATAAGCTGACCTTCCAGTTTTAGTCCTTAGTGCCATTATTAATGATAATATGTAATAGAAACAGAAAAATCTACATTCATAGCATGTGATCTATTTTTTAAATTAAAAAAAACCTCAGCTCCTTTTATTATATGCACAGATAGCCTAAGTGTTCATCAGTGATTTTAAATGGGAAATTTTAATGGTAATTTCTGTTCTTACAAGGTATCTCAATGGACTATTTTAATTTAGAATAAAATATCTTATGACAACATATTTTTTAATACCTAATGATAATACTTATTGGCCAATCAATTTGCTTAAGGAAATATAAACAGCATTTTAAATAGAGGAATGGTATTCATTACACTAAATAAAACCTTGAGTTAAATCACGGATTGTGGTAACAGGTTGAATGTGTCTGAGCAAGCCTGGTTAGCTGCAGGAACCAAGAAAAATGATGTAATTAGTTGTGATTTTTTTTTCTCAGGTGACACTGAAAAGCTTTCTTTTATGGGGGTGGAGGCAGCAATGCAGTGAGGGAAAGAATTCTATCACAGGGGTTTTTTCATCATTGAAATATGCATCAGCAACACTGGTGGAAAGCAATCTTAAATCAGAAAAATGTTTAGTGGTCTATCAGTCTGTAAATGTATATGAATATAATATTTATGATTTAGGTTTTTTTCTTGAGAAAAAGATTTAATTTTCTTCACTCTTAATCTTCTGTTTCTCTCAACTCTGCCTATGACACATTTTCTTTTTTTTTTTTAAGTTTGTTGTTAGAAAGTTACATTTGAATAGAAATGCTCTGTCGATATGCGCGTGGGTAGTAACTGTGAAATTTCTGGAGGAGCAATTTGACAAGCAGATAAAATGGTTAGAGATTTTTCAAGAGTTTAAGTGGAGAGATTTAATGATCTATCTAAAGAAAAGCAGCATTTTCTGTTAGTTCTTATCCTGTTTTCTTAGACTGCATTGGAGTTTCTTAAATAATAATTCAGTTACCAGAGTTTTCTTCCATTTGCAAGATGCTTTTCAGTCCTTTCTTAAAATTTAGACCTAGTCTTTTCTGCTACATGTCAAAAAGACTTAAAATTCATGTCGATGTTTACTTATATTACCTTGCAAATTCAACTGGATGTAAAATGGAGTGGTTCATTAACTAACTGTAATTTCGTATGTTTGAAAATATATATACTTGATGCTTAAGCACTTACAAAGATCATCCATAAGAAATATATTTTTCTTCATAGTGAGAGCCCTCCTCCCCTCTTAAGCTTTAAAAGGCAATTGAGAATAGTCCTTTCACCCTAATTTAAGTATACGTGGTCAGTCAGAGAGAGAAAAAGAGGATAATTTAAAAGTATGGGTGACTTCATCCACCAGCCATTCTGTTCAATGAACCCATGCTTGATGTGAAACGGAAATGGGGATGATTAATCTACCGCTCCATCCATTTCTGCCACCCTCCCCAAAGGTGAGTATCTCAATGTGCTGAGGGGAGCCTAGTATTTTAATAAACATATTTTGTTGGTAAAACATGGCCACTACATGAAAGCCACGTACTTCACCTTGTGTTCAGCCAAAACAATGGTATTCTAGTACTGAAGAAAAAAAAAGGAAAAAAGAAAAGAGTGTTTTGAATTTGTTCTTTACGATGGCCATAATGAACCTAGCATCATCTGTCAGCAAAATCGAGATCCATAATCACAAAATCATGCAACAAGGACTCCAATTACTGCAGAGGGGTTGAGCAAAGTGAATAGATTTTGATGAAGATCTAACAGGTGCATATTTATGACTTGTAACCATGCAACTGTTTCTAGAACATTTTGCCAAATCTCATGAGAAAATATGTAAATGATTTATGGGTTGCTAATTAGTAGTAAATTGGCGAATACACATTTGGGTTGCCAGAGTAGTGGGTGACCATCTCTTCATGGACAGCCCTAAGGAAGGCGTTGCCGAATTAGGAGAGATTTATGGAAGAAGGCTGATGAATAAATGAGTAAAGGGAGCAACAACACTGTATAGAGATAAAAAGAAAACAGCAATGAACAGAAAGAGCAAGCAGGCTGGAGTCTTCATACATTGGCTGAACTGTTCCCAACACCCACAACCCTGATGGATTTAATTTCTGAACATGAACATTTTATGAAACAGGTTCTAAAATTACATGTAGTATACCAGAAATTTTTTAATCAGCACAAGATAACAGCCACAGTGTCACTCACTATGTTTTCCTAGTATAATAAGCCAGCAGCTATTAATCTGTGCAGTCAGTTTCAACCACCAACTTCTCCAACACCAAAGCCCCATCTACCATCACCTCAATGGAATCAATCCTTGGTGACTCTCAGGGCCTGGGACACTAGCAGACGTAGATGATCAATCTCAATGTGATCAGGACCCAGTTTCATCATTTCAAACAGCAACATATAGCCAAAGTTCAATGGTCATTTTTCATCCTTCGCTCCATACTGCTAACCTATTTGTCATTTCAGCATATCTTTAACTTATTAAAACCAACAAGAATACATAAACTAAAGGAAAGTTACAGGTTTATTTTGTTTTCCCTGTCAATGTTAATGTCCATCTATCTCATAATTTAAAATACTGTACAATTATTATTGACAAGAGAGTCCATCATCATATTCTTTATACATTTATATATACATGCTACTATAAGGGTGCCTATGCACAAAGCATATACTGTATATTGTACTTAATATACCGTATATTTAATATACAGTGCAGCTTGTAGGCTGACTAAAAGTCTCTTCAGACATCTTTTTTTAATAAGATTATTTTTATCTTGAAAGATGACTTTAGAACCTAACTCTCCCTTAAGCAGACATCATCCCTGAAGAAGACACACCACTACAATAAATGAAAAAAAAAAGACAGTTTTGGCTTTGAGAAATTGGAAAATATTGGCCAACCTAAATTGTACAGAGACATCAGTGCCAGATGCTGGCCTGAGGACTTTACATAAATAAACTAATTGACTCTTCACAATAACCTTAAGTGGTATTAACATTGAGGAAACTAAAAATCAAATAGGTTAATTGACTAGACAAAAGTCACATAGTAGTAAATAGTAGCGCTGAGTTCAGTACAATCAGAATGAGTCCAGGTTCTGAACATTTAACCCCACTCTCTGCACTGGATGTCCACAGTTGCCTGCCTGGCAGCCACACCTCCTTCGAAGGACTGCCTCCACCACACGTTTCCACTGCACTCATCAGCTATGTTCTGTAATTTATGGTTGTGTTCCTTACCACCAACTCTGGCTTCTTTTCCTTTGCCACATATGACAACTTTTTCAAGAGCAGCCAATCCCTAAGTGCACTAGCAATCTATGACTTGTAAGTCATGGGCTGAATCCGAGTTGGTTCAGTTGACCTTCTATCTTGAAATCTGGGATAGGTGATTCTCAGTATGCTCTGAGGATCTCTTTGTCCTGCAGCACATTTTTATAATAACCATGCCGCCCCATTTTCCAGATACTCTGGGCAAATCTCTATTCTTTGCAATCAAAAGACCTCTAAATAAAACAAATCTTCAGATCCTTTTAGGAGTCTTACATAAAGAGGCTTAGTGCTAAGAAATTTTCCTTGCGTTTAACCTGGTGGGTGGAAGCTGAACCAAATGTATATTTAATGTATTAAATTTCAACTTTGATGCCACTCTTTAGTATATCCTTGATAATTTTGATTTTTTCCTTCACTGATCTTTTATTTTTTACAATTTGAATAAGTTTGTCCCCAAATCACTGCCTACCAGTAAATATTGGTAGTATAATCTTTGGGGAACCACTGCAAAAAAATTAAATAGACAAAGTGTGTCTGGTTTATTAATAGATTTATCATCTTTAATATGTCATTGAAGTCTGTGGACTAGTGGCTAAGAAAATAACAAAAACATCATCAAAAACCGTTAAGCAGTCATTTAAGTATAAGAATGAATAATCTGCTTCTTAGATGTTGGCTACTTATAGACCCGTGAAAAGGGAACTGGTTTTGTCCATCTAGTGGACAGAATAATCTCAGCAAATACTGTCGCAAATCATCTCTTCAGCTGCCATTTCCACATTTGGATAACAAGGCTAGAAGAAACATAGAGAATCAGATTTTATAAAGCATATAGGATAAATCTGTTCTAAGATTTGACAGCTGTGCTTTTGCTAACATTGTGCTTAACCTCAAGTGTCCTCCTGGTATAAGACATTACTTTTACCCCTTGCTGCTTTCAAATGTAGTTCTATGACATCTATCAGTAGGAAAATTAGTTACATTTTTAATAAAGTTGAATAGAAAGTCTCTGAACTTCTGCATTGTTGTGGTTATGTCTGCTGTGGTTTAGGTACAACATTTCAGAATTTCATCATTTTATGTTTTCATTGGATCAGTTGCTGATTATGTTTTTTTTTGTTTGTTTGTTTTTAGTATATGTGGTATTGTTTATCTCAGATTTCCAAAATATTAATAACACATTTCTAATGTCTTGTTAGGATGATAGATATGAATAGAGTTTTCACAATATCATTAAAATGAGTGAATTCACCTTTTCAAATGAAAGTGCTTGATATAGTTACTTCATTAACTCCTTGAATGAAAATTTAAATATTTAAAGAGACTAAATGAGAATTACAGCATGATAGATAGATATTGATGGTATCCTTGGAGTGATGACTTCTAAGAAATGGTTTTTAGAAATTAATTATTCTTTAATTCGTCAGACGACAATGGCTCATAAGGGATTCATAGGATACAAGAGAGAACTTCTAGTTTGTCAATTGCAAACTCCATTTTCCCCCAAGCAAAAACTCCTTCCCGCCATTCAAAATGTTTGACAGTTTTCTTTTTCATACATTGAAGGCAGACTGCCTGGCTTACTCTCAAAAATCCTTTTGGATAGCATCCATATTGACAGGTGGCACAGCTGTGGATTAGCTGACATTATAAAAATAATTCATGTTTTTCCATGTGCTTTCAAGTTGTGACCATTGTCTTGGATATTCTTAATCCAACAGTAACTTACTTCTTTGTACTGTGAAAAATACAAAGAAAAACAAAAGATAACTGATTTTTTTCTTTGAATTGTGAGTGGGAAATATAACTTTGGTCAATGATGAGAGTCAGTTCCTTATTGGTGTCTGTTTATAGAGTTCAATAGGGAATTACATTATAATATGAAGAAATTGGAGGTCAGAGAAAAAAGGAAAAATGACTGTTGACTTTTAAATATTGTGTTTTTTTTTTAAACTGTTGGCTTTAAAATGTATTAGAAGATGTCAACATATGAGAACATTAACTGCTATATATAACCAGATTCATTTCCAAAAGAAAGAAAGACACTTTCTCATATTGTTTAATGTTTTTGGACTTATATTTTTATCACATGAGAAATAATGAGTTTTAGTATACTTACCTCCATCAAAGAGAGGAACTGGGTGGACTTTTTTCCTGAGAATGATGCTAGAAACGTATAAGAGATTGTTCATATTGCCTCCTATTAGGGAGTGATCATGCTTTTTCTTGCTTATCAAGTAAAAATGAGGCAATTAAAGTATTTTGTTAATTAGCGTTTTTCATTGATTCATAATAGAACTTTGAATTTCTAGGAAATGATTTTCTATGAAATGATTTTCTAGGAAGTGATTGTTACAATTGCAATTAATACTCCCCATTAGAAGGGTTATTTGAATGGTGAATTACCTATTCTTTCTTAAGAAAATAGAATGTGGAAGAAAAACTTTGCATCTGTGTTTATTATCTGATTGTTATTTTATGAAAAAATGTTTAGTAAATAATTCAAATTAAGAACTAGTACGTGGCCAAATTTCCTTCCCCAAAAAACTTGACAACTTTTTTTTCTTAATTGTTTTGAGATTTTTCTACACATTTCCTGTGTTGGTGGATATCTACTTTCATTTTTAACAGTCTATACCATACCAATTTTTCAGTTCTGTTTAGTTATTGAACATCTGAAACATGAGTAATTTTACTAGCATCATTTATTTTTCAAGGAAAATACTACTAATAATAGCTAAAGTTTAATAATCCAGGCACTGTTCTAAGCATTTCATGTAAAGTGTCTAATGTAAATATACCTTAACATTAGTTAATAAATGTTGATTACAGTTTTTTTTAACAAATATCAAACGTTTTTTGACTTTATGGTCACACTATTCAATGGCGATTGGATTCACACACTACAGGAAACTAAGAGAAAACCTCACACAAACATCCAGAGAAAAAAAGAATTGTCATGCAACAAAATGAGATAGTCTTTCATTTCAGTTCCTAGAAAGATTATGAGGTGGGCAGAAGGGAGAATGAGCCCAATGATTACTCCATTTTTCTAGTTGAAAGTTTATTTTTCCCATAATCAGGGAATTTACATTCTAATTTTTGGAACCAGGGACTGCACATTTGAGTGGCAGTAAAGAATTATATTTATTTTTCTTCAAACACCTTTCAATGTTTTGCAAGTAGAAATCATTATTAAAATAAGGATTGAGCATTTTTTGAGCAATGGAACTCTAAGATATGATGCTGAATGTGGTTTGTCCATTTAAAACCAAACATAGGCTTTGAGAATCTCTGTCTTAAATAGTACCCATATATTACCAAAGCCAGATTTATATAGTGGTTTATTGTCTCAGAGATTTTATTCTAGCTTTTCATCAAGTTAAAATAAAAAACCCTTTTAGAAAAGAATGCTTTGAAAACTAGTCATAGAATAATTGAACTTAAAACATTTTAATTTCCTGCACAACCATTCACAGTAGAAAACTGAAAATAATTCGTAAGATCTAGAATCCAGAAAACATGCACTCAGATTGTCTCCATGAATTTTAAACAGGTAGGAGAGCCAGCAGTTTTCCACTTGACCATCACAATGAGTGGCTCATTAACTTTTGGTTTCCCAATCAGATGACTTTTGTTAAAACCCTGGCTCCTTTTCTCCACCTTAATTTTCTATATAACTTAATCTGTATTATTCATGTTTTTCCATGTACTTTCAAGTTGCGACCACTGTCTTGGATATTCTTAATCCAACAGTAACTTACTTTTCTGTACTGTGAAAAATACGAAGAAAAACGGAAGATAACTGATTTTTTCAAAATCTTCATTTTGAGAATTTTCTCTACCATTATCTTTGGGTTTAGGCCATTTAATGTGAGTTAGATGTAACAATAACTAAGTAAAAGCACCTTTTATAATTCCTGGAACATAGCAAGGGTTTGGTAAATGCAGATTCCTTCTTCACGTTTCCTTTCCTCTCATCCTAACACATGTACCCGTTGAAAAAAAGGGAGCAAGCAATTTTCTTTGAGTCAGAGAGTCAGAATTAAAGACTAGTAACTTTTTTGAATTGTTATAGCAGTTATTTCTTAAATGTTTATCACTTAATATATGGCATCTCTCTCTCTTTTCTTTTTTTTAAATGTATCTGTTATGCTATAGCTCCCTTCTCAAAGTACCAATCCCTGAAGGGTAAAGGTTTTATCATTTGTTCATGAACCCAACATGCGAAGTGCTTTTAATATAAACCCATTCATAGCTGAGATGACTACTACTGATATGATGCTAATGATAAAAAAGAGCAGGAGGAGAAAGAGAAGGAAGAGGGGCAGGGAAAACAAGAAGAGGATAAAGAGGAAGAAGAAGAGGTCACTGAACAGACTAAAGGAAGAATAAACCCCAAATTTTCCCCTGGAGACAGATCTACCAGCGCAGCTAAACCTGGTTTGAGAGAATGCAGCAAGGACTCCATTTATGCCATTAGGTTTGAATTAAACATAATCCTTTTATTCTTTCACCTGAAATATATTCAGTAGTTTGGTGGTAGCTTTCTAGAAAATAAATAGATTGTCTTTATTATTAAAGAGCCACACATACTTTTAGCATTATGATTGTAGCAATGAAGTCAAATACATTAAACTGTCAGGGTCAGCAAATGGTTACTGAAACTTGGAGAATTATGACATAGTATTTTACAATATGCTGTTAAAATTGAACAAAGTAGTTTACAAATTTGCTGACACTAGGTTTACTGTGTTCATTCGTAAGTATTGATCAAGGAAAACCAAATTACACAAGAAATAACAGTTTGAAATCATTGAGGACAGTTTAATAAGATAAGGTCTTTTCTAGGATATATTTAGTAATTTTCAAAGTAATGAATTTTAAAAATAGCATGCTAGTGAGTAATCAATTTTCTTTTGTCTTCTTCTGTGCTTTATTTTAGTTTTTGTATTTTTATTGGTATATAATCCTATACAACTGGCTGATATTTTAGATGGGATCAAGGAAACAACACAGTCTGAAAACAGAGCTCTGGTAAATGGTATCTGAAGAGTATTTCCTTCTAACCTTTTGATGTTCATCATATTCTCCCTACAGTTTTGGTGTACTTATTTTTTTACATATGAATCACTAATTTGAGTTTTGAGAGGAACTTGTAATACCATTATTTGGTGGAATTTAGAATGAATTCTTGTTAAACAACTGAAATAACTTCATGTTTTATAGGCCAGTTATATACTCAAGCTGAAAAGTATAATCTTGAAGAAAGATAAGATTATTAATTTATGTAAGTGTTATTTTTAGATAGTTAATTTTTGCAACACTCAATGAAAATTTAATTCACAAAGGGATGGCAAGCATGTATTTCCATGACTGGTCTCTACAACACCTTTTAGCACCTTTGTGCCCCCTCCCAAAGGCCTAACAGGAGCTACTAATTTATGACACACGTGATTCTTTCATATCATCTGTGTATTGAGTGACCACTAAATTTACATACATATCAAAAATATGTATGCCTGTTGTTTCTGCTAAATTGGAAGGAAACTTTGTTTCATATTTACAGTTATATAATCAAATTCTGCAATAAGGCAAAAGCAAAATCAGTATAACCTAATGATGAGGTCTTTTTAGGCAACTGTATTACCCAATCATGTGTCCCCCCAAGCATTCCATAGTCTTTAAAGTATTAAAAATTACAGTGTATTCATCTAAGTCTCAATTTTTAAAAAAATGTATCATATCCACTGGTCACTTTATTCCATCTCTTTCAGATTCCTGGAAAATCCTCTCCTGTTAACTGACAAATTTATTTTGCTTCAGCCTTTAGATATTCATAGATTTATTTTTAAATGTCGACTGAGTGATCTGTTACTTATTTGACTACAGTATAGATCTATTAGTTTGAACCATGTCAAATTACTAAAACACTTTTGACCTACAAAATGGCTATTCATTATACCTATAATATTAATGTGCTACATTTATAAAAGTTTTTAGGCCAGGCATGGTGGCTCACACCTGTAATCCCAGCACTTTGGGAGGCCAAAGTGGGTGGATCACCTGAGGTCAGGAGTTCGAGACCAAGCTAATCAATATAGTAAATCCCCATCTCTACTAATAATACAAAAAAAAGAAGTTTTTAATGTGATCCTGATTTTAATATACAAATTAGAAATATATGATGTGACATGATTAAGAAGTGTGTATTATACTTATGTGGAGTGTAGTAAACTTATCTGGCATTCTCCAAAGTCCTTGTGAGTCCATTTAATTCACTGCTTAATTTTTTCTGTTAGCAAAAAATGGCAAACTATTTGAAGACTTTATTGTTTGACACATTTAAATTTCATGAAAAAGCTAACATTGATCTCAATTCTTAGGTTGCTTGAGTTCAATACTTGGGAGGCTTGTTAAACATAGCGTTAAGATTAACAAGTGTTTAAGACTTACTCTGCCTGTCTTAGTGTAGACAGAATGTCCTTTAATCTAGAGAGTGGAAAATGTGCTTTGTTTTTCCTTGGATAGAATAGCACTCCAAAAATTATTTTCCATACATGTGGCATGACTCAATGGAGTCTCAGAGCCCGCAAGCTGGGAATGCCTTTCTGTTAGGAGGGGGTTCACTTTTAGATCCTCTAGGATGAGTTACAGGGCTGTTTTGTGGTCCTTGAGGGACAATGAGTTACATACAGTTTCAGTATTGAATGTAACCCAGGCATTAACCTGACCATTATTACCTCTCTGGTGATTTTGAAATTTTATACTGCAAGAAACAGAAGCTTTCATTGAATGGGTTTTATAATCTGTGTTTTAGAAATATGATGAAGCCATGATTTAGGCCTCAGAGGGGACAGTAATGCAGTATTGCACCAAAGGACAATGGAATGTGCTTTATTTTATGTAGATATATAATTTTAGCTGTTATTTTTAAAGTGTGGTATGGAAACAAGTGGGAATGGATAGGAAAGAATTTGATGCACCCATCTTGCTATAGAACAGATTAAATTACTTTAGATAAGATTTGGCCTAGAGGTTGGAGGGTCTCTTCTCTGACTTGGGTAATTTGCATTCAGTGAAGTTAAAAAGATATTGATATTATCTAAAATGGACTTATATACACGGGGTTAGCATACATCGATTAAGCAAAACAATCTATGTCTCTACCTAGGTTTGGATATATGTTATGTCATTGTGTTTTTGTTATATTTTGTATATTCTTTTTAGCTATTTGTTTTCATTTTGTATATTCTCAAGTAAGATTGCTCTTCAGTTCAGCCCTCACCACAACAGTTAGCCCTCAACCACAAATTATACACTTATTGGAATTATTTGACTTCCTGACCACTTTGGAATCCATATACTTTTTAAAAATATTGTACTCTCAGTATCATCTTATTTGAAATTTTTCTTTTTCTTTTTTTTTTTTTTTGAGGCGGAATTTCACTCTTGTTACCCAGGCTGGAGTGCATTGGTGCGATCTTGGCTCACTGCAACCTCCACCTCCTGGGTTCAGGCAATTTTCCTGCCTCTGCCTCCCAAGTAGCTGGGATTACAGGCACGCACCACCATGCCCAGCTGATTTTTTGTATCTTTAGTAGAAACGGGGTTTCACCATTTTGACCAGGATGGTCTCGATCTCTTGACCTCATGATCCACCTGCCTCAGCCTCCCAAAGTGCTGGGATTACAGGCTTGAGCCTCCATGCCTAGCCCTAAAATTTTGAAGTATCTTTAAAATTTAGTATTAAAAATCCCATGTAAGAGTCAGTACGAAGTTGAAGGAGAAAAAGAGCTGAACCTCAAAAATATTTGGATTATATCCTTATCAGTAGGGTTTTATATTAGGCCTCCTGCACAAGGGTGTTCTGTTGGTTTTTGAAAACACTTGTTCCTTCACTGTGGTACTCTGTTTTTATAGGCAGTCATTTGGAGGTGTCTATTAGACCTCAGTTTTCTCCTTGACTCCAATATTTCCATTTTTTAACTTTCATGTATAAAAATACCAATATTACTTCTGTGCCTCATGTGCTTTTACTTTCTTGCACTAATATCAGTCTGTATTCTTATAAGTTGAGTTTGCAAAACTGTTCTTCAGTGGACTCTCAGATCCCTAGAAACTTAGATTCGAGCAGTTCTTAGTGTGAGAGAGAGGAACATTAATGATTGTGCACTCAGTGTCTGTTGGTTTGGAAGAGATCATTGAATGCTACTGCCCCAAAGTGAGTCTATATGAGTGGTTCAGAGTCAATAATTAAAGAACTGGATGTATTTTTTGGTGAAAAAAGAAATGATTTCTATTATAAAAAAGGGTTGATGCCTGTAATATTCTAGGAAACGGAGTTGACTGGAGCTCCCTAAGACGTAAGAGCAAAGAAAGATTGTGAGTGCTGCGTAAGACCTCCTGGGGCAGGAAAATGAGATTGGAAGAGCTATTTAAAGGCATGTTGGGAAAGAATAATGTTGTTTCCCATTTTGCAAAATGATAAAAGAAAAAAATGAAAGGAGATGGTAGACTAGTATATTTTAAGCACTATGTATCAGGCCACTGAAATCTTTGAACTCATTGCTCATAACTAGCCTCTGGCAAGAATTTCCAATTTCCTTCCTTTTGCTTTCATGTGCAGTACAGCAGAGGACATGCCAGACAAAAACTGAATACCTCTTTTGGTGCAATATAAAAATGCATTTTACATTTCCCTTGGTAAAATTGCTTTACTGAGGAAATCCACTGTATTCTAAGGAGAAAATGGGACACTATGAAATAGATATCTTTGCATTTCAATTGTGTGTTACATTTGCTCTAAAAAAGAATTGACTCAGGATTCAGAGAGTAACAGAAAGGATGTATTTGAGAAAAGCAGTAACATTCAAAACTTTCCTATCTGTGATTGTCAATAAGAGTTAAGTTGCCTCTCCTTCCCCCACCAAGAAATATAATAATTCGAAAGATAGTATACAAAGTTTGTATGTATATTTTTGATAAGGTGATTTTGGTAAATATGCAAGAAATACAATGTAAATTTACTACTGCTCATTGTTAAATCTAAGTTAAGTGTCTCAAGTTTTCTTCATTCTGTAACCTAGCTTTTCAGTTTTGCTCTTTAAATTTGACAATTATGTGGCGATTTTTAATTGTTTTGAATAAGTGAATTTTACATGTCATAAACAGAGTTTTCTTACCCTTAAGTAGGTGAATTGAGTGCTTTTAGGATAATTTGGGTACATGATAATCTTAATGTCAAGTTTAAATATCTCAGCTTCATTAAAAATTATTAATTGATATAAAATCAACCTTTGTGAAAGGTGAGGTGATTTTTGTCTTAGATTGTTATAAATGATTAACTTAGAGGAGTGATTATTAACTCCACTTTGCAATGAATGTGTTATGTTGTGACTTGAGGTTTGTCTTTGAAGTTACACAAGTGTAGCAGTACCATATTCTGGTAACTCTTCAACATTAGTTTGCTTTAGAATCACTTACTTTTGGCAATTACTGAACTTCATTTCCCCACCTCAGGTTTCTGATTCAGTAAGTATGGAGTGGGGCCCAGGAATCTGCCTTTCTAGTACTTTCTCAGGTATTGTTGTATTTGTGGATTCTGGAACCACACTTAGAGAATTGCTAGTCCAGTAGATTATTGGTTAGAAACTGGTAGCTTTCCCAACTGTGACTCATAATTTATATGTCAAGATAAAGAAATTATGGATTTGAAATCCCAACATTTGTGAGGAAATTATATTTAGAGATTGCAATCATTTCAAATGAGAACTTTAGGGGTGGTCTGGGCAATACCTCTGTAATTTTGCCTTTGAAAACAAAGAGAATTTCAAAGTCTACAATCGTACAAAAGCTCTTGACTGCTTCAGAAAGTATTGCAAAATGATTGGGAGGCTGTGGTGGGTGATCACTTGAGGTCGAGAGTTAAATTATATATAGTCATTAATCTGGATTATTCAATAGGCATCAAAGAAAACTGAAATCATGAGATGATGGGGGGAATCTATCCTGATAGCCTACAGTTCTTGAAAATGCTAATGTATATAACAATAAAACAGTTATCATGTATTCCATATATATGGGACCTCAATTATTTGAGAGCAGGATATAAACAGGGATATCACATCATACCTTGTTACTGGTATTAATACTATTGTCAGTCCCACCAGCTACCTACCCAAACATTATTAATGAATAAATTTTATGACCAAGATTATGAAAGAA
The DNA here is from genome assembly GCA_028533165.1 of Leontopithecus rosalia. NCBI lineage: Eukaryota > Metazoa > Chordata > Mammalia > Primates > Cebidae > Leontopithecus > Leontopithecus rosalia. The sequence continues at coordinate 161,915,095 of CM052650.1, read as the reverse complement.
CCGATAAACACTACCTCTGAATATAGTTTAAGTTGGTTATCACTATTGCGACTGAATAAGATCATAGAGCATTTTTTATTCACAAATAAAATGAATAAAATGAAAGTAAAAACTGTAACTATGAGGATCCCAGCTATTACCATGTGCTATAGAATTATGTATTTGGTTTCTGGCATGATTTGGTTCAATTTTACGTGTGTTAGTTATCTAGAACAAATAAAATGACTAGCAACTTTTCACACATTGGTATGGAATATGATATTAAATTAGCCAGTATTTTTTTAGAACTAGCATTCTTAATAGTCTGAAAGAATTGAGTACTTACTGAAAAAAACAACAGAGACTGGCATAGGATTAACACCCACAAAAAACAATTTGGGACTTATCAGAAATGCTTGAAAATACTCTTCTGGGTCAAAACAACTTTCAAAGCATATTTAGTATATTCTGGGGCAGGAAAGAAGTTATGAGGTTTAATTCCTAGGGGCAGTACTGAGAGGAAGGTAGTCTTCAAGCCCCTTCATGGATGCAAGCTGTTTGCTTCCTTGTTTTTGATCTAATGAATCTATAATAAGTTCCCATAGGAATTATATTTTAACACCATCTCCCAGAATTCACAGATGTACATATCACTCCTAAATTATAATCCATATTAGTCAAAACAACATAAAAGTATTGTTAATGCGATCACATTGGGTGAGTGGTTTGGAATTTAGCTTTTACATACTTATAATGAAAATCACTAAGTACCAGAGGGAAGATAGTGTAAGTAAAGAGAACCATTCAAACATGGATTTAAATTCAAACTCTGCCATATACTGGTTGTGTTTTTAGGCAGGTGATTTAACTTCTGATCAAGAGACTTAATATTCTCATTCATCAAGTAGGAAGAAAAGTACCTATATGTTGGAATTGTTGAGACATTTAAAAATCATTGAATGCACTGCTTGGGAAATTTCAGATGATCAAAATCGATTCTTATTCATCTTTTAGATTATATTATTACTTTCATTTATTGTTATATTGCCCCCTTGTGCATGCTAAAAGCCATCCAGTTTCCGTGTTTGTGATTATATGTAACACAAATATACTCTTATTGCTAAATAAGTAGATAATTAGTGTAGAATGATTGATTGCTAGTCACTCTTCTAAGTGTCATTGTGCAAGGCAGACTACATTATAAAACTTTTGATGTAGAAGTGATGGAGACAGACAGCAATGAAAACAGCACTCACACATAAATAAATAGATATTTAAGGAAATATCGGTGATATAGTTTGAGAAAAACAGGGTGCCATGTTAGAAAGTGACAAGGTTGCAATCAAGCTGTTAGTTACCACTGCAGTCGCATATTAAGGCTTGGTTGGGGTGGAGGGAGGAATCTACTTGGTGGCTCACTCAGGCGATGTCTTGTTGGTAGGCCACGTACCACATGAACCACTCCACAGGACTATCTCATGACATAGTGGCTGGCTTCTCCAAATCAAAGGATCTAAGATACATTGGGAAAGAGACTCCATGTTAGTTGGAAGCCACAGTATTTTTACTTATTTTATTTTATTATATTTCATTTTATTTTAAGACAGTGTGTTGCTCTGCCATTCAGGCTGGAGTACTGTAGTGATTATGGCTCACTGCAGCCTCAAACTCCTGGGCTCAAGTGATCCTCCCACCTCAGTTTCCTCCCAGCTAGGACCACAGGTGTGCCCCACCAAGCCCAGCTAACTTTTTAATAGTCTTTGTAGAGAAGGGTCTCACTATGTTGTGCAGGGTGGTCTTAAACTCCTGGCCTCAAGCAGTCCTCCCTCCTTGGCCTCCTAAAATGTTGAGATTACAGGCATGAGCCACCATGCCCAGTCCACAGTGCTTTCATAATGTAATCTTGGAAGCAACATTTAATTGCTTCTGCCATATTCTATTCATTAGAAGCAAGTCATTAAGTGCAGCCCTTACTCAGGTGGAGCAGGTTTCAGAAAGTAATGAATGCTACTAGGAAGGAATTGAGTGTCCCGAAGGGACTGACTGCTTCGGATAGGCAGAGGTACCTCGGATGTAACGTGTCCAAAATGGAATTTATCAGCTGACTGCTGAATCAACTCCATATCCTTTGTTCTTGAATTCCATCGCACCTGTCACCATGTATGCACACTGTGTCCTAAGCTAGAAGCTTACAGGTCACTAGTAATGCGTTTCACATTTTCATCTATATCTAATGGGTTATCAAATACTTTCACTTCAGAAATGTCTCCTAATTCAGATTCTCATCTTCATTTACTCAGCTGCTAAGACTATGAATCAACTATTTTCTGTAGCTATTGAGATTATCTTTATTATGCTTTTTTCATCCCATTTCTATTCACTTTAATTAGAATAATTTCTCTCAAACAAAATATATTCATGGATTAGGTTGCTTAAAGGCTTCCATTATTTATACTACCTATAAAATCAAATCCACTAGCTTGATGTTGGCATATCAGGCACTTTATAATATGGCCCAAAGCGAAGTTTCTAGCCCTATTATCCAATCTCATCATTCTCACAGGGTTGAAATACTGCCAGCAAGGCACACCTTTAGGTGATGTGTGCGGGTCCATTCTGATTTCTTTTTCTGTCTTCTTTCTTATCTACCGTGCCGCAACCTCATCAGGAGACTTTTCTTGGGCTTCCATATTCATCATAAGTCATGCAATTCCCCAGTTCTAGTACATTTCTATAATGTCATGCAGCTCATTGAGTTATCAGCTTCATTTTTTCTTTTTATGTTGTCTTTTGAGAAAAACTTCTGAGCAATATCAATCTTGAAGTCAAAGTTCTGAGCAGACTGCTATAAGGATTAACAACAATTATTGAGTGAATAAAAAATTCCTTGTTTAAGTTATTGTGTATAATTGCACTCTATCTTTGATAGGAAAATATTTGAACTGCAGAGGGTCCAAAGAAGGGCTATGAACAAGATTAACATTTGATTATGGTTTCTGTTAGGGACTCACATATGTAAATCTAAAGAAATTATATGAATATTTAACACTTGTTGAGATAACACCATTTGCTAAGCACTGTTTCGAGTACATTACATTTATTAATTTACACAATCCTCACAAAAACTATATAAATAAGGTACTTTTATTACTCTTATGTTATGGATAAGGTTGCTAAGACCCAGAGATTTTTGTTAATTTTTCCAAGGTCACTCAGTAGCAAGTGGTGAAGTTGCTTCTTAGTCCTGTCAATGTAGATACAAATACTCTGTCTTACTCTGGAAACAAAGTGGTTTCCGAAGATGTATCCAAATCGAGACACACACTGGAAAAGGTTAAAAAGTAAAACAAAGGCTAAAAGACAAAAGACTAATTAGGATAAATGGATGAAATTATATTTGTGAACCAAGATTATCAGAATTTATAATATCATAAAAAATAATTTTAAAATATTTTCCCTCTAAATACCAGGAAGAACTTTGGCAGCTTACCAGAGTTTAAAGAGGAAAAGAACTCCTGCTATCATAAACAATGGGAAATGCATTTCTGAAAATTAAGACATCAGATGATCCAAGTAAAAAGTCTAAATACCGTCTGATGTGCAGAAGAATTCATGGATCTCCGCTGGCCATGGTGGCTCACACTTGTAATCCCAGCACTTTCTGAGGCTGAGGCAGGCGAATCACCTGAGGGCAGGAGTTCGAGAGCAGCCTGGCCAACATGACGAAACTCTGTCTCTGCTAAAAATCCAAAAATTAGCTAGGCTGGTGGCAGGTCCCTATAATCCCAGCTACTCAGGAAGCTAATGCAAGAGAATTGCTTGAACCCAGAAGGCAGAGCTTACAGTGAGCCAAGATCACACCACTGCACTCCAGTTTGGGGAACAGAGTGAAGTCCCATCTCAAAAAGTAAAAGTAAAATAAAAATAATTCAGGATCTCTTATAGACTATTCCAGCATGTTCTTAATTTGTGTAAGATGGGGAAGGTGGGTACCAGGCCATCTCCATCAACAGGGTCCTGGATAGCTCAGAGGAAGAGGATTCATATTGTATTAAGCCAGAGATCATCTTTCAGAAGGGCAGCTATTATTAATTTTTTGGAAGAGTTCTACAAAAAATACATAATATAGTACCTAATAATGGGCGCATCTGTACTAGTTAAAGAATGTATTAGCATGGATAACTTTTAAAAAATAATGTTAAGTGAAAAACCTGGTACCACAAGCACAGAACACCATGCTTGGCTGATTTTTGCATTTTTTATAGAAATGGGGTTTCACCATATTGGCCAGGCTGGTCTCAAACTCCTGGCCTTAAGTGATCCACCTGCTTCAGCCTCCTAAAGTGCTGGTATTACAGGCATGCATCACCATGGTCTCCCACATTGTTAACGTTATAATTTCTTGTTATATTATTTATCTTTGAATGGTTTCTTAATAAAAATGTTTAAAAGTAAAGGCATTATGACCACAATAACATGAGCATCCAATATGTACTTCTGTTTAATTTCAATATTTCCTTTGAAATTGGCAAATAAACTTTCTGATCAAGTATCAAAGAATTAAAGTTAAATTTCAAGATAAAGACTTTTACATTGTTTTTTAAAATATAGACTTGTTAAGCAAAATGGAATTTAACTTCTCAAATTTTACTAATATTTAATCAATTATAATTATCAGCTGATGTGTTCTAAGTAAATGTAGTTTTTATTTTGAAAAGTAATGCCATTATCAATTTTAGAGAGTATCGTTAGAAGAAAGTATTTTCCAAGTCCATTAAAAATAATTTATTACTAGGGCAGTAAAAAACATATAAGATTGCCTCTTCTTTCTGGGCATTTTCTTCATTTAATTATTTCTTAGTCTTATTTTTTTATGTTTAAATGTACTTGAAAGAGTAGATACCGAATATCCAGTGTAAAACTTTAGAATTAAAAAAATGGTATAATCCACACTCTGAGCTTAATACTTTCTACACATTTGACTTAACTTTTTACTGTCACGGCAATTTCAATCCAATTCATAACCACAATAAATAAACACTATATGTTACTAGCAGTAAACAGAGGGATTGAATATATGAGCTTAAAATTTTTAGCAAGTAAAAGTTGGAAATTAAAAAGACTGAAATATATTTTTATAATAAGATCAAATTACTTCAACCAGAGTCAATAACTGTTATACTTTAAACAAATACCGTCATTTATTTGTAGCTTTATAAATTGTTTTATTTCAATGCTAATTTTACTGATGACTACTTAGGTCTTGTGAAGATCCCTCAGGTTATATGATTAATAACTAAATATGACCACAGACTACGTTATCAAAGCATCAATTTGATTAAATAGGCTTCCCATAAAGATGGTAATATATGGAATTATTTCTAGGAGTGTAGAAGAACAATATGTCAATTTTCAGAGGGAGTAAAAATAACAAAATATTTGGAAACTAGTCTGCTCTTGCTAAAGAAAAGTGTATGTGTGTGTGTGTGTGTGTGTGTGTGTGTGTGTGTAAGAAACAGGCAAAATATGAATGTCCCTATTTTATAATAAATATTTCTTCTGTGTGTTTTAGATGAGTGCTTTCAGTTTGTTATAATTATTTTGTTAGTAGCCTCTATCTATCAAGTAAGAGAAAATTGAATTTCTTCTCTGTTACATGGATTAAGATGGTAGCTGCAATCAATTTCTGAGTTCAATTTTAAATATGCAAATTTAGTCTTCTATAAATTGCTCTTACTTTACATATAGGGACATTTATAACAATACATCCAACAGTCTACAAATTAATGTCAAAGAATGAAGCAAGCTCCAAATTGTGACTGCCACCAGTTGACTGGGTGGCATATGGCAAGTCACTTAACCTTGGAGACCTTAATTTTCCTATTTGCAATGCTAAGGAGTGGAACTATAGTTACATGTCTATGTTTCTATTAATTTTAGTGCATTTTAAAAAACAATATTTTCAATAAAAATGTAAAAACATTATTAAATTCTTGTCATTTTTCTAGAAAAAAATCTCTTCCATTTATATATTTTATTTTATTTATCTCTACTTGTTTTAATAAAGGCCATCTGCCATCTGATTTATTTATTAAATAAACTAATCTGAGCATCAGTTGTTTTTTTTTTACCTAGTAGATAGAGCCTGCGTATAACATGATTATAAAGTGTGAAAATAAGGGAACTCTAGTCCAAAAGACATAGGAAAAAGATTTGCCAAAAAAGGTACATACATATTATATTTCTTTATTCTTTCTCTGTTCTTTTTTTTCTCTCTCTCTCATATACACACAACCACCCCCTATTAAAGCAAATTTTAATCATAAATATAATACCCAAATGAAGCTAAAACATTTTGTATGTTATATATCTAAAGGATTTGTTTAAATATTGTTTAAACCTAGTGCTAACATCTGTGTTCTCTTCCTCCCTAAAAGAAGGAACAATGTATCTTTTATGCAATGAATAGATAATTTCATCATATGCAAAATTCTTTAATTCATGGCATTTGTTGATCTTGCTTCTCAAATAAAGACTTTTCAAAACAGTAACCGACAGGATATACAACTTTCCCTATGCCTTTATAAATTTTCACTGTACAATATAAAATTGAAATAATGTTGAGATAGAGTAACTTCCAGTTTGGAGAATATGGTATCCTTATATCATGTATGACCCAGTGGCATTTGCTTTTGTAGTAAAAACAAAGCTAAAATATATTGACTTCAGGCATTTTTGATAGAAAATACACTTATAAAGATAACAGTAACCAAGGCAGAGGTTGAAAAGAATCATACCTGTGATACTTATAGTATTTTAGTTATTTTAAAAACTGATGGTGATCTTACTGCAAACATCTTTACAGTGCAGTCTCATTAATGTGTCAGCCCCTTTATTTTGCCGGTGAATTTGTTGACAGAAAGTAATTGGGTCACACTGTATTGCAATGCCCCATGTAAGCTCAGAATTCTCTGTGTTGGTTGGCATGACAACCATAGTGGTCGATTAAACATGCTCAGAAATTGGGAACCTGGGCTTCTCAGAAGCTGTTAACTAGATGGGGAATAAAACACTGCGTAGATAATGGCAAATTGGGCCAAAATGTCTAAGAATTGCCTTGAATGTGCTATTATACATTTATTTATGTAGTGCTGATAAGATAAATTGTATGTGCAAAAAGCTAGATATTTAAAAATTCACCTAGATGATTACTAAATATAATTTTGATTTTATGTGGATTTTAATAAGAAAGGTTGAAACAGTCTTACAGTATTAAGGACTCTACTGGAGATAATTCTGATATTACTCAGAACAAACATAATTGCTATCAATGGCAATGTCTGTTTAGCTCTTTCCCCTTGTAAACGATTGTGTGAGATGCCTGGCAGATGATATCTGCAGATGGCATACAAAAGCACATTGGCACGCAAGAACAGCCTTTGCTAGCCAGTTTTGCCATAGCCAATTTTAGGGACCAGGAAGATGATGAAAGGACAAATCATTAAGGAGGAAAGAAACAGAGCTGGTTTGATGGTGTGACTCACTAGTGTCTGTTTTCTTCTGTATCTTAACTCCATTCCTTTGGTCAGTATCAACTGTTAACATAAAGACAAAATTTGGGCATAGAAAATTAAAGCGAGTTATGATGTCCTAGGACACAATTCACGGCTTTTTCTTATTGGTGTGATTTGATTATACCTCAGAAAACATTTAGGCTAGGAGAAGGAATTGTCTTTCTAGAAAGTATTATTATTTTTTTAGTTAGCCTGCTTTTATCTGGATAGTAAAACAATAAAGGACAAGATAAATTGAACATAACAGATTTACAGCTTCTGCATTTGAGTTTAGTTGCAAAGACAATCAATATGTGAGATCGATGAAGGGGCCATGTCTTAATTTTGTTATTTTTTTATTAGTACGCTTGTATTAAAATTCAAAATGGATGTTTTGATTAATCAATAAGCTGAATATGGATGTCAACTATAGATATAAATATTTTAAATAGGCCACATTTTTTCCAAAAGTCTATTGTTGAAATGACATTTTAAAATCATTGTTCATTATAGCACTTTTGAGATGAAGACGTATTAAGGATCATCTTTGTTCTGCAAAAGCAAATTAACTGTGTAGGATTAGGAACTAATTAGTGATAGAACTGGGCCTAAAACCCTGCTGGCCTCATTCAAATGCGGGCTCTTTTTACAGCACCACAGTGCCTTCTAAACCCACAGTGTGGTCGAGACACGGTAACTCCCTGCTTCCAGGAGATGTTCATTTAGGGTCAATGAAACCAACACTGTTGGTGCGTTTTATTTTCATATTCCTCATTTTCTTTCTTTGCCATAGTTCCTTGTAAGGAGTTATGGCTCTAATTTATTACCTTATGCATCAGTTTTTGTTGCTTAAATTTTTAGATGGCCCTATTAATGTCTTCATTCTGTTTATATGAATCATTTGTCCATTAAGAATTATTAAAGAGTGGATAGGGTGTTTGCTCAACATTCGCTGGTATTTTAAAATTTACTTTTGAAACACAAAATCTGCTTCTGAAATTACCCTGTAACACTATAGACACATGATTCTGTAAAATTTTCATTTTCTGCTATGCAGATAATTAACAGTAATAAAATATAGTTTCAGTTTAGTTTATAAATGTCTCTAACATTAAATTTCTAGGTTTGGGGATAAAGTTTTTGTCTCTGTTGTATTTGCATCTATATCATGCTTGATTAAAGCTTTTCAAGTACTGGGATTCAAAAATGTTACATTTTTGGAAAATCAGTGGCTTGTATAATTTAATTTTTATTTATATTAATAAAATGAAATGAATATACCTTGCCAATTTAAGGAGATTTCTTTGAGAAAAAATAACTGATGATTTTCCTTGATTTCAGGATTGAAAATAAATGTAACTCTTACTGTTCTTTTTGTTATTCTTGGCATATCAGGTAAAAATCTTTGTTTTCATTTCTCCTTTGTTTATTTTTTTAAAATCTGTTTTCAGACGTTTCTCTTTCCCTTTCTGTTGTTTGGTCTCTTCTCCATCTTGCCCTTTCATATTCAGACACATCCCCTCTCTCCTCCTTCCATTTGCTTTGACTAGACTAACACATGTTAATCAATGTCCACAAAAGGACAAAAAGAGGCTGGAGGAGGAGGGTGAGGTAGAGAAGCAAGGTGCTAGCAAAGTCAAATGTGAAATAAAGGATGAGAAGAGGGCAGACGGAAAAAATGGGGAAGAAAGGATGAAACAATGGAAAAGTGCAATTTTTATAACTTAAAACTTCAGAGATAGGTATGTATGACTTTCATCGTCTTCATGAGATTGATTTGTTCATTCATTCATCGTTTAATAAATATCTAAGGAGCACCCAATGTGAGCCAGCTCTAATCAAATTGCTGGGAAGAAAGCAATTTAAAACAAGCTAACAAACCAAACCCAGCCTTCATGGAGCCTACATTCTAGTAGCTAAAACTGTCATTTTAAAATGGTGTTTTATATTGCTTGTGAATATTCTTGTTTCACAAGTGAGAGCAGAAAGAACAGATTTTTCAAATAAAATCATATCTTGCATATATTCAATTAGATACATAGGTTGTGATTTGGGAAAAAAATCTGAATTAGAAATCTGTACTTGTAAATCATCAACAAGCATGCAATCACTGGTGATGTTGACACTGATGAAATCAACCTGAAGATGGTTGTAGAGCAAAAAGTGCCAAAAACAGTGACTTAAAGAAAACAATTTAGAAAAAATCCCAGAATAGGAAACAGAATGTTAAATTGTCACAGAAGAGAGCTTGTGCCCTTGAATCAAGGGAGAATAGAGTTCCCGAGGGAGCCAGTGGCCAGCGGTGTCACACTTTTATGACAGACCTGGAAGGTAAGGTCAAGGGTGACTTTGGTGTGAGTATTGTTGGTGAAACTATCAAGAAAATCATTTCTGCTTTATTCTCTGTCATGCATACCGCATAAAAAACATTATTAAAGCTTTAAGATAAATTTGAATAATTGGCATGTCGCATCTAATAAAAGGGATGCTTTTTTGTGTGTTGTTTGATCTTTGATAAGGATTTGAAAAGCCTTATGCATCAAGGGCAAAAAATAAGAACAGAGGGAGAAATAGAAGAATAAAAGGAAGAATCCCACTCAGATTATAGGCTAAAGGAAAACTCATAGAGGGAAGTCAGTTACAAAGGGAATGCCGTACAGTGAGTGGCTGGATAGGTTAATAAACACATTTAAAGAAGACCACAGATATTTTTCTCTTTAAAGAATAAAGTTCTTGTTCCCTGAAATCAAAGAAAGACAGTTTGGCTTAGTCTCATTTTGGGTGTGTTTGGTCTTACATGTCTGTTGGAGATAGAATTGTGGTGAAACTAGGCTGGAGGTTTTGTGCAGAATGAATTAGAGAGTGAGACTGGAGGTGGATGATGATAGAGGCCAGACCAAGGGAAAACCTATAGAAAGAAAGGGCGCAACTGACTCAAGGAAACATGGGCAGGAAGAACTGATAAGGCACATCTCACATTAGTCCTGAGGGAGAAGGGAATGTCTAGACTCAAGATGCTTTCATATGCTTGAGTGATAAGGAGAATAGAGAAATAGGAATGGCAGGAGAAGGTGCTGGATAAAGGGGAAAAAAGGTCTTATTTTAGATATTTTGAGTTTGAAGTGGCATTAAGACACCATATGAGGGTGAAAATAAACAATCAGAAGTGAGGGACCAAAATAAGTAGAGGGGGCAAAGGTTCAGCATGGGAACTTTGTAGATGCCCACATTGAGGTAATTGGAGGAAGGAGAGTGGGGAAAAAGGGAGAGAAGAAGGATAATTTGGATCAAATGTTACCTGCCAACTGCTATTCTTTTTTTTTTTAAAAAAAAACCTTTCCTGATCTTCAAAAAAGATGGTATTATTTGTAAGTGTCTCCACCTGAGATTTTTAAACATTCTCAATTCATGGTGTCTGTAGTGTCCCAGTAATTTCTCCTCATGGTGTCTCTAAGTCAAAAGAAATGCCTAGCACTTTTAAGTTAATGGATGTCAATGTGTTTTCTGCTGAAAGTTTAAAATACCCAGCAGTGTTCTGTGAGTTTGCTGCCACTCTGGGAGATGCTTTGGATCACAGGTTGGAAACTATAGGTTTATGCTATGCTGTCTCCTATTTTTCTCTATCTAAGTGTATATGGCACTATAATTGCTTCTGTAATTTTCTGTCTTTCTGATTGGACTGAGTCTGGAAACTACACGAGCAAAGAACCATTTTTATCTTGTTCCCCATGGAATCCACCTTGTCAGCCATGATGATCAGCTTGTGGCAGGCGTTCAATAACTAGTTGTTAAGTTAATCCCAATTATGAGTGCAGTAATCTTATTAGTCTTTATATATGGTGCTGATTTATCTTCATCTATTTTCAAACTCTAAATTATTTTCCGGCACATTTCTTTTAGTAGAATTCTTCTAATGATCTATGTGAAATTTGTTGACAACATATGAGTAGTATGAATGCAAATGCTAAAAAAGGGGTTTCATTTTTAGTTCTGCCTAAGAGGGGAAGGGAATTTAAAAGAATAATCAGTTTGGGTAATTGTTAACTGTTAAGGGTTCTTTAGAAGACATGAGAATAATAATAATAACAATAGTTAATACTAATATAATATGGTTACTAATTCTGTTCTCCCAACAGGTGTAGGAGGTATGATGCATAACAACCTACCCCCAAAGTTGGTAGCTTAAGACATTCATTTTTCATTTTTCACAGTTATGTGAGTTGTCTGACTCATTCTTCTGTTCTATGTGATATTGGCTGCAAGGGACATCTGCAGTTATCTCGGAGCTTGATTGGGCTGGAATGTCTAAGAGGGCTCAGTTGATGCTGGGTGATGGCTGTGAGCTCAGCTGAGACTCTGCGCCAGAATGTCCAGGTGTGGCCTCTGCATGGAACTTGGACTTTTCATAGCATGGCAACTGGACTCAGTCAGGGAACATCCCCAGAGCAAGTTATCCTAGAGATTAAGGCAATAGTCACAAGCCTTCTTATGATTTATCTTCAGAAATTGGGGAACTTCACATCTGTCTCTTTGTTCTTGCAATGCCAAGTCACTAAAACTAGTCCAGCTTCAAGAAGAGGGAATTAGATTTTGTTTCCATGTAATAAGCAGCATGCATATACAGAAAGGAGATGAATTGAGATCTTTGACTATTACCAAATGTAGGTACTATTAATTTTCTTATTAGCATTGAGGCTATTAATTTATGGAGAGGCTAGTAATGTAATTTGACAGTGGATAAGTGCAACAGCCCATACTCACACTTAGAGAATTTGCTCCCAAGAGTCTGTATCTTTAATCACAACCAAGTAGTGCCTCAGCCTCTAGCAATACTGTTCATTTTCATATATGATTACACACACGCACATGCACACACACACACACTTTTAGCATCTTTAGAGGTCTTAATGATATTGACTATAATTATAGTAATTTGTTTTTGACTAGTTCATTAGAATTCACATTCATTATTTTATTTACCCATCAGATGAATTTCTCTTTCAATTGTTTGATTTTTGAAATAATGCTACATTTACAAAAGCATTGCAAAGATAGTACAGAAACTTGCAATATACAGTTAACCCAGCTTCCTCTAATATTTACACAACCATAGTACATTAATCAAAACCAATAAATTAACAATGATATAATAATCTCTAATTAACTACAGAAATTATTTGGATTTGCTAATCTTATCTACTAATTATCTGCTGTCACTTAATGTTCTAGGATGCAATCCAAGATACTACTGTTGCATTTAGTCATCATATCCCATTAGTTTCTTCCAAGCTGTGACCCTGGTTTCATATTTCTTCGTTTAACATGACCTGACACTTTTGAAGAATACTAGTCATGTATTTTGTAGAATTTTCTTATTTGGTGTTTGTCTGATATTCTCTCATGATGAGAATGAATTATAGATCTGGGGGAAGTATAGGACAAAAGTGATGTGCCTCTCTCATCACATCAGGTCCAGGAGCGCATATTATCCGCATTATGTATTACTGGCAATGTTAACGCTGATCACTTGGTTAAGATGCTATCTGCTAGGTGACTACACTATGAAGTTACTATTTTTCCCTTCCAAACTGTATCTGTTGAAAAAGTGAGACATTCTGTCTATACTACACTTTTAAAGAGAGGTGATAAGCTCCATTTCCTAGAGGAAGGGATATCAAAATATTTGTGGACATATGTTAACACTACCACTGTAATTAGTAGATACTACAGAGAGATACTTTGAGGCTATGCAAATAGAATGCTTCTCATAAGATGAATTTGAGTCTTTCTAGTTAATCCTGATTTTCTCCTCCAATTTGAAGTTTTTGTTACAAAATTTATTTTTTCTAATTTTTTTTTGCTGGTAAATATTGTGATATAATGGGACAAAATGGAAATCCATAAAATAACGCCAATAATTCTTCTCAATCTATATACATTTAAATACAATAAAAATTTGATGTAATTAAATACCAAATTCAGATTGATTTTTTGATATAATTAGTATCAAGTATCAATTGCTTTTATCAATTGATATAATTATATCAATTCTATCAACTTGATATTTGATATGACTAAATAAAATGAATGCATAGTTTGATTCAGTTCCTTAAGGCGAGCTAGAAAATGAAATAAGTGGGTATGGATATAATTTTGTGAATTGTATCATTTAAATATTTTACACTTTAATTGGAACAAATAAATAATAGGTTTAATATTATGCTTTAAAAATTGTGCATTGTTTTAGGTCATATGTTACATTTCATTCATATTATTTAACTTGGTCTTCCACAAATACTGAATTTCCTAAATAATTTAATTTATGAAATATTGAAGTCAAAAGTATTAAGAGAATTCTGATGAAAATGGAGAAAAATATGACATCATGAATAATTCACAGTTGCTGTATTGTTTTATCCTTTTTTTTGAAAATTATTGGTAAAATTGATGTGACTTAATCTAAAACAAATTCTATTAGAGTTAGGTTTCTTGTAGATGAAAACAGGGTGACAAAGCAGAGCCTGATTATTTAATAATTTATGTTTATGTTCAGAATCCTTACTATCATGTCAAAGGTGAAAAAATTTTTATATTATTTCATAAGGAAGCAAAGTTCATTCAAGACATTTCTCATTTTGATAAATAAAACAAGGACACAAGCAAATTAAATAAACTGTCATTAAACTAGAGAACTTTTAAAATAATTTAATAGTATTACTTTATGAGTTTTGTTCCATTGTTGCTAATAACATACAATAAATTTTTTCAAATTTCTATTACAGATACGAATATTGCCATGTCTGTGTTAATTTTAATCAGTGTATTGACAGCAAAATAAGCTTAAATATTTATTTTAAAATGATGGTAATTAATTCATCTATTCTGCATATAAGGAGTATTTTAGAGTTCTAACAGTAACACCATATATTAAAAAAGAAATTAGAATAATTATTTTCACTACTTAATTTTGGCATTTATTTATTAATAAGTTCTATTTCTGAAGCTATGTGCAATAAATAATGTAATTTATACTATTTATGGAATGTAAATAGTTTAAACATATAAGGTAATAATGACTTATCTAAATACCCTGGCTTGTCTACTAGTTAATCAGGTATCATTAATATCAATTATTAATTGATCTTATCAATTAATATAATTATATCTGATGTAATAAACTGACATAGATTGAGAATATAGCTACAGTTTAGTTTTATTCATTTGTACATTGTATAAGAAAGGACTATCATGAAGGCAATGATAGTCTTATCTAATGAACAAAGCATAAGATATATTTGAAAAATATATTGGAATGGCAGGGTGTGGTGGCTCACGCCTGTAATCCCAGCACTTTGGGAGGCCAAGGCAGGTGGATCACGAGGTTAGGAGTTCGAGACAAGCCTGACCAACATGGTGAAACCTGGTCTCTACTAAAAATATAAAAATTAGCCTGGCATGGTGGCAGGTGCCTGTAGTCCCAGCTACTCAGGGGGCTGAGGAAGGTTAATAGCTTGAACCTGGGAGGTGGTGGTTGCTGTGAGCTGAGATGGCACCATTGCTCTCCACTCTGGGTGACAGAGCAAGACTCTGTCTCAAAAATAAAAGAAAGAAAGAAAAACATATTGTTAGGGGAGGAAGACATGACAGAACACTTTTACCTTGCATGGCTGGGATATGATTTTCTTAGTATTATTTCAGTTGATATTTTAGAGAGATTCTTTCAGAGAGATTCCGCATAAAGATGACTTTTTTGTTGGAATCTTCAAGGGCGATTAAGATTTTGAAGGGTGAACGTAGGTGTTATGATATTCCATAATGAAAAATAGTCCCAGCAAAAGCGTAGCTGGGTGAGGAAGAAAAATTGTTGAGAAATACAAAGATATCCTCCTTGTTTATCCTAGCATATATGGAAGACTGGTCTGTGAAATAAAATTGGGGTCAGATAACGGGAAAATTTTAGTTTAAACTTTTTAGAGTTTAGTAGAAAATTGGTAACAATAACAATGCTGTGATTATTATAGCCAGTACTTATAGAGCCTTATCATGATTCAGCCTTGCAAGAATCCAATGAGATAGACACTGCTATTATTTTTACATTTTATGGTCAAGAAACCTGAGGTTTCAAGATACTTTATGACTCGCCCTTTCTTCTCATGATCATTGCGCTACACAACCTTTGAATCTTTATGAAAATGGAAGTGATATAGTAAAACCATCCTTTAAAAAGATCTGGAAATATCTGTGGGAAGTGGTTGCAGCAATCTGCATACCCTAATGAAGGCCTTCTGAGGATAAATTCAAAGGTAAACTTTCAGACAGGACATTTGCACAGGAGAGGCATCCCAATGGCCATGTTACACAGCATATTTCAAGTTCCACAGCCTTTAGAAAATGTGAAATAAATCTCAAATGTATGCTCAAGATTGCGAATGTTTAAAATTTGAATAATCTGCATACAGACAATAGTTAAAGATCTCAAGTGCAGGAAATCAGAGACAAAAATAAATCACTGAGGTCATGACAGAATGCAGTGAATGCCCCTGTTAGAAGGCAATGGAAAGAAAAGAGAGCAAAGGCATCACAGAACTGTGTGGAAGATCAGTTGGCCCTGTGAAGTAGGGGTTAAGAAAGGAAGGGGTTTCAGGAAACTTGACATGGTTGAAGCTGAGAGGGAAGTAATTTCAGATCCAGAAGTAGGGATGTCATTAATGATACATGAAATGTGTTTCCTTCTCTAGCTGCATCTTTTTTGGTCAATGCTACAACAGAAGAGCTCTAGGTGCCCCTCCCTGACACCCACTTCCCTCCTCTTCAACTTGGGACTCCTCAGGCCCCTTGGGCCTCTGATAGAAGCATCAGTGTGCTAGTATAGTCTCATTTTCATACAGTGTGTGTTGTTTGAGTCATGTTATTAAAACTAAAGAAATTAGTGTGCACGTTATCTTTTTTGTTTTATTTTTTATTTTTTTTTATTACTGTGCCTGAGGCTCTTTGCCTCATTTATAGGCTATTTTTATACATATCTGAGTTACTTGGTCTTGTTGTTAGTGAACTACGTATTTCATTTCCTGCCTTTCCTAATATCTTGCCCTTCTAATTGATTGATCATACACTTTCTAAGCCTCCTAAACTCCTCCACCACTAGTTTATCTTTTCCACACATTTTATCATTTAACTTGACTAATCTGAGTAGGTAGAACTCAAGATTTGACTTAATCCTACCATTAGGAAGTTTCTATATTCAACCAATAAAATTTAATATTCTTATAGATGGGTGATTACAAATTCACTTATTTTCAAGGTAGAGAACACTGGGGAGTGACTGTTAAACTGGTTTTCTAAAGCATTATTGTGTCCACATATTTTAGGTATTATTCAGAAAACCTTGCCTAATTTGTGTAGTGGAAATTCAAATGGTCATAAACATGAAGAGACATTTTAAAATAAGTTACACTCTTGATACGTATGAAATAATTAAGTGAAAACTATGAAATGGGTAAATATAGGCTTGAATATGTATGTATTGAATGTGGCACACTGTGTGTACACATTATTACTTAAGTCTCACCACAACTTCATAATAAGCGCTCATGAATCCTGCAGATATTTATCGAGTGCCTACTCTGTGCCAGACACTTGGGATGAAAAAAAGAGACAGAAAACTGTGGTCTTATACACATGCACTTCCTTTTTGCAGAGTATGAAATCTGAAGTTCATGCAAATAACTTATCAAAAGTTAATGCCTGGATTGAGCATGGTGGCTCACGCCAGTAAATCCCAGTACTTTGGGAGGCTGAGGCAGGTGGATCATCTGAGGTCAAGATTTCCAGACCAGCCTGGCCAACATGGAAAAACCCCATCTCTGCTAATAATATAAACATTAGCTGGGCATGGTGGCATGCTCCTGTAATCCTAGCTGCTTGGGAGGTTGCAGTGAGTTGGCATCAGGTCACTTCACTCCAGCCTGGGTGACAAAGCAAGACTCCATCTCAAAAAAAAAAGTTAATGCATGAATTAAAAGTCTATTTTTTTCTGACTTTAAACTATTTGTTTTCACTGAGCACTCTGTCACCTCTAGTTACTGTAAATTATTACAGTTGTAGTATCCTTTTCAAAATGAATACACATGTGTTATCTTCTTTGGAAGAAGTCATTCTTTCATAAAGCATGTTAATTTTGAATTTATAGTTATTAAAGTTCAAAACATCTCATCTCCTTAAAAAATTTTACCCTCATGTTTTCTTATTCAGAATATATGTAGTGCTAACCTTTTAGGTAACAATCATGCCACCATCAGGTGGGTGTATCTGTTGCCAAAGGGAAAAACTAAGTGCACAGATGTTAATTTTTATTGTGCTTAATATAAAACTTTTTTAAAAAATTTGTTAACTGACCTTCAGTTGTTTGCCTCTTGAGATGCATGGAGCAGACTGTCCCTAATTTTGCTTGGTGGTGATAGAACATATTCTTGAGGGCCATGAGACCTGAGAAGCTGTGTTAGAAGAGTACCAAGAAGGCAAACACATATTCATGTTGCCCCACATGGAACTCTTCTACCCAACTGAAAACCCCATGAATGCTATTCAGTAAAGGACTGATCATATAGCCTAAGTTCTTCTCTGAAATATGACATGCTTTGGAAAATAATGAAACAAATCTGCATTGATTTGGGAGGATGTTTAGTATACATTATAAAGCTAAAACAAGATGGAAATTAATCTACATGTGCATGAGAGTTTTAAAATATTTTTATAGGTCAGATGCTATTCATAAAGATTTCCACATCAGATGGGTAGCAATGATTGCATCAAGCAGGGTGAGATTTAAACAGACACTATGGTGAGAAACCGCAGTCTTCGCAGGGATAGATAAAGAACAGGAGTGGGTGAGGCAGAATAAAGCAAGCATGGAGCCACCCTCTCATTATTTCCACAAGCATTTCTGGAAACCTGAGAGCTTACTAGCAACTGTTCTTTTTTTTCTGGAATATCATTTTGTAGTATAGATTTTACCTCAGTTACTAACAAATGCTATACGATAAATTTGTAAAGAATTAGTAAATTTTATTCCAACGTTGTAATTGATATATATACTTATGTATTATAATTATATGTATATGTATATAGCAATTCACAAGCTATCAATATGTAATTATGTTATTGATATATCCATATATTACATAATGTTTTTGTCCTATATGTAATTATGTTATTTTTGTATATTTAGTGGATATACTTGTTATTAAGGAGATAAAGTTGTTAGGTAACTACAGTCATCTGTGTCACACTCAGTTGAAAAATTTGAGGCATCTTTCATAAGGAAAAGACTATGCTGTTTGATTTTTCTCCTATCCTACAGAGTTTCTTTGTCATCAGGACCCTGGGCTATTGGATGAGTGACAGTGACAAACACCAAGCTTGAATTTTAAATAGTAGCACCCAACTCTATTAACATCAACCTAATATTTGCAGTCGAGATCTAAGTGCTTCAGCCTCCCTTTGGATAACTGTCCCACAGAAAACATTAATCCCATAAGAAAGCAGAATTCTGGTGGCCACAACCTACTAGTCTTCAAGTCATACCCTGAAATTTATTAATAAGCATTGTATTAGAGTCAGAGCTGGGAAATGGTGAAAGCTAAGCAGATTACATGCAAATCTGTGCCCCATTATGCCACAAAATAAATGAGTGATAAATAAACAAATTCTAAAGAAAGTAGTTTGCAGAGTTTCTGCTCTATGAATACCAAGTGGACTAATTAAAAATGTTATTTTAAATGTCAAACTGTTCTGTATGATTTAGTTGATATGTAAATGAAAATATCTTTTCATAAAAGAAAAATAACTGCTATTTATATTCTGTGGGATTTAAAATATTTTTTCATTTGTTAGTTTTTACAGTTTCCCTACCATCAGAATAAAATCTATTTTTATCTAAGAAAATTGAATAAACTCCTATGGTCTTTATAACCTATAGATAACATATTGGGCACGTGGTTGATTGCTAATAATATTGAACAGAAGGTTGAAAATCATAGCTTATCAAATTCATTTATGCTAATTTTACATCCTGTTAGTAAGCTAATTATGTTTAAAATTTGGTGTGTTTTTGTGTTTTCTAGTTAATAATTGGCTGTTACTAATTATAAAGTAGGAAGGTTAATTCCAAATTTTTTAAGTAGATACAATGCATTCACTTGTGAACTTTTGTGGATAATATTTTAATTTTTTTTAAACTAAGTTTATAAAGAAGAGAATGCTCTCTTTTTTGCAATGCACGTTACATGAAGAAATAACTGCATGTTTAGTGTAAATTAATATTAAAAATTGTCTATTATTTGTTGAGTACCTTACAATAGGATAGGGACTAACATATGTAATTTTTTTACTGTCTACTTAGTATTATAACAGATAATAATAAATAAGTTATATATTAACAGGTTATAATATATATTAATATTACTAATATAATAAACAGATAAACAGGTTTGCCAAGGTTCTGAAAGGCTGACTGCTATTTTTCATGAAGACTATAAATAAAACCTATGATCATTATTATATCTAGTTAATATATCAGCCCCTTATTCACTATAGTCCCATTGCCAGAACTGGGATTCAAACCCCAAATTCTTCTCCTCCAAAGCCTATGTATGTTTGTTTGCGTAACAACAGTATACCTCACTACCTTGCATTTACTTACCAGCTTCCCTGATACAACCTTTCTTTACACATGCATCCTTAATAATTATTTCGATGGTCTGAAATTATATTGGGAATTTGTGTCTGTTATTAAAATACATGAACACACCCATGTGTGTGTAACGTGTTTGTTTCTTTGCTTTTTGTCAAGATTTTATTTTCTTTATGCAGAGCTTGCTGTTAAACTTTGATTTTAGTACGTGGGCCTTGACACCATGTGATTTGTAGACTTACCTCACTATTGGTTTCACCATATCAATGCGTATGAATTTATTTCCCTTTGTTCCCAGGATCTCCACTTATTTTATATACCTCTTCCTTTGTATATACAAAAATGTATTAGGGTATTTTAAAAGCCATGGTGGGGGTTCGATAAATAATATGTAAATGTGAAATTGAATAGTAACATTTAGCAGGGAAATTAAAACATTGCTAGGAAAAAGTTATGAAACTAAATATTATTTAAGTAGGGACTCTTACTTCTGCCTGTTCATGAAACTGATTTCCCAGGGCAGCTTCTGAGCTGTTGCTAACCCTTGTCATGCTTCCAAGATCAATGGTTGAATATATTAGAGATTGAACAAGTTAAAATATGCTCAGAGATCCCTTGCACACCTGACGTTTTTGGCAGCAGCTCAAGTTTTGACATCATGAATCAGCACAGTTTGCTCTTTCAGTCTGAGCTTCTGTTCCTTCTTCCTGATTCCCTTCTTCACTCAAGGTTGTGGCTAGGCTTTTGTTTGGAAGCCAAGTGGCAAGATGCATTTGCTTTTACTGTCAGTTACATGAAAAAGGCACATTAACCTAATTTTCCATAGAATTTACATATAAATTGACTTAACACAGCGGGTAAGTCAGTTCAAAATGGGACACTTTTAGGATAGACTCAGTATAATATTGAATTGAAATTTTTCTCTAAGAAAGTTTTATTAAGGGTCTTACCATAGATCTCTTTTTGAAAAAGCCTTTGCTCATCAATGTGTTGTCTCTTTTATTGTCCCTTTATAAAAAAAAATCTCTGGTTCCAACTTCTTGCAAATTTTATGGAAATTCTCACACCACAAATTAATAGTGATGTCAGACATATTGTGTCCTTGGCTTTTTATAATCTGAAGGTTTTCTAGAATTTAGTGTCTTTTAAAATTTTTATTTTTTTCTCAAGGTTTCTTGTTTTGTATTCTAGACAACACAGAATAAAATAAAACCTCTCCTTTTGTGCTTTCATTCCAGTGGGCTGATTTATAGATTATAACTTAGATTTCCCCAGTATGTTGATTCAAGGTGGCAGAGAAAAATGGCTTTGCTGTAATAAACATTTAATAGGCTTATCTGAAAATAGTAGATTATTTCTGGAATATATTTTGCATGACTTGCTTTATATTAACTTGTGTACTTTTATATATCACCAGAAATTTTTCCGATTTCTTTCTTTCAATGGTTTTGTCAGTTAGCAGGTAGTCCTTTAAGGGAATATGAAAGTGAGGCATATGGAAGGAAGCTGCCATTTTTCCCCTCTGATCTATCAAATTTGCCATTTTTTCCCACTTGACTTTGAAATACAAAATAACTAATAGTGAAGAGGTAAGGATTAAAAATTATTCGCATTATTATTAATGGAAAAATCTAGGGATTTTAGTGAAATCCTGAATATATATGCTAAACAACAGTCCTCACACTGATTTTGCTGGGCATGACTTTGGAGAAACACCATTCTAGAAATGTTGTTCTTTTTACATCTTCAAAACAGAGAAAACAGTTTGTCTTTCAGTGCTACAAAATATTTGGGATCTTCATCAGATCTGTATTTTATACCAGATTGAGTCTAGATTTTTTAACTTTTTGAAATTATATTAGGTTAAAATTGTTTATTCGATACAGAGATATTGCTCTCAACTGCAAACGTTTTGGAGATGCTACTTCTATATAGGTTTGCAGTATTCTAGAGCAACTGCAAATACGTCCAAAGATTTCTGCCTAACATTAACAAATGATATGGATGTGAATCTTCTAAGCCATGGTAGACTACACACTAAAAATAAAAATGTTAGCACTACATTTATCTGTTCACCTTATATCCTAATATTATTGTACATCCATGTTGACAAATATTTTTGTCAAAATTTTGGAATCATCTGGTTTATTTAGAAACCAAAATATTTTATGGAAATTTTTCTTTAAAAACAATAAACTGATGAACAAAATGTATAAGAATGTATTTTTTATATAGTATCAGTATTATGAACTCAGAGATAGAAAATAACTGTATTGCATAACTTTTTATAGCAAATTGTTAAGTCTTTCCTAGGAAAAACATCCTTCATTAGACAGTCATGACTGAGTTTTTAAAGATTAATTGTAGTTTAATGATGTAATGTTGACATTAACATATATTCTTTGCTCTATTGTTCAATTGTGACAAGGATTTTACCATTATATACAAGACTCTTCATTGAACACAATATTTGTGAAATTCACTTATGACTTAAATTATTTTATCTAATAAGCTCAGTGGCTGACTGTTTTTAGTTTCTCTCAGGAATTTATGTATTGTTGGATTCTATGCCAAAATAAAACATTGGAAGTTTTTTTGTACAGAAGTTAGTTTGATTGCTTTATTATTTTACTGTGTTAAATTAATATCCCCATACTTCAATGTTAGTATTAAAGATTAGAGGGAAGAGGAGTCTAATGACATAATCTATTTGAAGGATTTAGATCTTATACAAATAAGATTAATATGCTTATTAATGTTTTAAAATAATTAGCATGGTAAGTTACTTTAGACATAATGTTATTAATCCACGAATTAATTATTGAGAATTTTAGAGAGCTTTGGTACAGAACAGAGAAACAAAAAATAAATTCGAATACTAATTTCCTTCTCACTGCACTTGATACAAATTAAGGAGATCTTACTTTTACTGAACAAATATCCAAGATAAAAACAGTGATATTAACAGAACTGTGGCCTATGAAACGTGATTGTCCTTAGTGGATAGAGAACTGATGAATCTCAAGCTGTATTGCATAAAAACTTGATAGAATTAGGTTTTATAAATTTGATATGTTGATTAATTAAATACAATTTTATTTATACTTCCATTTAATTTACTTGGAAGGATATATTTTTAAAAATATTTATAAAATAATACAACATTTTGGTTTATTTCGTGTATTGAAAATTTTCCTTTCTATTTTTATAAATAGTCTTTGTTCTTAAGACGTTGCATATACTGAAATGAGAGCTTGGGCAAGCCTTTTGTCTGGAGATGTTATAGCTTCCACACTAGCTATTGCTGTGTTTCTATGGAAACTGTGCAGAACTCTGAGGTATACAGGTTTTATACACAGTGATAGCCAATCAGTTTCTCTCCCCATTCAAATTCTTAACATATAATTGTGTTTCTGTTGTTCACCAAAAAATCCAAATAAAATTTCATTACTTTTTCTCACAAGTGTGCTAATATATTACGTGTCATTTTGTATGAAAGTAGTATTATTTAGCAGTATTGTTATTATTTTAAAGAGAATTTGATAAATACAAAATCAACATGTACCTTGAGAATTGTCCTTTTATCTCTGATTAAAATATGTCTTTAAGTTTGAATGTTAAGATTTTCTTTCTTTTACAATTTCAACCAGTCTATGCCAAATAGGCTTTCTTATTTTCTCTTTTTACTGTAAAGATGCAGTATTGAATTCTGGAAATAATTTCAGAGCAAAGCTTGGAATCTGTTTAAGGCTTTGGGTATATGAGAAGAGAGATTTTTCTTCACCAAATCCTGAATGGCATATGCTGATCTTACTCCATGACAGATCAAAATGATTTTAGTAATTAAGAAGCCTCTAATATAGATAATTGTTCTGAAAACCCATCTAAGTGTTCTTTAATATACACTGCAGCCTGTAAACATTAGGCTGATAAACTTATGTAAACTGACGTTGGATATTTATAAGGGTGAAAGGAATTACCATCAAAACATCATTGAATGAGGTTTTCTCAAAATGAAGACTGTACAAATGGAAAGGGATTGGTTAATTAATTAAATAATCATAAAAGGCTTTTAGAATGCTGATTTATTCCAATGGCCCTGACCAAGACCTAAGGTGAATTATTGACCAAGGGGATTCAGAGGAAATTTTAAATGCCTTGAATTTTAAGCATGTTACTTTTTATTGATTGGACTTGCCCTGCTTCCATTTGATTTCTAAATACTAGATAATTAAGGTTTTTAACTGTATAATGAATATCTTTCTCTGTGTCTCTCTTTGTATTTCAGTTTATAATTGTAGGCAGATAAAGTATGGAATCCCATGGATAATTGTAATAAATACAGAAAAGGAAGATGAATGCTGAACCAAAGAGAATGTGGAAAGTGAGACTAGAGTGTTCTGTGTGATGTCTCTTCCTTTCCTCTTAATTTTTTTCCCTCTTTTTTTTCCAGAGGGAGTGGATAGAAGCCAGTTAGGAAGACCTGAGTCTCAAAACTCAGCACAAGGACAGGAAGGAAGGTTTCCCAGTCTAAAGGGGGATAATGTGAATTGGGGTAGTCTCAAGCTCCTTCTGTGATCTATTTGTGACATTTCTGGATGAAACACTGCTAACACAGCACGTGACAGAGTTCTTTGTCAGTGATATACCCTTGCAAGCATGCAACATTCTTCTCTCATATTGCTCTTCATTCTTCAAACCCCCTTGGACTTCAGCCTTTCCTGAGGCTTTTACTCTAACCAAAGCCTCTTTCAAAGTGGCATGTTCTCAGGATTCATTCTTACTCTTTCCAATTTAAAAATGCTATTTATTGGAGGATAAAAACAGGAACAGTATCTTATTTGAAATTACTGATAATAAATTGTGATTGTCAGATACACCGGCCTCATATTAAGGTGTCCGTGGGACAGAATAAATCTGTTTACAATAAGGCGTGTAGGAAACGTTCCTGGGATCCCTTTGTCCTTCTCCTTGTGATTGACCTGGGAGGATCAGCAAATGTGCACTGAGCAAGAATAATGGAAGGGGAAATTCCTAGAATTGTCCAGGAGAAAATGACAGGACCAAGGGATAGAAATAAGTCTGGTGGCCTCTCATATCAAGAAAAATTAATTCAGATTTCTGACAAGCAAAATTAAATTCTATAATAAAGCAAGGAAGGTACGGTTTTCACAAAGATTTAGTGGACTTGATTAGACATGGCAAGGCAAAGTCAGTGATTGACTGAGAAGACTAGAGTGCGGGATCCTGCCCGCTTTGTTTACCATTACACATCATTTCTTCGCTCCATGCCTGGTGAAGTAATACACATTTTTAAATTAATTAATTAATAAAAGGCCCAGCGCAGTGGCTCACGCCTGTAATCTCAACACTTCAGGAGACTGAGGCGGGCGGATCACAAGGTCAGGAGTTAGAGACCACCCTGGCCAATATGGCGAAAACCTGTCTCTACTGAAAAGACAAAAATTAGCTGGGTGTGGTGGTGCACTCCTGTAATCTCGGCTACTCAGGAGGCTAAGGCAGAAGAATTGCTTGAATCCGAGAGGCAGAGGTTGCAGCGAGCCGAGATTGTGCTACTGCACTCCAGCCTGGGAGACAGAGCCAGACTCAGTCTCAAAAAAATATATTAAACAAACAAACAAATAAATAAAATAAGCCATCTATCTGGCTAGTTGTGAGGTAATCATTGGCATTTTACTTTCTTTATATCTGAATTTTATTTGGATCTTAATTGAATTTTTTTATGTTTTTATTTTGTTTTACGTCATCTAAACATCAAGTATAATGTTTATGAAAATTCTTAAAACTGAAAGTGAAAGCATTGAAGGCACTGAAAGAGTTCAAGCAATGGGAGTGACAAAATCCAATTAGAATGTGTCAAGGATTACATGTACGGATTGCAGGGTTAGTGATGGGCAAAAGTCAAGGAAGCCGGAGCTAGGGCCCTGTAGCCATAATGAAGGTGAGATAGGTTAGAATAGAGAACATATTTCCTAAAACATGCCATTATCCCCGCTACAGACATTCACAGGAAAGAAGAGGCATTACGTATTAGTGACAGGTAACTTCAAAAACCTTGATACTTTCAGTAAGTACTTTTCTTGTCACCTTTTTTATCCTCAGAAGGTGCAGGAAACAGCCCGCAGATTAATACGAGGGAATAAGGGATGTACTGGGGAGAAAGCAATAATGTTGCCAGAAATCAGCTAGGCTCTTGTGAGTGATCTCTTCTGGGAAGCCTGTGTAGAGATAGCGAAAACAGTCCACACAGCTACCATCTAAGTATATCTGGATGTTATGGCACATTCACCAGTAGAAAGGTGTTAGAGATGCGGTTGCGGAAATTGCGCAGTGAGGTCATCCATGAGGCAGGAAGGATCCGGGCCTGGCGGCCATGTCGGAATTCAGTCTTCAGAGACTGGACCCTCCTGGAAAAACTTTGAAAGGGAAAGGTGGACAAATATAGCGCATGTGCAATGCTGACAGAAGATAACTTGAGTAGAACAAACTGAACAAAGTATGAGAGAGAAGGCTGGATGGTCAAGCAAAAGGCAGACTAAAATGGAAGTTATGAGCCTCAAATTCATTCTGAATCATAGGAAGCATCTTTGAAAATGTATTACTAATACAAATGACATGGTAAAGTTAGCATTTTGGAAATGTCATTCTGGCCGTAGAGAGACGTAATTAAGAGCTAAGAGATTAAAAGTGACCCAGACTGGCAGCCACAGAGCTGTTAAAAGAATCTAGATATTGGCTGGGTGCAGTGGTTCACGCCTGTAATCCCAGCACTTTGGGGGGCTGAGGCGGATGGATCATCTGAGGTCAGGAGTTCAAGAGCAGCCTGGCCAACATGGTGAAACTCCATCTCTACTAAATACAAAAAAATTAGCTGGAAGTGGTGGTGCATGCCTGTAATACCAGCTACTTGGGAGGCTGAGGCAGGAGAATCTATTGAACCCAGGAAGCAGAGGTTGGAGTGAGCCACGATTGTGCCATTGCACTCCAGCTTGGGCAACAAGAGGGAAAATTCCATCTAAAAAAAAAAAAAACTGTAACGGAAAGTCATTATAATAGGTTAAAGGTGTTAAAATAATAATATTACTCACTTCCTATCTTTCTTTCTGAATATTCTAGTGACATGTCACATGGGAATAGAATTTAGCCATTGGATGAGACTGCTAATCAAGTGAGACTATCTATGATTAGTCTTAACTTTATTCCATGTTTTACTATTTTCTGGACCAATGGAACCAAAGTTAAGAAATATAAAATATAATGGACTGAAAGCAGTTAGCAGGCAAGTTTAGCATTTACTGTAAGGGTAGTAAGACATGGATAGAAAGAAATAAGATGTGGGAATATATCGTTTATTTGGTAGATAGTAGACTTTGAGTATCATTCTGGCTTCTTTCACAATCTAATGGTGTAAACGTTGGCTGGCACACACCCTGGGGTCCCTGGCCTGGCAGAGACCTCATTCTGGGATGTTTGGATCAGTGACCACGGAGTGCTCCTGAGGAGTCAGAGGGAGCCCTGAGGAGAAGCTTCCATTGATTTGTATCCCTGAACTCACCAGTATCTTTTGCACAACATATTTGCTAATCTGATTGATCGTTTTCTCCAAGCTTCAAACCCAGATTGGCCTTTGTGTTTAAACCAATTACACACTCCTAGAATTGTTTTAAATACTTTTTTTTTCATTTAATACCATAGGGAAGATAAATTATCCCTGTTTTCTCAATGAGGCTTAGAAAGATTATGTGGTTTATCCAAATTCACATTGCTACTCATTTGAAATCTTTCATTGGAAAATCAAGATTTAAACCCAAGGTTGTTTGGAAATCATATTCAACCATGGTTAATAAAGTACGTTTCATTATGTAGGATTAAAATAGATATTCCTAAAAACTGCCTTTCAGTTTATACCTTTTTAATTTTATTTTTGTATATTTATTTTTGAGACAGAGTCTCACTCTGTCACCCAGGCTGGAGTACAGTGGTGCAACTTGGCTCACTACAACCTCTGCCTCCCGGGATCAAGCAATTCTCCTTCCTCAGCCTCCTGAGTAGTTGTGATTACAGGTGCCTGCCACCACATACAGCTAATTTTTGTATTTTTAGTAGAGACAGGGTTTCACCATGTTGGCCACGCTGTTCTTGAACTACTGACCTCAAGTGATCCACCAACCTTGGCCTCCCAAAGTGCTAGGATCACAGGCATGAACAACTGCGCCCGGCTGTGATGGTAACCTACTTTCTTATCTTCCACCACATATTAATGCATAAATTTAGCTTTAAATATTTATGTTCAGAATGATACACAGTGCCAGATATTTAGATTCAGTTTTGGTGATACATGTGAAGTATAGTCTATTATATAATAAATATTTTAAAATGCATAAACTCCTCTTATTAGGGTACAAATGAACTTTCTAGGCAATGAATCATATTTTTCCTTTTTTTCAAATGTAACCCTCACTATTTCTCCTCATCTTGCTTGAATTAGTCTCTATAGAGAATTATTATTTTATTAGTTGTTATTCTATTTTCTGTTTGCTCTAATAATCCCTAAGCCCCTAAAAAATGCCTTGAATCTCCCCAACAAGCTACATCATTTTCTTATATTTGCAATAAATGCCATTCTTTGCACCTCTTCTGTGCAAAGAATTTATTATTTCAGTGAAAGAAACATAAATGGCATAATCTGTCTAATCAGTGACACAAAACTGATATATATGCTTCCTTCCTAGAATGCTTTGCACTCTTTTACAACATTCACCGTCTAAAAATAGGGTTTTAAAAAAATTACTTTTGAACATTTCATATAATTTCCCTATCTTAATCAGGTGAAAGCTTGTTCTTAGAATTAGAGTTGTCAAATTGAGCACCATCATATTGTAATTAAGTAGTAATTCAAAATCAGAGGTAGTTAAAAGATAAATTCTTCACTTTCTAGATAAACTTGAAATTCTTCCACTTTCTAGATAAACTCTAGATATATGGCTTTTAATAGAAGTTCCAATTTTGTTATGCTTTTCCCTCAGTTTTAGGGTTGAACTACTATCAGTTTTGACAAATGCTAAACTAAATACAGCGACCTCTAAATCCCTGAAAATTATAATATCCACTTGAATCTCCCATGCAGGCTACCTGATTTTCCATTTTAGGTATCTGTAATATGTGGCATCTAAGACATCTTCTATATAAAGAATTTGTAGTTTCTCCCAGTGCCAGAAACCTGGAGGCCTTGGAATGTTCTAGAGTGAAACCACCCACTCAACATCCGCATTATAACTGAATTCATGGGTGACAATCCTGTGTCTGCTGAACATATTTAAGCAAATTCAAACTTTCTAGCTAGTAGTGGAATGCATACAAGAGAAAAAATTTTTATAAAACTCCTAAAATGCATGCTTGCCCAATGGCTAAAGCCATGACTACAGCCACATATTTTATTTGATGGTGCACAATAGATGTGTAGATACTTTTATTAAAAGTCTCCTAGGCAAATAGTAAAATGTGAAAAATCTTTCCTCTAAAATATGTTTTCTAAAACATGCTGGATATCTGGTTAAAACATTGGACAGTGAATTCATAAAGGATTTCTTGAGGTTGTAATGGTAAAGCCACCCAGTCAGGGGTTTCTGAATTTGGCAAAGCTTTGCTGTACGTAATGCAAGCACATTTTCTTTGGCCAGGTTACAAGCAGTTTTCATGTATAGAGAAATCATCTTCCTGTCCCCCACAGGAGTGTCACCTCCTCACAACATATGTAGCTCTATTCTGCCAAAAAAGGGGCAGATTTTGAATCTTGGCTTTCAAGAGCTGTTCCATCTGTGGCTCATGATCTTTTCTATAAATTCTCTAACTTCTTTGAAAGAATAGTATGTATCTTCAGGAGAACTGATGTGCCCAGTGAATATTTAAACAGTGCTGATAGCTTTTATTTCAGGGAAATGTGCTAGACTCATTAATTACAAAATGAAAGAAAAGAAAGAATAGTAGTCCTTACCTTTTACTGCATATCCTCTTCATGCCCAGAAAAGCAATGGCTGAAAAAATGGATTGGCTCATTAACTGCTTAAAAATGTGTATAATTACAGGGGAAATTCAGAGGGTAAAGAGTAAGTGGAGGCCAGGCATGGTGGCTTACACCTGTATTCCCAGAACTTTGGGAAGCTGAGGTGGGCAGATCATATGAGGTCAGGAGTTTAAGACCAGCCTGGCTAACACGGTGAAACCGTTTCTACTAAAAATACAAAAAATTAACCAGGCATGGTGGTGGGCACCTGTAATTCCAGCTACTCAGGAGGCTGAGGCAGGAGAATTGCTTGAGCCTGGGAAGCAGAGGTTGTAGTGAGCAGAGATCATGCCACTGCACTCCAGCCTGGGTGACACAGTGAGACTCACTCTCAAAAAAAAAAAAAGAGTAAGTGGAGGCACTGATCTTCTAACACAGCATTAGACAACATGCAACATGCTCTGCAGACAGCACTGCATCAATTGCATCAATGATAGGTACATTAGATCCATCTAAATCCATTTTACTTATTAGTTCATATATCAAAGGCAGTCAGGTACAACTGAGTTTGGAAAAAAAAGACAAAAGCAAAATGAAGCTACTCATCAAAACTCAACTGATTAGTGTAAATTGAAGTTGCTTTAATTGGAGTCACTCGTTTAATTTCGATGGACATTTTCTTCAGATTTTTTCCTCCAGGAAAAGGCTTGTTTAACTGAGCAGATGTTTTCCTAATGTGATGAGACCTGCTGCATAGCATAGTCACTTACCTTTGTAACCCTTTTGTGTGCTCCATCTATAAAACTTAAGGGATAAAAGAAAGTTGATGAAATTATTATTTCTAATTTCTAACATTTTATGAAAATTTCAGTTACATGAACTATTCTAGAGATCAAAGAGTAACATTGACTTAAGTGACATACGAGCTTTCTACTTAAAAGAAAAATATTTGTCTGTTACTGTGAAAATCCCCAGTAAGCTTACAGTCTCATGTGGGACTGACTAGTTATACTAATAACCAGTCCAAAATAATGCAGAATAATAAACCACAAAGAACAAAATTATTTCAGTTCATTTCAAAGGACACCCTCATGTTGGAGCATCCTATTGTGCTTGGAAGGTGATTTGGAGAATTTCACATATTATTAGAGGCCTCATTAACTTTTATTCCTTAAGTTTTGTAGATGAACAATGAGGAGGAAGTTGTTAAATGGAGAATGGTTAGGTGTGTGGGGATGGGAATTAAGATAGCCTTTGAGAAGATTCTAGAACAGTGTGGTGCAGAGAAGATGGGGACAAAAGGCTGATGTTGCTGGGGCACTATGAGAAGAGAGAGCTATGAAATGAATTTGGGAAGCAAAGTCTGAATCAGATCATGCAGAGACTAAGAGGTCACAGTGAGGATTGGGTTTTTATTTTAAGAGTAGCAGGGAGTCACTAAAGGATTTGAAACAAAGGTGACATAATGAGTATAAAAATACTTTTAGATTGAAGGAATAAATTCTAACATTTAATAGTACAGTAGGAAAATTATAGTTAACATTTACTGATTGCATACTTCACAATATTTAGAAGACTTATAATGTTGTCAACACAAAGAAAAGATAAATATTTGAGGTGATAGATATCCCAGTTATCTTGATTTGATCTTTATACGTTGTATCCACATATTAAAGTGTCGCATGTACCCACAAAATATGTACAACTACAATATATCAATAAAAACAAATTCTTAAGAGATTCCATCCACTGTTTTTGGTGGAGAATAAACTTGAGATGGTCAAGGCAAGAAGGAAGAGTCCAAGTAAAATGTGATAGTGCTTTGGTCTAGGGTAATGCCAGTGATAATAAAGAAAAGTGGGAGAGTTCAAGGTGTTTGCATAGGATTTGAAGATGGACTTTACATTGGTAGGGAGGAAAGGAGTGTGCTAAGAAGGGCTATCAGGCGGCCAGGTGCGGTGGCTCATGCCTGTAAACCCAGCACTTTGGAGGCCGAGACAGGCATATCACCTGAGGTCAGGAGTTCAAGATCAGCCTGACTAACATGGAGAAACCCTGCCTCTACTAAAAATACAAAAATTAGCTGGGTGTGGTGGCATGAGCCTATAATCCCAGCTACTCAGGAGAATCACTTGAACCCAGGAGGTGGAGGTTGCAGTGAGCTGAGATTGCACCATTGCATTGCAGCCTGGGCAATAAGAGTGAAACTCCAACTCAAAAAAAGAAAAAAAGAAAGAATGGCTACCAGGCTTTGTGCTGAGTCACTAGAAGAATGTAGTTATTGAAGAAGGTTAAAGAAAAATTTAATATGTATGTGAAAATAAAATAATTCAGTTTGGGACATATTAACTTTAAGATGTACACAAGATATCCAAATCAATATGTCAAGGAGGTACTTGGCTTTCAATTCTGATGTTTTCATTATATTTTTGAAAAAGTGAGTTTCATACTTCATTGAGGATACACATTTTATCTTTGAATGTGAAGGATGAGTTCTATAGTGGAAAGGTATTTGTCCTGTTTAGAACAAAAACAGTTTTTCCCAAATCTTGTATTCTTATTTTCTTAATTTTTAATTGGAAAAGAAGCCTATCACATTGCATGTTATCTATAAAAGCAAGCAAAATGTATAGCAGTACAGTTGTTTCTACTTTGTGAAAGTAGAAACTTTTTTCACAAAGTAGAAACAACCCAGATGTCCATCTCCTGATGAATGAATAAACAAATGTGGTATATCCATACAATGGAATAATAATCAAGCATAAGAAAGAATGAAGTACTGATACATGTTACAACATGGATAAATCTTGAAAACATTGTGCTAAGTGAAAGAAGTCAGGCATAAAAGCATGTGCGTAGCATGAGTCTTTCTATATGAAATATCCAAAAGAGGCAAATCCTTAGAGACAAAGCAGATGAGTCATTGGTAGGTGCTCTAGGGAGGTAGGAAATGAGGCAGGACTGCTTAATGGGCGCAAAATTTCTTTTGGGATGATGAAAACATTCTGGAATTAGAGAGTGGTGATGGTTATACAATATCGTGAATTCACCAATTACATTCAATTGTACACTTTAATATGGTGAAGTTTATGTCTGTGTATTTTACCTCGGTACAAAAGGGACCAAATAATATTTTATTTGATCTTTTGACTTATTGACTAACACAGCATTTCCCAATCAATTTCCAATAACTGCATAAAAAGTACTCAGAAAATAAGTCTGATAACACTAACTGCAGAACTTCACAAGGATGTTGTTATAATCTGTTAATATTAGTAGTGTAGGATTTAAAACATTGAAGGAGTAAAAACAAAGTAAAAGTAAATTATTTTCTTTGGATATATAAAGACTTATTTTTTTTAAGCCTGTTTCCTGATTATAGATCTAATTCCATTAGAAATCAATGTTATTACTCAGTTTATTATTAGGACACATACAATGTTCTATTCCACATTGTTAAATAAAGAACCTATTATTAAATAATCTGGGGTTATTCTTTATCATTGCATTTTTTCCCTATATAAACTGCATTTAATGAGGACCTATTACATAAAATAATTTTACCTACCATTAAGTGAAAAATAAAATTAATTTTCATTAGTCCTTAAGTGAGTTTATATTTAAAGCCTCAAAATTTTAGTAAATTAGTCAAAAAATTTTGATTATTAAAAATAATATTACCATTAAAAGACCAAATACTTCACGGCAATCACAGGACGAAAACTAATTTTATGAGTTCATTGATGTTCATCCAGAAAGGAAAGATTTAGTTTGTTTGTTTTGAGATGGAGTCTCACGCTGTTGCCAGGCTGGGGTACAGTGGCGTGATCTCTGCTCACTGCAACATCTGCCTCCTGGGTTCCAGCAATTCTCCTGCCTCAGCCTCCCAAGTAGCTGGGATCACCCGGCTAATTTTTGTATTTTTAGTAGAGACAGGGTGTCATCATGTTGGCCAGGATGGTCTTGATCTCTTGACCTCGAGATCTGCCCACCTTGGCCTCCCAAAGTGCTGGGATTACAGGCCTGAGCCACCACTCCCTGCTGCCAAGATTCGTTTTTTAAAACGCATTTCTGGAAATGGAGATAGCTCTGAAATACATTTCGAAAATATTTGAAAATGTATTGAAAGGCAGTTATTGTTAATGAAAAAACTCTGGCAGCATTCTATTTTATAACAACTTTATAGGTACATAATTTACATATAACATTCACCCACTTAAAGTTAATAATTCAGTGGTTTTTAACACACAGGCGGCATTGTGAAACCATTACCACAGTCTAATTTTGGAACATTTTTATTACTCCAGAAAAAAAACTTACCTATTAGCAGTCATTCCCCATTTCCTTTCCCACTCTCCCAGGCCAATGCAACCACTAATCAATCTGCTTTCTGTCTCTATAGATTGGCTGCATCTACTTTAAAGTGGTAATCCATTTTATTTCTTATTTCTGTTTTTCTTGGTATTTGAATTACAATCTCACCCTGGGGGTTGTGGGGAACGAAAAAGCAATCTGCACTCACCCTTGACACAGGCATTTTCATGTGTGGCCAACTGCACCAATGCTCTTGTGTTCTTGTTTTGTTTTGTTTTATTTACCCACTGGGAATCACTTTCCAATAATTTTTAAAAATCTAATGCCTTTTTATAATATGCATGAATAAAAGTTTGTCTGTCAGAAATGAATACTTAGATTCGGACATTTAAATCCTTTGCCTGACGTCCTGTATTGATTTCTGTCAGAGTTCAAATACATTTCATAATAAACATTGCAATCATCAATGAAAGACTAACAAGCTGATGCTAAATATAGTGAATTTATCCCTATGGCTTCCATATTTGACATATTGTGAATGTTAGTGCTAGTCTAAATGTTGTTGAGTGAATGAATGAAAGGATAAATAAATGAGTGAATAAAATGTGGCAAATGTTATATGAGCAATATAGCAATATATTATTAATACCAATTAGACATGTTCTTGGCTGAATTTCTTTTGTGGTTGCTCATAATATTAAGTGGCACCTCTGCACCAT
>CM052650.1:161827009-161879715 GCA_028533165.1 Leontopithecus rosalia | reverse complement strand
ACCCCGTCTCTACTAAAGATACAAAAAATTAGCTGGGCATGGTGGCGCGTGCCTGTAATCCCAGCTACTCAGGAGGCTGAGGCAGGAGAATTGCCTGAACCCAGGAGGCGGAGGTTGCGGTGAGCCGAGATCGCGCCATTGCACTCCAGCCTGGGTAACAAGAGCGAAACTCCGTCTCAAAAAAAAAAAAAAAAAGAAAGTCAGCCCTCGACACAAGTTTGTCCGCGTGCGCGGGGGCCCGGTGGGGCGGGCGCGTCCTTCTGTCGGTGCGTCCGTCCGTCCGTCCGTCGGTCCTCAGGGCCTCGCTCCTGCCGACCCGCCTTGCAGGCCTCCGGGGTGGAAGCCCAGGGCTGGCGGGGCGGCGGCCACTCGGATTCCGGCCCTCTCCCGCCCCTGCGGCCGCCCTCGCGCTCCCCTAAAAAAAATATATTTTAAAAAAAAGTGAGATAGAACGACCAAGGGAATTTAAAGTACATTAGCATCTGAAGAACTCCTAATTTTTCAGATATTAAAAGCTTATAATATGCACGAATAATAGTTTATCTGTCAGAAATGAATACTTAGATTCGGCCGGCGCAATGGCTCAGGCCTGTAATCCCAACACTCTGGGAAGCTGAGGTGGGTGGATCCCTAAGGTCAGGAGTTTCAGACCAGCCTGACCAACATGATCAAGCCCCATTTCTACTAAAAATACAAAATTAGCTGAGCTTGGTGGTGCATTCCTATAATTCCAGCTACTTGGGAGGCTGAGGCAGGAGAATTGCTTGAACCTGGGAGGCAGAGGTTGCAGTGGGCCGAGATCATGCCATTGCACTCCAGCCTGGCAACAAGAGCAAAATGCAATCTCAAAAAAAAAAAGAAAGGCTTATTATTTGGCTGGTAGGAAACAGTTGATGTTATTTATCATGTTCATAGACTAGAAATAGTCAATTTCAATTTTTATAATTTTTGTTTTTACTTTTTTGTGAAGAGAGAGACATTACTCAGGTACGTTTTATTATTTTAAAGAAGCTTTTAATTTATATAAATTAGAGATGTCCAAATAATTATGTTCTAGATTTTGAAATCTGTTAACTATTTAATTGTGGCAAAATGGCTAAAAACCAATTGAATAAAAGTGTGTAGATTTTGTGGTCAATATCCATTTGAAATATTGGTAGAATAATACCTGCTGTATTTTAATAGAAATACAGTATTAAATTATAGTAACATTGTCACTTCATTCAACACGTATTTATGGAGATCATATTGTAAGCAGCAGTGTAGTGATTAAAATTTTTGCACTAGGCCATACGTGGTGGCTCATGCCAGTAATCCCAGCACTTTGGGGGCCAAGGTGGGTCGATCATGTGGTCAGGAGTTCAAGACCAGTCTGGCCAACATAGTGAAACCTTGTCTCTACTAAAAATACAAAAATTAGCTGGATGTGGTGGCATGAGGTAGGAGAATTGCTTGAACCCAGGAGGTGGAGGTTGCAGTGAGCTGAGATTAGACCATTGCACTCCAGCATGATGGGAGACAGAGTAAGAATCCATCTTGAAAAATATTTTTTTTTCACTAAAGTAAGGCTACTCATTTCTAGCTCAGTGACTGAGAATGTGTCATTTCTTCTCAAAGTGATACATGACTTTCTCTCTCAGTAATTCTGGGATAAGAATAGTACTTCCCTTACACATTTTTATGAGAATTAAATGAAATAATAACTAAAAAGACCTTAATACAAGACTTGGTATAAAATACACTTTCAATAATTGTTAGCTGTTATTCCAATGTCACAATCATTCTGCAGGCATCAAGATCTCTTTTGATTGTCTATTATTACTGTTTCTATTTCAGATGTACCCAGACAAGCATTTCTCTTTATAATTACCAATTTTTCTGTTGTTTTATCACTAAGCAGGAAAATCTTTGTGTATATCTCTATATGTATTGCGCGCTCTCTCTCTCTCCCTCTCTCTCTCTCTCTCTCTCTCTCTCTCTCTCTCTCTTTCTCTCTGACTGCATTTATTTAATGACTGAATAATTCACTACTCATGGAGCTCTAGTTTTAGGAATATTCCTTATGGTTTTCAGTTTATATGAAGTGTATTTATTCTTTTCCTATGATTTTCATGTAATTTATAATCATCATTGGAATCTTGATTTAATCTTTATAATCTTCATTTGAATATTCACTTTAATCTTAAACCTGTAAACATATTTCCTCAAAATGAGAGTCTTTTGAGCTTATTTTCATAAAATGCCCTAGAGTTTTCTAACCCAAGGTATGTTGTTCTGCTTGTCTCCTCATCTTTTCTCAGATGCCTTCCCTTACATTTGCACCTGCTTCTTCATCTTGAGTTTCACAAATATTTAATTCTGTAAACACCTACCCATTCTTGGGAATCATTTGGGGAATTTAAAAAAATTTAAAAATATACACGAGTCACTTTGATTGGAAGAGAAAGTGTTTTGAATTTACTTATTCAGATTTATTTTATTATTATTATTATTACTATTTGAGGTGGAGTCTCACTTTGCCACCCAGGCTGGAGTGCAGTGGCGTGATCTCAGCTCACTGCAACCTTCACCTCCCAGGTTCAAGGGATTCTTCTGCCTCAGCCTCCTGAGTAGCTGGGATTATAGGCATCCACCACCACGCCTGGGTAATTTTTGTATTTTTAGCAGAGACTAGGTTTTACCATGCTGGCCAGGCTGGTCTCAAACTCCTGAACCTCAGGTGATCCACCCTCATAGGCTTCCCAAAGTGCTGGGACTACAGGTGAGAACCAGCACTCCTGGCCAGATTTAGTTAAAACAGAACATTCTTGTATTCTTTTGGTAATATACCATAAAACATAATCTCTTTCTTATGAAGGAGAAAATTGCTATATCCCCTCATTAATACATAATTCCTCATATTTTAGAAATTAAGTTTTTATTATAAAGTGATACATAATCATGGTAAAACATCAAAAGCTATGGGATGGTATAAAAACAAATTAAAAGTCCTAATTTAGCCCTTCACAAACCCCAGTGTTCATTTCTGGGATAACAGTCATTCACAGATTTGTATCTTCCTCTACATTTTCAATTCAAATATGTGATATCAGTTTAACTCATAATCTATCATTAAATAAACTGAGTTACTTGTTGGAGTTTCATGGGTTGATTGACAGCATCATTTTGGAAGTCTTTTTGAAGGAAGAGGAAAAGACCTTGAAATTTCTAACAAAATTTATTTAGCAAGGCATGTTCAAAAGGGAGAAAAAGAATAAAGAAAATTGCATACTTTTTATAATTTAACCTATAATTTTTTTTTTCTTTGAGATGGAGTCTTGCTCTATTGCCCAGGCTGGAATGCAGTGGTGTGATCTCGGCTCACTACAATCTCTAACTCCTGTGTTCAAGCCATTTTCCTGTCTCAGCCTCTCGAGTAGCTGGGACTACAGGTGCATGTTACCACTCCCGGCTATTTTTTTTTTTTGTATTTTTAGTAGTGATGGGGTTTCACCATGTTAGCCAGGATGGTCTTGATCTCCTGACCTCATGATCCGCCCGCCTCGGCCTCCCAAAGTGCAGGGTTTAGAGGCATGAGCCAACCCACCTGGCAGATATTTGATTTTTAATGCTAAGTTGTCCTGAAGAATTATCTGCATATAATTGAAATCATTATTTTGTCTTGCCATCCTGTATTCCTTTAACGCCTGTTTACTTTGGTTTTCCTTTATCAAAATCACAAAACTAGCATCATGAGGCAGATAACCACGTATGAAAAACCCGAACAGCTACACCTAGCAAATAAGTGCACACTGTGTTCAGACACTAACAGTGAAACTTGCCGGCTCCGAAGTGCCTTCGGAAGCATCTGTACCCTGACATGCTGGCACACTATGGACGTTTAATAGTTTTTGAATGACTGACAATATGAACTAAAGATTTAATTTTTTACAATTTTGTTTTTTATAATTGTGTAACTGCTACACACAGCAAACAATGCTCAAGTCTCAAATTCTAGCAATTTTTGTGACTTCATTGGCCACAAAATGGAAGAGACTGTCTGCCTTGCATAAATTAGCATGGATTTGGAAGTGAAACTTGATGTTGCAATCCCTTTTAAAAACAAAATAGAAAGCTGACTGCCTCCTGGGCACTGGAGGTAAACTACGTGTTCAGTGTGTGATTTTTATATCCCCTGCTGTGCTTCAGTAGAGGACAGCGGGACATACTCAGCATACTGTATTTATTTTTATGTATTAGGATTTTCATACTGTTACAACCCCAGGAAGATCTTGGAAAAACAATCTTTGTTTCTATAAATCTAAATAAATTTTCTCAATGTTCCTTTTAGCATCTATAAAAAAAAAGGTCATTTTTAGATCTAATTTGCTATTTGCTATTTACTGACTAGTGGATCAATTGACACTCTGCCAGTGTCTCCGAAAGCACACTCCACATTTAGGCAGTGCATTACAGTTGGAGACTTTTTACGTACATAATCATATGCTTGGAATTGGCGAAGCCAACAGATTTGATTGAGTCTAGCCAAACTTAAGATCTTCATCAGATCACTTGCTATTCCATATTGATGTCTTAAAAGTTGTTATTCATTTTCTTTAAAACGTTACTGATGAGAAAGCAAAATGCCTTGATTTTCTTATGGAGTTTCATATTTTTTTCCAATTTTTCACAAAGAAATGAAATAATTAAGAGGAGAATGTATTGCTTACTAAGCATTTTTTGTTTTTATGTCTCTGCCCTATGTTGGATGTTTTAAAATAAGTAATATGGGCTGGGTGTGGTGGCTTACCCATGTAATCCCAACACTTTGGGAGGCTGAGGTGGTTGACTCATGAGGTCAGTAGTTCGAGACCAGCCTGGCAAATATGGTGAAACATTGTCTTTACTAAAAAATACAAAAATTAGCATGTGCCTGTAGTCCCAGCTACTCAGGAGGCTGAGGCAGGAGAATTGCTGGAACCCGAAGGCAGAGGTTGCAGTGAGCCAAAATTGCTCCACTGCATTCCAGCCTGGGTGATAGAGTGAGACTCCCATCTCAAAAAAATAAAACACAAAAAAGTAAGTAATATGAATGTTAATCTTCACAGTAACTCTTACAGATGACCCTGGTTAATTTAGGAAACACAGATTTGGAGAGGTTAAATGTGTTACCTTGGGTCACTTCCTTGGGAAGTGAAGGGCTACGACTGTCAGAGGCCTTTCCTACTCCAGCAACTGAACTTCTTCCATTGCAGGAAGGCACTTATTCCTGAA
Organism: Leontopithecus rosalia; assembly: GCA_028533165.1. Taxonomy (NCBI): domain Eukaryota; kingdom Metazoa; phylum Chordata; class Mammalia; order Primates; family Cebidae; genus Leontopithecus; species Leontopithecus rosalia. Next base: position 161,874,462 of record CM052650.1, on the reverse strand, counting down.
TTCTTCTGCTTTGGTTGCAAGTGGAAGATTACATAACAGATTTACAGTGATGTCATTGCAGTTTTATTTTTAAATATTAGGCTTTTAGCCTACTTTTAATTCTATTTCTCAGCTAAGCTGTTCAAACATGTATCATCTGTACATTTTATACTTATTTGGGTTCTATCAATGGTTCTTTGTTCAGTCAACCAAGCGTTACCCTTCTTCCTTCTTGGATGCAGGGCTGCACCCTCTCTTTGGTCTTGTGGTAATGCTCTCTAATGAGCATATGATTCTCTCGGATAATCTTCTCATTATATGTCTTTTTCCATGAACTTTAGAATTAAGCCTCATAAACCAATTTAGCCAATCTCTGATTGTGTAAATGATGGGTTGTTACATTCCTTGCTAAGAAATACACTTCATGTTGAGAACTTCCATTTTGTACCTAGTCTTTGCTAAAAGCACTGGAGGGACTATATATATTCCCCACTTGAGTAACCGATCATGATTGTGTTTATTAGTTACTTATCCATGCATAACACATTTTAGTGACATAAAGCAACAATGAACATTTTTATATCCCATGATTCCTGTGGGCCAGGAATTTGGGAGTGGCTTGGCTGGACAGTTCTGAATTGGCTAGACAGTTCTTTCATGAGACTGAAATAAAATGTGAATGGTGTCTGCAGTTGTAGGCAGTTCTGACAAGGCCAGAGCACTCACTTCAAGGTGATTCATTCACCCACTGGTGGACTGTTGCTGGCTGTCAGTAGGAGTCCTCAGTTCCTCTCCATTGGGCATTTAGACAGGAATCCCTGTGCACCCTCATGGCTTGACTCTGGCTTCTCCCAAGGTAACTGAAGCGTCATTTCCCTGTATAAGCCGGCCTCAGGAGTGGCACACCATCAACTCTGTCACATCCTGTTGGGCACACAGATAACACCTAATGCAATGCTGGAGAAGACTGTTTTTTTTTTTTTTTCACTGAATCTTGCTCTGTCATCAGACTGGAGTGCAGTGGCATGACCTTGGTTCACTGCAACCTCTGCCTCCCGGGTTCAAGTGATTCTCTTGCCCTAGACTCCCAAGTAGCTGGCACTACAGGCGTCTGCCACCACGCCCAGCTAATTTTTGTATTTTTAGTAGAGACTGAGTTTCATCGTGTTGGCCAGGCTGGTTTCCGTCTCTTGACTTCGTGATCTGCCTGCCTAGGCCTCCCAAAGTGCTGGGATTACAGGTGTGAGCAGCCACACCTGGCTGCAGGAGACTGTCTGAACACCCAGAGCATCCCTGGAGTCATCGTGGAGGCAGGCTGCTTACGTTCCCAGAGTCAGCCTCCGTTTTGCCTCCTAAACCCATCCGTTGCTCCTTATTTTCCTTCATTACCTTGCTACTCTTTTTTCATGAGAAAACTAACATTCTCTTTATCCCCAGAGTTCCCTTGTCTGCTTATAATCACAATTTACTTTGAGGCGCCAGTATTTTATCAAAGGGGCAATTGACTTTACTTGCCCTTTCTTTGCTTATCACCTAGAGTATTTTTCAATACTAATTCAAAGTGCCTGACTATTGATGATTGCATATATTATTTAGTGTGTTTATTCCACTGTAGACAGGTGTTTTATAAGTTCATATACCTGTTTCTAGGTTACACATCCTTCTGCCCATTAGATATGTCTGCTTTTATATCCCAGTGATAGCTGAAATTTATGTCTGTCTGTGTTTTTCCTGCTACTGACTTGATGTTCTATCCTGTCAAACTCAGTGAATGGTTCCACCGTATCTAAGTCTCATAAACCAAATACTGTCAGCAATTTGGGGTTCTTTTCTCTCCTTCACACACAACATGAAACCAGCCAGACTGTTTCACCGAGTCTACCTTTTAAAACCTTTCAAGATTGCCATATATTCTGCCTCACCATTGCTATAGCCATAACTTAAATCTTGTCATTCCTTTACTGAACTGTGTCACTCTCTTTATGTGTTCATCATTCTTTCCATCTCTTCATCACAAATCCATCCTTTAGAGAACTTCCAGACCATTCTTCCCAAAACGCAAATGTGAACATATGCTTTCTATGCTTAGGATCCTTCAGTGGCTCCTCACCACCTTACAACATCACCTTACACTCTCTTTTCCTTAAGTCTTACTACTCCGTCCACCACCACATCTAGCACCTTCCAGAACATGCTAAGTCTTAATCACCTAAATAACTTGAAATTCCTAACAAATCAGACCTTAGCTCCTGGTCAGCCTTGAAACCTTCTCTCCTCCTCTTCTCTCTTACCTACTGAACACTGACTAATTTTTCAAGGTTCAATATAAAGTTTGTCTCTTTTAGTTTCTTCACTTTTCTCTCCTCATAGTCGGCAGACCCTGTGATGTCAATGATTATGACTTATTCTTTCCAAATCTCCTGAGCTTTCCTGTGTAGTCACTGACACACAGAAGCCATCAGGTAAAATGCTAATGAACGGAAATAGAAACTCATTCATTTGACCTAGGTGCGTGGATTACATGAATATTTGACTCATCCAGGAATACTGCATAATCATCTACAACACAGATTGTGTGTGAATGCTCCTAGGAAATTGTCAGTTGGGCTTGCAGAGAAGTAAGTACTACTAGCATAATTAAATAAAACTTTTTTATGCAATTTTGAAATAGAAGTAAATTTATACTTTCTTTACCACTACATTGAACTTTAATACTAAGGGAAACTTGAGTTAGTTTTTCTTATTTCCCATTTAATGTATTAGAACATAAACATTTCAGCTAGCCTGAATCTTGGCCCTTGAAAATTTTATTATTCATTGCATGATTACAGAGATTCATTTTAGAATTGAAAAATCTCTTTTGCTTCTTGAAAGCTATAAGGTAAATTTTATGTTTAGTCTTTCTGACTGCATTTGAAACCTGAAAATGTTAATTCTGTAGCATTCATGTAATTACAGAGAAGAAAATAAGAAGTTATTTTAGGTATGGCTAAGGATACCATATTTGTTTATTTTTTTTTTCATTTAAGATGTCTTTCAGTACCGTTATCACATTGTCGACCAGAAACACCACGTTGTTTCTACATTATCATTATTCTCTTTTTTCTCCTGTAACAACAACCAATTATATTTCCTTGGGTTTTTATGTTGTTATGACACAAGAGTGAAAGTGTTTGAATTAAGAAATATTCAACGTTTTATTTTTTCCCTTATATTATAAAGTTCAAATTACACAAAAAATTTATAAAAGATTTTTTCTTTAATTCTTGAGACATAGTTGAAAGTGCCTACATATGTACATTTTTACTGAATGTTTACTAAATGTAAACATGTTTAATATTGTGGTAATATATGGTTAGATTATACAGTTAGATAATCATAAGATTAGTGACAAGAAAAATGAGAGAATTTTTTTTCTACAGTACTCTTGGGAAAACAAGTTGTCATTCCAGGTATTAAGGAGAATTTTTAAAAATTAAGTACAAAATGTTTGAGAGAGAGAGAGAGAGAGAGAGAGAGTGTGTGTGTGTGTGTGTGTGTGTCTGTATGTGTGTGTGTGTTAGACCTAGAGGGAAGGAGGGAGGGAAGAAGGAAGGGAGACAGAGATTGAGATTTCTTTGCTTTAGAGCAACAGGAATACCAAATCAATGAATATTTCACTTTGTTACTTGAATAGAATTGTTGGGCACCGACATCTGGAATAAATAGCTAAGAAGATGAAGGCAGAATAATTTTATCTATTTTAATTTATAAATAATTCACAGCTCTACACTTGTCTTGTCTGTGATCCTGGATTATGGATTCTATTTGTAGATAAAACAAATGTGAATGTACTTCTAGACACTGGCCTTGCCTCTAATTCCTTCTTAAGTTTGAATACTGTTATTGTGCTTTGAATTAAATAACCATGAGCTTTGAAAGAAAGTACCTACAATGTAGTCCTAAAGTTAACATTGAGCATTTTCATTTTAGGATTATTATTCCTACTTAGGTTAGAGCTTTGCAATTGAACCAAATGTGTTTAAATGATGTAACTAGAAATACAAATTTAACATGAACCCATTTGTATATAGAGAGTTAGAAGTTTGGAATATATATATTTTTTACCCTTAGATGTTCTTTTATTTTTTTGCTTAGAAGTTACTTTGGGATAAAAAGCATTCTACTTTTCATGTGATTAACATCTACCTTCCAATACCTTAATCCCTGTCCCTTAAACCAGGGACCTTGTTATTCTTACTGTTGCTGTTATTGTCACTTAAGCCAACTAACTTGAACACGTCAAGGAGATTGTTGATTCAGCCAGCCAGGCATACACCCACACATCTAGCCAATAGGCATTACTTTCAACCACAGTTCACTTAGCGTTTTAGTGGGAATTAGCAGTGAGTGGGAAGGGATTAGGACTAAAAGAAGTCATTGAAATATTTGCTTATTAAGATATGTTGAAAAATACTGATTTGGTAATACTTTTAATAAGTGGATTAGGAACAAGGGAACTGATAGATTGGAGCATACATCTTTCTAGTTGGAGTGACTGACATAAGCAAAACTCTGAGGTGACAAAGCTCTCCCCCTTTATGAACCTTGCTCCTACCTGACACATTGCTATGTGTTGGGGCACAATTGCTACGGGGACAGTAGATGATGGAGTACCTAAAGGCTGATGCTTGATGCAGAAGGTACAACATGATCAAATTGTTGGGCATTCACATAGGTCCTTGCAAAGTAACCTGTAGTTTAGCTGAGTCATACACTAAAAAATGGAAATAGAATTTCTAGAAAAATATGTCATAATTGTGTGCATGCTGGGTTGGAAAGTGAAGAATGCAGAATTTGGGAGACCATTAAGAAGGCTAATAGTTTAAAATATGAGGAGCAAATAATTTGCTGTAATATAAAGAAGAATTAGGATTTAAATGCCAAAGAATACAATTTCTCATGTAATAAAGCGAGTGTGATTACTGGGGCCTCAAATAGGGTACTTTATGAAGCGAAAAATACATTCTTTCAGAGTTTATCAGTTCAGCTATAACTATTTTCTTATTAGATTCATTTTAAAAATACATTCCTATTTTCATCTATAAAATGTAATTATCTGTGGTCCATTTTGCTTTGATACTTTTATTTGCAATCTAAATTAATAATATGTCTGTGCTTTCTCTATACACACATGAATTTTATTAACCTGAATGTGTTGGTATCTTTATAATTGTTTTCTGATCATTTTGAACAATATCTTTCTCACAATAAATGTGAAACATCACAAAATATGATTTTTAGCTTATGTAAATACATGTTTCATGGTAAAATTAAACTTTTTCTGGTTAAGAATAACTGAGGTATATTGAACCTGGAACATCAAATATTAATGATGCTGAAAATCTCTGGGTTTGTTTCATATATTGTAAGAGACAAAAAAATAAAGTTGCAGATCTCACTCTGGAAATGGATTCATCCTTGTGGGTTTTAACTCTGTGTCCCATATGGGACATGTAGACACTATGTTTCAGTGCACAGGAATACTAATGGAATTGATTAAATGATACTTTCTAAAACTAGAGAACATTCTGCCTTTGGTTGTTAGCACGTTGTCAAGCATGATGCTTTCCTTTCGAACCATTGGACAGAGTCGGCTTACTCTCTGCAGATGGAGCCTTAACACAGCTTCATGAAGTAAGCTGTTGCCTTGTCTCACTGTTGATTATGTCCCCAAATCCCTTTTAAGAAAGAAAGATAGCATAACCAACTTGGAGATGCTCCAGAACACAGTTTAAAAGGCAGGGAGAGGTCTTTGCCTTTAATTTCATGTAAGAGCTATATAAGCAAATAGAAGAAGATAGAAATAAAGACTGTTTTGCTTTATTATCATGTGTTAAAAGTGGATATTCTTAGCAGTCAAGGACTTGAAACCAACCTTCAAACTCTGGAAATATGTCTTCTGGCAGGCTCTTTATTTGGCCTTAATCTTCTTTCTTCTTGGAGCCAACTTTTTCACAGCATAGAGGAAGGATCACCATATTCTACTTGAGGAAGACAAAGGGACCAAGTTGACTGGTTCAAAAGACCTGGAGACAATAATTAGGCAAACATGGGATAATTCTGAGTAGGAAGGACAGTCTGGAGGAAAGGCATGGGTTTGCAGATCCGCTCCCTAAATCAGGGAACTGTTTAGTTTGCTGTCCACCAACAGGCTTCGATTCTATCATCAGGTCATAGGAAAGCCAGAAAGGACATGGGAGAGCTCCACAAAGGACAGGGATTTGAAAATATTTCACTTTCAAACCATCGTCCTGGACAGGTTAGAAGGCGACGCTCTATGACAGAAATGACGATAGAAGACATGGTCTTCCTAAGTAAGAGATCCACAATTAGGCAAAATTACTAGGTAGAACAGACTGAATTAGTATGTGGAAGTGTTGAAGAAAGACAAAATCAGGAAGGCACCATAGTATTCAGCAGTTAGGAACTTCCTGGCACCGTTTGACGAGACTGGAACACAGGATAAGAAAATGCCAGGGAAGAAGGAGCTGACATCAATTGATTCCTGTTTTGTTTGTTTGTTTTGTTTTAACAATGCTCTCAGAAACAGAGCAAATTCTGTCAGCCATTATTTCTAAGGATAACATTTACTTTCACTTGCTCCCTCAATCAAATTTAATCAAATGTTTAAAAATTTACCTTTCCCTCTGTGATAAAATATAATTTCATTTTCCTTGAATTGTAATAAAAAAAATTAATAAATAAAAAATAAAAGCAGACTGCCTTATGTGACTCTGGATCACTCTCTATTAATTGTTTATGGTATAACCACATACAATACTACATCAGCTCTCATTTTTCCAGAATGATCTGTCATATAGTTTGCACAAAATAGATTTGGTTATTTCTGGCAAGTCAGCTAGAAAAACTCCTCTCTCTCCAGAAACCCCAAGTTAATACAAGTGTTTTTATTATATGTGGCATCACTTAACCCTGTGGAGTGTAAGCACTTACTGAATGTGAACATGTTCAATATTACAGTAATATATGGTTAGTCTATACAGTTAGATTATCATAAGATTAGTGACAAGAAGTAAACCGAAGAATATTTTTTTTTCTACAGTATCCTTGGGAAAATAAGTTGCCATTCTAGGTATTAAAGATAAATTAAAAAAAAATTTTACTGATTGACTAACTTTCCATGATTTTCATCTCATATGTCCTGAGATGTAATGATTTTATGCAATCAGTTTTCTGTCTCTATTTTACATTTTATGACATTTCAGGTCTGTGATACTAAATGCTAACATATCCTTATATTCATTTTTCTGACTCTTTAAAGCATTCTATTTTGATGTATTTAAATTTGTGTTAGTGTATTCAAGCATTTAGAACATAAATTGTTTACAATACTATACAAGTCTTTTTCCCCCTTCTGCTGATCACATCATCTCAACTCTGTTTGCAATTTATTACAATTTAATCTACCATGTTTATTACTAATGATGCAATACATATACTTTATTTGCAGATAATAAATGAATTTCCCTGAAGATTATAGTTATAATGATATTTTGCTTTGGATTTCATCTAGAACTATTTTAAAAGCTTTAGTTAAGAAGCTATGGCAAAATATCATCAGCATGATAGCTCATGCCTGTAATCCCAGCACAGGGATTACAGGAGGCCAAGGCAGGTAGATCACTTGAGGCCAGGACTCTGAGACCAGCCCGGTCAACATGGTGAAACCCTATCTCTACTAAAATACAAAAAGTTAGCTGAGTGTGGTGGTCCATACCTGTAATCCCAGCTACTTGGGAGGCTACGGAAGGAGAATCACTTGAACCTAGGAGGCAGAGATTGCAGTGAGCCGAGATCATGCCTCTGCAGTCCAGCCTAGCAACAGAGTGAGAATCCATCTCAAAAAAAAAAAATTAGTTGGACATGGTGGCGGGCACCTGTAATCCCAGCTACTCTGGGGGGCTGAGGCAGGAAAATCACCTGAACCTGGGAGGTGGAGGTTGCAGTAAGCTGAGATTGGGCCACTGTGCCCAGCCTGGGCAACAAAGTGAGACTCCGTCTCAAAAAGTAAAAATAAAAAACTTATAAAAATAAAAATTAAAAAAGAAATAGGCTCACTTTTAATAAAGATTAGAGGATATTTTTAACAGAATGCAGTTGTGGAATCTGATCTTTATGCACAAAATGAAATGGTTAAAGCTTTGGGAAGGTTGCACATAGGCTAACTGTGAAACGGCAGGACCTGGGGGATGTAGTTAGACTGTAAAGGACACAGAAGGCATAGATGCTGTGGGGGCAGCTTTTCCATTCTCTGACAACTCATGCTGGTTATTCTGTTGGGAAGTTGTCATATAATAGCTCTCAGAAGGATGTCTAAAGAGGAACTCACACCCTGATTATCATGACATTTTATGTAAATATGAAAAAAGTAAGGGTGATTTGATGACATCGATAACTTTAACAGATGCATTCATCGTAAGTGGTGTCATACAGAAATGTGTGGTAATAGGGGTCAAGATATCATATCATGCTCTATGTTTGATATTTGAGCAGAGAAATCAAATGTAAGTTATATAAATGATACCAAGGAACATATTACTGTACATTTAAAGCTATTTTCTGTATGTTTTTAAGTTAGATATGCCATTTACTTATACATGCAGGCCTCATCTTAATAAACTTTGCAGTTAGTGCAGTTTTTTAAGTTAAATATGCCATTTACTTATACATGCAGGCCTTAATAAATTTTGCAGTTAGTGCAGTTTTTACAAATGAATGTTTGTGGCAACTGTGTCTAGTAACTCTGTTATCACCATTTTTCCAACAGCATGGGCTCATTTCATGTCCTGGTGTCACATTTCAAACTTTTTCATTATTATTATATTTGTTATGGTGATCTGTGATCAGTGATTATAGATTGGTGCAAAAGTTATTGCAGTTTTTTCTTTATTTTTTCCAAAATACACAATTTCTTTTGCACCAATCTGATACTGTATTGTTTTGAGTTGCACAAACTATGCCCATATAACACAGCAAACTTAATCAGTAAAAGTTCTATGTGTTCTCACTGTTCCAGCCATTCCCCTATCTGAAGCCCAAAGAGAGACTCTAACTTTTTTCACTTCTATGAAGGCTGATTGAGGTTTTGGGAAGTGGAAGAAAAGAAGATGAAAATGTGCAGAGCTTGTTTCATGAAGTTTAAGAAAAGAAGCCATTTCCATAAAAACTGTAAGGTGAACCGTCAAGTACTAATGTTGATAAATTATAGAAATTCAGTCAATAGAAGCTGCAGCAGGTTATCCAGAAGTCTATCTAAGATTGTTGATGAAGGTGTCTGCACTAAACAACAAATTTCAGTAGACAAAACATCCTTATGTTGGAAGATGTCCTGTAGGACTTCCATAGCTGTAGAGGAGAAGTCAATGCCTGGATTCAAGGTTTCAAAGGACAGGCTGACTCTCTTGTTAGGGACTAAAGCAGCTGGTAAAGTTAATGTTTATCATTCCAAAAATCTTATGGCCTTGAAGAATTATGCTGAATCTACTCTACCTGTGCTCTATAAATAGAATAACAAAGCCTGAGTGACAGCACATCTGTTTATGGCATGGTTTACTGAATATTTTAAGCCCACTGTTGACATCTACTGATTCCTTTTAAAATATTACTGCTCACTGACAATATACTGTCACCCAATAGCTCTGATGGAGAAGTACAAGGCAATTAATGTTATTTTCATGCCTGCTAATACAAGATCCACTTTAAAACCCATGGATCAAGGAGTAATTTAAACCTTCAAACCTTATTATTTAAGAAATACATTTTGTAAGTCTGTATTTGCCATAGATAGTGATTTCTCTCATGCATCTGGGCAAAGCAATTGAAAAATTTCAGGAAACGATTTGCCAATCTAGGTGCCATTAAGAACATTCATTATACATTAGTGTGAAGGGGGGGCAGGGAGGTCAAAACATCAACATCAACAGGACTTAGGAATAAATTGATTCCAACCCTCATGGATGACTTTGAGGAGTTCAAGACTTTGGTGCAGGAAGTAACTCAGATGTGGTAGAAAGAACAAGATAACTAGAATTAGAAATGGGGCCTGAAGATGTAAACGAATTGCTACAATCTCACAATAAAATTTGAATGAATGAGGAGTTGTTCCTTATGAATGAAAAGGGTTTTCTTGAATGGAATCTACTCTTGGCAAAGATATTGTAAAAATTTTTGAAATGACAATAAAGAATTTAGAATATTACATAAATTTTAGTTGATAAAGAAGCAGCAGAGTTTGAGAGAATTTACTCCAATTTTGAAAGAATTTTGGTGGGTAAAATGCTATCAAACAGTATCATGTGCTACAGAGAAATCTTTTGTGAAAAGGATAATCAATGTAGCAAACTTCACTGTTATCTTATTTTAAGAAATTGACACAGTCACTCTAACCTTCAGCAACCACCACCCTAATCTGTTAGCAGCCATGAGCATCTAGGCAAGCCCTTCCACCAGCAAAAAGATTGTGACTTGCTGAAAGCCCAGATGATCACTAGCATTTTTTGGCAAGTATGTTTATATTAAATTATAGATTTTTTTGACATAATTGCATACTTTATAGACTATGTATAGTGTAAAAATAACTTTTATATACACTGGGGAATTCAAAAATATATGTGACTCACTTTATTACAATATTGACATTATTGTGATGGTCTGGAATGAAACCCACAATATCTTGAAGTATATTTTAAAGATACTGAGAACTATTTAAAGCATAATACATAGTACAGTATGTATAGCAGTATTCCTGTGCCTCATACTCCCTCATAATGATGTAATATTTAATTCAGTCTTATTAGGACAGCAATAAAAATATATTACTTCTAGGTTTCTTTTTTAAAATATGTATTTGAGTATTACAGTGTGTGCATGACAAGAGATTAGACTATATTTTTAATGGGTTACAATTTTTCAAATTATAGTACTTGCTAGTCGTCACACAAAGCAACAAGTTTCACTTCCTGATTTTTATTTCAGTTAGTATATTGATAATCCATAAATATAAACATACTTCAGTGTGTGAAGTCTAATATTTAATGTTTTCAGAAGATAGCCTTAATTATCATTTAGTTGATCTAAGAAACTAGTTCTTTAGTGTCCAAGTCAGATTTGGCATAGGATTAGAAATATAAAATCAAAGTCCCTGGACAAAAAGGAGCATATAAAGATCTATTCTCTAAAGGGCTGACATATTTTTGTTCTACCCATGTGGTGTATGAGGAGCTTGATTCTAATTATGATGGGTTAAACACTTCAGAAACTTACCTATGAGAATTCCAAATGCCATTTTTTTGCTGCAGATTTTGATCTTTAAATAATAATTAAAAAAACACTAGATTTTCAATCTGGTATTTTAAGATACCAAACAAAGGGTTAGTGCAGAATAATTGAATTTGCAATTTTGTACATTTATATACAGGTTAAGGTATAGGCAACATAAGATGTGCAAAACGAAGTGAACATCATAACTTTTCATACTTTCTTACTTTAGAACTAACAAAACTCCTAGTCAAGAGGAGCTGCAGAACGTGATTCTACAATACCCTTGTTTAGATCAGGTTTTTTTGGTTTCCCCCATTACATAATAATTCTCTCCCTTTTAGCAATCTAGAATGCATACTTTCCGAATCTGAATGTAAGTTTTTTTGGGTAAGCTGTTGTTCATAGGAATTAGGTGGCAATTTTAGCCTGTTTGTCTGGAAGTGCTCAAAATGTCCACTTTCAGTTTAGCAGATGATTAATTCATTTTAAAAAAATTTATTCTTGCTACTCACTCTAACATCCTAATGAGAACCCCAGTCATCTCTTGTTTGGGCTTCTAAAGGTGACAGCTTATTTCTTTGCCTCAGGTTTTGTCCCAGCTTAAATCCATCATTCCACTACAAACAGTGTGATCTCTCTAAAATATAAATCTTACTATACCACTCTGAATAAACAAAACTCAAATTTGTTCACATGAAGAAGTCAACCCAACTTGACTCCCATCTCCTTTTCCAGCCTCAAGTAATGTTTTTTTCTTACTTTGCAACGTACACCTTGGTAATATCAGTGGTGATGTAATTTCTCTCCGCACACCATGTTGAGTATTTTATGTATTTGGTTGTTTTGCACTCTCTGCCAATCTTATCTTTCCATACTTGAGTGATTCTTATGCATCTTAGGAATAATTATAATGTACACTCGTTATGAGGATTTCTGTGAACCACACATTTGCATCATCTTGGATGGAAGACTCGGCAGCCTCCCTTGCCAAGTACACTAGGTCTTTTGAGGCAGGGACTTGCTCTCATTCATATGGGTTCTTCTAGCATCCAGCTCAGTGCTTGGCACATGGTAGGCAACAAATGTTTGTTTAACAGAACAGAATAAAGCTCATGTTTTTTATCTTTCTCATTTGCTAATTTGCAAATTTAACATGCAAAGTAAGTACAATGGCAGCTGCAGCTGACTCACATATGGAGAAACTGGCCCAAGAAAACACTTTCATCTGCTTAATTTTTCACTGAAAGTTGTTAGGCTACTGCTGAATAATAGCCTCAAGTCTGCAAAGTGAACCGGTTGCCTATAGTTTCAAGCCATGTCTAAAAAGTACACACTTAATGTATGTCAGGATAATAGATTTACATTTAGCTCATGAATACTTTGTGCATGTTGCAAAAAATCTGGTATTTCATGTCTTCTCTGAGTTTTCATTATGATTCTCTCAGAGTATTTCTTATCTTCATCTTTATGGCTCCTGCAGTAGATAAGACAGTGTTACAAAAAGGAAAGCAATTTGCACTTTCCTTTCAGAGAAAAGGAATATTGAAAAGAAGAATTGAGGACCTGGAAGTTGCTTACTTTCCTGTCTTTTCCCTTTTTATTATACTCGGCAATTTAGTTTCCTGCAATAAATATACACAATTCCTACCCATTCCTCTGCAGTCTCCCTGATAATTCCAACACAAATTGAAAAATAATAACCAGAACTTTGGACTCAGAAGCAGGATATATATTTTAATTTCAGAGAAAAAGAAGGTTTCTACTAGAGTGTTTTGTATTGATGGACAGCTAACACTTAAGGTTTCAATGTTTATCTGCTAGGGAAAAGTGAATGGGAGACACACTAATATCTTTTGAGTACATGGTATGTGCCAGGGACTGTCGAAGACTTTTATATGTATTATCACTTTTTCTTCATGAACTCCAGAAAGTTAACTGATAATGGGCTATTTAAAAAAATATATAAAGGAACTAATCCAATATTAATTGTTCCAGGGACTGTCGAAGACTTTTATATGTATTATCACTTTTTCTTCATGAACTCCAGAAAGTTAACTGATAATGGGCTATTTAAAAAAAATATAAAGGAACTAATCCAATATTAATTGTTTTAAAAAGTAATATTAGGTATTTTAAAATTTTGAGTTTAAAATCTTTATATTGATTGTCCATCTTATTTTTATTATCTTTCTTCTAATTTCTTAAGGTGGATGCTTAGATCACTGACATGCAGTCCTTATTTTAAAATTTATGCATTTATGACTATGAATTTCTCTGGAGCACAGATTTAGTGCATATCAGAGGTTTGGAGCTATGCCCTCTTCTTCTTATTATTATTTAATTCAAAATACATTCTAATTTTCTTTTTGATTTCTTTTTGACTTATAAGTGATTTGGAAATATATTGCTTAAATTTGACATATTTGGATATTGCTCCTACTTTAAAAAATTATTTGTAACTTAATTCCACTTTGGTGAGGAAACATTGTGTCTTTCAAACATTTTGACATTTGTTGAGACTTACTTTATTACTTACTGTGTGGTCTATTTTGTTAGCTGTTCTGTGTGCATTTGATAACTATATCCTGCAACTTGTGGTTACAGTCTTAAATGAACATCAGTTTGATCAGTTTGTTAATCACTTTGTTCATCTCTTCTATAGCCTTCTTGACTTTTTGGATTTTTATTTGTTCTGTTTGATATTGATATATGTCTGCTAAATGCTTCAACTAGGATTTTACATTTGTTCATTTCCCCTTTCAGGTCTGTTGGTTATTACATTGTATAATTGATGTTGTTTAATTGGATGCCTAGAAATTTAAAATTGTTCTTTCTCTTGAATTAAGCCTGTTGATAAATTGTACTTCTTTATTTTAGCAATTATTTTTGTCTTAGTATTTACTCTGTCTGTATCAGAATAGTCACATAATTTTCTACTGTTTAGTATTTGCTTGCTATGCCTTTTTTCTGCTTTTCTATTTTCCATCTTTTTGTGTCCTTGTATTTAATGTATTTTTAAATTGTGAAAGTTATTTTTTATTGTTTTCATTTCAGACACATTGTCTTTTAGTTGAAGTATTTTGTGCATTTATATTTAGTTTAATTAATAATAATAACTGAGATCCATACCTACCATTTTAGTTTTTACTTTTATTTTTCTTGTATAGTTTTCATTCAGTCTTTTCTTTTTGTAGCTTGAGGTGTTAGATACAGTCTTATAACTAAGGGTCGTGCATTCCAAGTGGAGATATTTGGGGATTTCTTCCATTAGCAATTATATCCTCAGATACATATGTAGAAACTAAGAATGGTGGCAGTATGAAAAATAGACTAGAAGAGATCAATCAGTTTTGTAATTATAATAAATGCAGAAGATTCTCTGAATGCCCAGAATTAAGATGGTAGGAATGAATAGACAGAATAGACAATGGTTTTAAGAGATTCAAATAAACAGAGCCTAGGAAGTAGGGATAGGAAAGATACAGAGAGAAAAGGGCAATGGCTTATATTTCTTATGTGTGGTATTTTGTTTCTAAATTGAGTGGTTGTTGAGCCCTATCAGCTTTTACAAGGTAATGCAAAAATGAGTCATTGTCATTTTTGATTAAGCTGAATTTGAGGTGCCTGTGCATATGTTGGAGAACTAATTAGACAGTTCTGATTCTTAGAAGACAACCTATACTACAGAAGAATTTGAGAAAGATAAGCCTGTAATTTTCAAAATCATGATAATGGATAAGATTACAGAGAAAAGAAATGCAACATGCATTTCTGAACACCAGAAATAGGGTAAAGTTAGCAGCCAGATCTTTATGCACTGATTTACCCAAACTTTCATGGCATATATTTACTGGTGACATTCAGAACCCTCCTTTAAAATGCCTTTTATCCATTTTCTTTGGTGTTATTTAAAATGCTACTCTTTTAGTTTATCTTAGATGTTCTTTACATTTTGCAGCTTTTTATGAGAAATAGGAGTATGAAATAATCTCTTCTAAAAATTAAAAGAGGGAAACTCAGTTATAATAAAATTAAAGTCTTTTCTAATCTAATAACTATTAATTTTGCTGCATTATACACACACACACACACACACACACACACACACATGCAGGAAGCTAATTTTCCTATCTCCAATCTATTTCCAGAGCACAAAACATATCACTATGAGAAACATTCAGTTAGTTTTTCTTTCTATTGGGAGGCACTCATAGGAAAATACTGGAATAAAATAGATAATTGGAGATTTTTCTCCACTGTAAAAGTCCACAATGACACTTTCTGGTTTTCAACATTGGGTTCTATAAATTAATTAGTTTTAAAGGTTATAAATAATAATGTTAGTTTATTTAAATTTTATTCATAATTTGTGTGTAATGCTGATTTTTCCTAAATTTAAATAGACACAAGTTATTGTCCAAAAATGTAGAGTGGCAGAAAATGTTTTGAGTCAACTTTCCATGTACTTTCATTTTCATCATATAGCTAGTAATTTTAATACAATTACTACGTATATTTTAAAACAGATATGATTCCAGTACTTGTGATTGTTGAGTATGTAATTAAATCAAGTTGAGCAAAATATGCCTAATATGCTCGCCTAAATTCAGTACATGTTTCTTCATAATTCCTTAATATTTCATTAAGCTAGCTTTAAAAAATTAGTTTTAAAGACAATATTTTTTATATATTTGCCTTAGCAAACTATTGATCAAATACTATCTACTATTTTGAGTCATTTTAAAGGTTTTTTATGTATTCTGTCTTCCAGAATACTTTTATGTAATTTTTACTTTCTTGGAATAAAATGATCAGCAACAAAACTCTTATTTTATGAAAGGAAAGCATAAATAGTTTGGCAATTTCTAAAAGTTAACTTCTTAATATATAAAACTGAATTACTGGTTTTCAGAAAAGAAATCACAGTGGCTTAGCACATTCAGAGAAGCCAAATGACTCAGGATTGTAATGGTTCATCAAAATACTTTCATAAAGTCACTTTTTCCCCTCAAATCTTAAGAATTTGGGGTTTTCTATTAAAGAATAATTTACTCACAAAACTATGACTCATGAATGGAATTTATTAAGAAAAAAAGTCCATAGGTTTATGAAACAGCTCAGCCATTCTACTAATCTTTACATTTTATATTTAGAGAATTTCCCTAATACTTATAGTTAGTAACTTTCAACAGCACAATTTTTTATCATTATTAGCTCTCAAATTGGGAATTAACAGTATTAAGTTACAGGCATTAGTAATTTGTAGGCTTAGAAAGAACATTTGTCGGGCCAGGCTCAGTGACTCACGCCTCTAATCCCAGCACTTTGGGAGGCCGAGGCGGGTGGATCACAAGGTCAAGAGATCGAGACCATCCTGCTCAACATGGTGAAACCCCGTCTCTACTCAAAATACAAAAAATTAGCTGGGCATGGTGGCACGTGCCTGTAATCCCAGCTACTCGGGAGGCTGAGGCAGGAGCATTGCTTGAACACAGGAGGCGGAGGTTGCGGTGAGCCGAGATCACGCCATTGCACTCCAGCCTGGGTAACAAGAGCGAAACTCCATCTCAAAAAAAAAAAAGAAAGAACATTTGTCTCTAGAAAATATGGCGGATTTTATGTCCGAAACCTGTTAGAAGCAACTTCCATCTACAGGGGCTTGACAAAATGCATTTAATGTATTATTATTTATGATAGAATGTATATTTATTTGGCAAAAATACACATGCCAGATGACTAAATGACTTAACATGAAATTTTGGGAGAAGAATTGGATAAATAGAATGACAAATGTACCAATTTTTAAAATTCAGGCGAAGAACCTAATGAGAACAATTAAGAACGTATTCTGTCAAATGAAAACTAAAATAAAGTATCTTGTATTCAACACCTTGTCAGCCACAGCTGTAGTTTTCTTTAATGCTTGCTTTAGACTTATACCAAATGCTCACTAGTTTCTTAGAACACGATATGACCACCTCCACAAATTATGTCAGTTTTATACTTAAATGTTTTTTTTTTCATGAAAGCAAAGACTACTAGGCTTCAAAACTAAGCTGAGTTTTAAAAAACTGAGGTTTAAAAATCTGCCTGATATCCATGCCACCTATAACTTTGTATATCTCAAACAAATAGCAGATGGTGTGTAGGGAGGGTGGAATGCAGCATGCATCTAAAATGAAAATTCATGGAATTTCTTGGACTTAATCAAATTATCTGCACAAAATTATTTACAGTATGAACACATTGTTCCTCTTGAAATTGAGAATTATATTTTTAAAAATTATCTTTGTATTTTGTTTATCAAAGGTTAGAGATTTTTTTAATTTCTATAAAATTGTTTTTAATCCTCAAATCACTGGACATTTCATCTCTGAGTCCTCTATCCCATTCATTTTGATCCCATTCTGTCCTTTTCTCTGCCTCCCTACCTAACCCATCCAGTACTACAGAAGCAAAATGGTAGTACTGGCAGTAAGACATACTGCCATTTTCTGAAGAGTTCTGTGTGATTGACCACAACAAACAATGAACAAAGTGCTTTATTTTGATACTGGGTGGCTGATAATGGTTTGGACATTTGGTCCCTCTAAATCTCATGTTGAAAAGTAACCCCATTGTTAGAAGTGGGAGCAGTCAGGTGCAGTGGTTCACATCTGTAATACCAGCACTTTGGGAGGCCGAGGCAGGCAAATCCCCTGAGGGCAGGAGTTTGAAAGCAGCCTGGTCAACATGGTGAAAACTGTATCTACTAAAAATAGAAAAATTAGCCAGGTGTGGTGGATTCGCCTGTGGTCCCAGTTACTCAGAAGGCTGAGGCAGGAGAATAGCTTGAACCTGGGAGGTGGAGGTTGCAGAGAACTGAGATCGCGTCATTGCACTGCAGCCTGGGCAACAAGAGCAAAACTCCGTCTAAAAAAAGACAATAAAATAAAAGTGGGGCCTAATGGGAGCTGTTTCAGTCATGGGAGTGAATCCCTCATGAATGGCTTAATGCCCTCCCCAAGGTAATTAGTGAATTCTTGTTCTATTAGTTCATACAGGAACTGGTTGTTTAAAAAGAGCCTGTTACCTTTCTTGTGTCCTCTCTTGCCTCATGATGACACCTCACCCTCCAGCATGACGAAGACTTTCCTAAGGCCTCACTTGAGGAAGACTCTGGTGCTATGTTTGTATAACCTGCAGAATCATGAGACAAATAAACCTCTTTTTGTAATAGATTGCGCAGTCTCAGGTATTCCTTTATAGCAATGCAAAACAGACTAATACAGTGACCAAGAGGTGCTTTGGGTTTTGAGTGTTCAAAAGCAGAGACCATCTTTTACTTCAAACCTTGTTCTATAAATGGCGGGTGCCCAAGCGAATTCTGCTATTGACAGGACCAGCCTAGAGTTCTTTAAAAATCAGGAGTATAGTGGATGCATACACCAATAACATAGTAACTTATAATCATTGCCAAGTATTATGCACGCTACATAATTGTAATATTCCGTTATACTACTGGCAGGCCAGTAGGTTTTTTTTTTTGACACCTGCATCACCACAAACATGTGAGTAATGCATTGTGCCATGACATTAAAGTGCCTATGATGTCACTAGGTGATAGAAATTTTTCAGCTGCATTATAATCTTATGAGGCCACTATCATATATGCTGTCTGTTGGTGACCCAAAGATGGTGACTGGTGACACTGTGCATCAATGTAATATAATTTGCATTTATATTAAGATTTGCTATTTTATTACTACTAATTAATAACTAGCTTTTAAAGAGAGCTTTTATACTACAAATATGCCAGTAAGCATCCTTGTTTAAAAAACATCTGAAGACTATATTTCACTATAATTTTTTACTCAGTAAATTTAGCTATTTGGGGATATTATTTAAGATTTATTTTTGTTTCAACAACATAAAGCCAACATTACTGAGAACAAAATGATTATCTTCTTTGTAGAGCATTGTAATTATTTTCAAATAGTTTTTTTAAAGAAAACCTTGGTATTATTAATATTTTGTGCACCAGGAGAAAATAATTTGGTAATAAGATGGTCATTCTTTAAAATAGGAGGCGTGGATCCTCAGAGGTCAAGATTCTAAGTTGGTTTACTCACATTTTTATACATGCCTCCTTCTAAGAGTCCTTTCTACAAGAAAATATATATTTTTTTATGCCAGGTGCTGTGGGTCATGCTTATAATCCTAATGCTATGAGAGGATAAGGTAGGAGGATTACTTGAGGCCCGGAGTTCCAGACCAGCCTGAGCAACATAGTAAGACCCCAGGCATGGTGGTGTGTGCCTGTAGATAATTGGAAGGCCGGGGTCAGAGGATCCCTTGAGCCTATAAGTTCAAGACTGCAGTGGCCTCTGACTGCAACACTGCACTCCAGTCTGGGCAACAGAGTGAGACCCTGTTTCTCAAAAATATAAATAAATATAAATAAAAGAAAACATTATTTTAATTTCAGAGACCTTGTGGATAAAACTGAATTTAGAAAGATTTGTGACTGCCTTTATATTTTTATGTAAGTCTATTGCTAAATGACTCTATACATATGATGTTTACCTTCCAAATCCATTTGTTTTAAGATTCATAAATAGTTCTGATGCTTATGTGTAATAGAGGCTTATAATTTGTATTCTACTTTTGAGTAATGACTTGGTGATAAAAAGTTTACAGTGATATCATCTCTGCATTCATTACATTTCACAGCCTGATTAGTGTATTTGTCCTTCTCAGGGACTAAGAATGGATCACTTAGTAATAATTAGGAATAGAAATTCCTTCTTGCTTCCCAAATTAGGCAGAATTTAGGATCAAATCTGAATATAACTGTAATTAATTTTCTCTTTATATGACCCGTAAGATTTTAAACTCCTAAAATCTAGGGCCATT
The DNA here is from genome assembly GCA_028533165.1 of Leontopithecus rosalia. Lineage (NCBI taxonomy): Eukaryota > Metazoa > Chordata > Mammalia > Primates > Cebidae > Leontopithecus > Leontopithecus rosalia. The sequence continues at coordinate 161,854,266 of CM052650.1, read as the reverse complement.
TGTTTCTAACTTTCCTATAAATTTCCACACTAATTCTTTACCCTTTCAGAACTTGAGAGATATTTTTTTTGCCAGGGAAGAAGTGGATTAATTCTGTAATTCACAGATCCTATTTAGGCTGAAGTAAGAAAAACTCAATAAGAATATACTTTGAAAACTGTTATAAGTTGCACCAAATGTCACATATAAAATATACAGTATAAAACATTGCTCTGAACAAAGATAAATATGGTTTCATGACATTTATAAAGTAAGCACTCAATAATTGTTCATTGTCTTATTGGAAAACACATGTGATGTGGAAAGTTCTTATAAATAAGTTATTCTCAAGGGTATAAAAGGGCTCAGAATAAGGAATAGGTTACCTAAAGTAAATATTATAGCATTTATTTAAAAAAAAGGACCGACTACACTTGAAATAATTTAACATAAATTGAGAAACGTTGAAACTAGCAAAGAGGATTGATAATAATTATTACACAGGGGCCCACTGAATGTTTTTTATAGGGAAATGATCAAGTGACAGTGATGAGTCAGTTTAATTCATGACCTTTTGGGTGCAAATTAGAAAAGGGAACAGCTAGAGGCAAGGAAGCAGAATATGGTTCTGAACCGTTAATCCAAGTACAAATTGAAGAGTTGCAAGTAAGAAGAGGGGCACTGGCAATCAGAAGAAAATGTTGAAATGAATATATATATATATATATATATATATATATATGGCAAAAAATAATAAAACAACCTGACTTCTGATTGAATAGAGGCAGTAACAGAGACAGATTTAATTAAATACACTTTAATTTTTCAAGCTTCAAACATGGAAGTCAAATTGAAAGAGATGAAAGTTCAGGTTTAGAAATTTCGAGTATAACAAAATATTAAACTGGGCATGCTCTATAGGAATTTCAATGCTTGGGATAGAAGTTTAAACATGCATGCCAGAAATATTATGATAATTCATAGTGGCATTTTAATTTGCTAAATAAACTAACTATCAAATTATCATTAAAAGACTGTTTTAGAAATAATTAATGCGATTTTTTAAAGCCTATAATATGTACTCACTACTCGTAGACATACGATTAAGCTTGAAAACAAGATTGTTTTCCTGAATCTTTGTATTTTATTCTTCATGGTCTCTGAGAGATAGAATGAATGAGTTAGGTCTCAGCTGCATAAAATAAAGAGCACATGTTGACTTGGAAGAAACTTTTTCTTTAGTGGAGGAACGTTATGAAGTCAGTCAAATCTCCAGTAAGGAGACTTTCTCTTCACATATGTAAAACAACAGCAATAACAAAGGACAATTGAGTTTATTTTTAAAAAATAGTTTGAACTGTTTAAATAGCTTGATTTCTCAGAGGTTTTCTTTTGTCTTGTATCTTTCACAAGGAGTGTCTTTAAAAAAAAAACGTTTATGAGTAACAATGAGAACACATGGACACAGGGAGGGGAACATCACACACCGGCACTTGTTGGGGGATGAGGGGCTAGGAGAGGGATAGCAGGGGGTAGGGGGATTGGGGAGGGATAACATTAGGAGAAGTACCTAATGTAGATGATGGGGGGATGGAGGCAGCAAACCAGCATGGCATGTGTATGCCTACATAACAATCCTGCATGATCTGCACATGTGCCCCAGAACTTAAAGCATATATTTTTTTTTATAAAAAGGTGATTTTGTACAGTAAAAAGACATTTCACTACTGGACTATAAGCTTCATGAGGAAAGTGACATGTCCATTTCACTGTTATTATATTGTCTGTCCCTAACTTGAGTCCAACACTTAGTGGTTGTGGCTTATAGCTTAACCCTGCTGCTGATACCTGTGTGGACTTAGGCAAATAAATCAATACTTCCATGTCTTAGTTTCTTCAGGTTATGAAGAAACTAAGTTATGACTTCAGTTAATGACACAGAAATTCTTGCCTAATAATTGGCCAAATAGGTGTTAATTCTCCTTAAAATTTAAACCCCTATAGAAATGTACCTCTTAGTATTATATCATAATATTTCTCTGAGGTAAATGAAAACTTGATGATAACCTTCAATGTATGAAGAATTATCATAAAGAAGTTATAATAAGCTTTTCTAGTATCTGCTGCTACAAACCAACTTTAAGTTGTGGTATTACATATTTGAGTTAGTTATGGAAAGACAATATTTTTATCTCAAAGAATTCTCATAATTTGTGTGTTTTAAAAGACATAGGATGAAATTTTGTATCTGGTTTAATATAATTGTATTACTTACTGAAACTTACATTAATCTTTCAAAATGCCATAGTTTTCCAGATTATATAGATAAGCTTAATGGAAAAAAGATGTATATATACACACACTCATAGAAAAAAAGGCTTTTTTAAAAGTTATACAGATTTGGAATTTGACTGGCATCTAGTAAGCAATAATTAATACAGAAGTAAAAGAGACCAAAAAGTAGGGAATGCCAGAATTTTAGATAACGTCAGAAACATGTGTACTACTATAGCAATAGCGCTTGAGCAAAGAAGTGAGGAGGTGACAGAGGAAGTCGTGTTCTCTACCTGAGGGAAGAACATTATAGGTATAAGGAACAGCCAGTTCAAACATCTTGAGGCAAGGGTATTCCTGTTATGTGTGAGGATCCACAAAGCTAGTGGGGCTGGAGCTCAGTGGATGAACATTGCCTTAGGCCAAGATGAGGTCAGACAGGTAGCAAGTGTTGAAACTGTGAAGGCTTTAGACTGCTAGGACTAGTCTATCGCCCTGAGTATACTTAGGGGCTATAGAAGTGTTTTAAGAAAAGGAGTGGGGCCAGGAGCAGTGGCTCACACCTGTAATCCCAGCACTTTGGGAGGCCTAGGTGGGTGGGTCATGAGGTCAGATGTTCGAGACCAGCCCAGTCAACACAGTGAAACCCTGTCTCTACTAAAAATACACACACATACACACACACACACACACACACACACACAAACACTAGCTGAGCATGGTGTCAGGCGCCTGTAAATCCAGCTACTCGGGAGACTGAGGCAGGAGAATCACTTGAACCTGGGAGGTGGCGGTTGCACTGTGCCAAGATCACACCACAGCACTCCAGCCTGGGCGACAGAGCAAGACTCCGTCTCCAAAAAGAAAAAGGAAAGGAGTGATGTGATCTAACTTTCCAAATAAATTATTCAGGCTGCTCTCTTGAGAATAAAACTAAGTTGTAAAAAGGAACAATTTATTTTCTACAGAATGCTTTTCAGATGCTTTAACTGTTCATGCAACAAATATTTATAGAGCCTGGGCACTGTGTAGAGGACTCTGAGCAAAATCCTGCTTACCGTTGTGGAGAGCAACACTCCTTAAAGAATGAAAGACAGGCTTGAGGTCAGATTTTCGGTAGAATGACATTGTCAGGAAGATCGGGGTAGTCGTCTCATGAAGTGATTGTTGAGAGATCAGAAGTGTGAAAGTTCAGTAAGTGAAAACGAAGGTGTGACACAGGTGTGGTTTGGGAGCGTATTCCAGGCATCGGGGTGCTGCAGTACTCGGGCAGGCTGTGCACCAGGGAGGAACTCGACGAATCCAAGAGATGAAACTCCAGCTAAGCAGTGGCCACAGAACAGTTTTGAAAGCCAGGCCGAGAGTCTGCCTTTATTCTAACACCAGGAATACTCTTCACTTTTCTAAGATGAGCTTTTGTATCTTTTCATAATTAGCAAGTAAGTGCAAACTGAAGAAATGACAAATTGATATTCAACATTTACTCATAGAAATGGGCCAGTGGAGATGCAATCAGACCTATTAAGTCCCCTTTGAGTGGTCAGGAAGAAAAGGATGGTCCAACAGACTGCCAGAAGGTTGGTGGAAAAAGATAGAGGCAAAGGAGTAGAGGAAGAGGTGCCAAGAAACCAGACAACTGATAGATATTTTCACCCAAGTAAAAGCAGTATCAGAAAAAATGGAGGGATCATTCGTGGTCAGTTTAGTTGAGAATTGAATCATGTACTTTGCTGAACGTGGGAAACCATGGGAATGGTTTTTGTGTGGTGATGGATTAGATGAAAATGACAAAAAGATGTAAAAATACAAGCAGCAGTTAGAAGCAGTGTGGCCACAAAGAGAAATAAACTAGGGCAGCAGCATATATTTCATCTGCCAGAAGGGCATATGTGGTAAAGAGAGTTTTTTATTTTATTTTTATTTTTATTTTTATTTTTATTTTTATTTATTTATTTTTAAGACGGAGTTTCGCTCTTGTTACCCAGGCGGGAGTGCAATGGCGCGATCTCGGCTCACCGCAACCTCTGCCTCCTGGGCTCAGGCAATTCTCCTGCCTCAGCCTCCTGAGTAGCTGGGATTACAGGCACGCACCACCATGCCCAGCTAATTTTTTGTAGTTTTAGTAGAGGCGGGGTTTCACCATATTGATCAGGATGGTCTCGATCTCTTGACCTCGTGATCCACCCACCTCGGCCTCCCAAAGTGCTGGGATTACAGGCTTGAGCCACCGCGCCCGGCCGAGAGTTTTATGTTTATTTGTAAAATAATAAAAAAAATTCAATAATAGTTGGAAGCCAATGGGAAAATCCAGCTGAGAAAGTTGCTTATGCATGAAAGGCAGCATAACTGACTGTACGAGAATCTTTAGACACTAGAAGGAGAGAAGTTAAGTTTATATATACATATTTTTTAATGTTTAAATTTTTGGATACATAGTAAGTATATACATATATGGACTACATGAGATATTTTGATACAGGTGTACAATGCATAACAGTCACACCAGGGCAAATAGAGTGTCCATCACCTCAAGTATTTTTGTTCTGTTTTGTTTCAAACAATCCACTTATACTCTTTTCGTTAGTTTTAAATGAGCAAGTAATTTTTTTTTTACTGCAGTCATCCTGCTGTGCTAGCAAATTCGAGGTCTTATTCACTTTTTCCAACTTTTTTTTTTGTATCCATGAGAAACTGACTTTATAAATTGTCAGGGAGATCTTCTCACCTGTCAGTAGTGAAAGGATTTTCACTTCAAACATAGAGGAGACTCTTAAGGAGCCAAAGTGCATTTTCTGGCAGATCTGCACACTTGCCACCAGAAAGAGAGGAGCATTCTAATCTGATGATTTTTATAATCCCTAAAATAGGATGATCATGTAATTTGTCATTGAAACTGGAACACTTTGGAGGATGGAAATAGGCACTATGAATAATGAAGCTAGGATTGTTTTAGCAAACTGGGACTTATGGTCACTATCTTTTTTTTATTCTCTACATTTTACAGATTTTAATTATTTATTATTTATACTCTAAGTTCTGGGGTATGTGTGCAGAACGTGCAGGTTTGTTACATAGGTATACACGTGCCACGGTGGTTTGCTGCATCCATCCCCCTGTCATCTACACTAGGTATTTCTCCCAACGCTATCTCTCTCCTATTTCCCCACAAACCCACCAAAAAGTGAAGAAGACATTTATGCAGCCAAGAAACATATGGTCACTATCTTGAGTTCCCCGAGAAACTGCTCTGGTATAGAGATTTGAGTTTTGGTATTAGATATGATAGAAGAGGAAAACATTAGTAGGGGAGTAGTAAATTAATACGGCTAATATAATCTGGGGAACTAAGGAAACCAGTAAAGTACGCATTACAATCCATGTGTAATGGATTCGAGCAGTTGGAACCACACCCACCTGCGGAACCACTCAGAGCCAATGTAGATCACACACCTGAAGAGTTCATCCCAAGAGAGAAGCTGCATATTTATACCCAGCTCCTGTCAGTCACTGGATGAGGGGTGTTCTTAGATGGGCATTCATTTCGCTGCACTTTCCTCATTAGCAGACAAAGCATTTGTGAGGCTGAAGACACTTTCAGATGGAGAAAGGCAGAGGCTGCAGATTGAAAGGGGAACTCAGACAGATAGATATCTAGCAAAGGGCTAGCGAAAATGCAGTGGGAGAGGGCACCAACAGCTTTCAGCTGAAATTTCAGAGTAAGTGACAGTGCAAGTGAAGGTGATTTCCTGAGAGTTAGGGGATACTTGGGAAGTTGAAATTTTATGAGCATGGAGAACATATAAACAATTACATGAGAAAACATGATTACTCAGCAGTTTTGAGACCTCTGTACCACAACTAGGAATATTCTAATCGTCCTTGAAATAATTATTTGTATCTTTATCTACAGAAAAGAAACTGCCATGACTGGAAACATTATATAAGGTCACAAAAACAATAAATGCAGAGGTTGGAAAACAAAATCATGTACTCCGGCTTCAGATGCTCTATGCTCTTTTCAAAATAACATCTGGCAAAAATATGTTCGATGAAGTCTTTTAATACTTTTTGTTTTGTTTGGAATTTAATTTTTTTAAACAAAATTTTTGGTGATGGATCATTTTTAGTCTGTGTTTTTAAGGGAAAATACTTCGTTGTTTCTTAGATTCTCACAGGAAAATGGCTACAATCCATTTGCATGTGTTTGCAATTTTTCTGTTTTTTCTATCTAATATTTCTAAATTCCTCCCTATAGTTTAATGTATAACCTATGATGTTTAATAAAACTCAATCAAATGACTATACAGTTGTTCCATTGTTACCAGAAGTATGTAAGAAGTGAGATGATCTGAAATTGCTTGGGATATTTTCTAGAAAGTTTATATAATTGTATAATATAGTGGAAGAAACCAGTGGATAATTGCTAACATTCAGGCAGGGTATAACTAGGTGATGAGTTTTCTAATCAGTTAACTGTGGGACACAAATCCATAGCAAATAGGATCACATTTGTACAGCATTCTCTTCATGGATCTACTCAATACTCTGGCAAAGTAGGTATTTAATTAGAAAGACCAGAAATTGTCCTATTTCTTACCTCACAAACAGATTTGTGACTAAAAGTTAAGGATATTGAATGAATACAGACAAGACGAATTTGTTTTTCCCTATGTTGCATTCTTTTTTTTTAGACAGAGTCTCACTCTGTCACCAGGCTGGAGTACAGTGGTGTGATTTCTCAGCTCACTGCAACCTCCGCCTCCTGGGTTCAAGAGATTCTCCTGCCTCAGCCTCCCGAGTAGCTGGAACTACAGGCATGTGCTACCATGCTCAGCTAATTATTGTATTTTTAGTAGAGATAGGGTTTTACCATGTTATCTAGGAGTGTCTCAATCCCTTAGCCTTGTGATCTGCCTGCCTCAGCCACCCAAAGTGCTCGGATTACAGGCATGAGCCACTGCACCCAGCCTCTCCATTAAATTTAGTATTGTGTTTCCATTTGCAGCTTTAGATGAGTGTTTGCTATTCTTCAAGCCTTAGGCTTCATGCATCCCAAAATGAGTGAGTGAACTAACTGTCTTGGTAGAACTTTGTTTTTATGTCTACTAGGTTGCTTTTGTAAAGCCTAATACTGCTTCTGTTTTTGTAAATCAATTATTTGAAAGTGTTTTTCAAAGATTTAAAACCTGTCATCTTTTGGTAATACTGGCGACATATGCCAATTCCTGCTACTTTCCTTTCCTTCAGTGAAATATGGTCTAGAATTTCTGCAACTTGACCATTTTCAATTTGACTATATTTTCTTTTAAGGTACTAAAATTTAGAAGGTGATGGGAGGTTTTTTTTCTTATACAAAATTTTTAATTTTATTTATTTATGTATTGAGACAGTCTCACTCTGTCACCCAGACTGGAGTGCAGTGGCATGATCTTGGCTTACTGCAACCTCCATCTCCTGGATTCAAATGATTCCCCTGCCTCAGCCTTCCAAGTAGCTGGAATTACAGGTACATGTCACCTGTATTTTTAGTAGAGATGTTGTTTCACCATGTTGGCCAGGTTGGTCTCAAACTCCTGACCTAAAGTGATCCACCTGCCTCAGCCTTGCAAAGTGCTGGGATTGAAGTGAACAATTGTGCCTACCTTCTTATAAAAAAAAATAAGGTAATTTTTTGCATTTTAGTTTTTGTGTCTTTTAGCTCCTCTGCATCATAAATTATATGTTCCAAAGAATTATAAATTCCAAAGAATTTTAAAATGGGAAAAAACTTCTAGTCAGTCTTTGAATACAGATAATCAGCATAGTGTGAGGGTTATAAAATATAAATATTCAGCATAGTTTCCTTAAGAGATTAACTGTTTAGATTTATAATGTGCGTTTGAAATAATGTCTGAAACCATAAACACAAAAATATTAGAATATGTTCATAATGTATTTTCTACAAGATGAAGACAACACTTTTTGATAAAGGAAACACAACTGTTAGGAGTTTTTATAAGAGACTTTCAGAAGAATTTTTTTATAAATGCAGATAAGTAAATGATTCGAATGAACTCTAGTTGCATTAGTAAAAAAAAACCAGGGTACTTGGAAAACATGTGATACATGAAAATAAATTTGATGATATGTCTGTGAAGTATCTTGCTATAAAAGTTAATTATTTTAAATTATATCCTTCATGTTATCAAATTGAATTATGGTTTATGGTTTGCATATACTCTAATGAACTGCAAAGTATTCATTTCATGTAAATTATTAAAATGCAAATTAGCATACAATTTTTTTCTATATTGATTCAAAACATTGGATTATCCTACATGATAAAAAGAAGACAGACTTACCTTTTATTTATACTGTACTCATTGAAACTGTTTTTATTGTTTTTGAAGTACAGGCTGTATCATTTATGGTTGCATGAAAATTATCCTATATGATAAAAAGAAGACAGACTTACCTTTTATTTATACTGTTCTCATTGAAACTGTTTTTGTTGTTTTTGAAGTACAGGCTGTATAATTTATGGTTGCATGAAAATGTGACAGGGAACAAAAATAGACACTAATATAACACTCTTCACTTGGTAATAAGAAAATGAGATTAGGTGTGGTGGCTCATGTCTGTAGTCTCAACACTTTGGTTGGCTGAGATGGGAGGATCTTTTGAGGCAGGAGTTCTAGACCAGCCTGGGCCATATAGTGAGACCTTACCTCTACAAAAAATTAAAAATTTAGCCAGGTGTGGTGGTGCATGCCTGCTACTCCAAGCTACTTGGGAGGCTGAAGTGGCAAGATCACTGGAGCGCAAGAGGTAGAGGCTGCAGTGAGCCATGATGGCACCACTGCACTCCAGCCTGGGTGACAAAGCAAGATTCTGTTGCAAAAAGAAAAAAAAAAAATATATATATATATATATCACATTAAAATATAATATAGCGCCATTATTTTGGGGCTAATAATAAAAGCATATATTTGTTAAGCTGTTACTATGTTTAAGATACTCCTCCACTATACGTGTATTTTATCACAAAAATAAAATATTAGTTGAACAACAACTATGTGTGAGCAGGTAAATGGGACTCGGGAGTTTACATCAACAGATATGGGAAGAGAAAGATGCCATTTGTAGAGTAGTCAGGACAAAATTTCAGCAAAATCTTGAAGGCGAATGAAGACATTAGTTCAGGAGACATGTAAAGGAAGACATGTTTGCAGTAGAGCACTTCCCCAGGGAGAATCCCAAGAACCAGTGTGTGCTGGGTGTTTGTGACACAGCAGAAAGGAGCATGTGGCAGACTGAGGGAGAAGGAGTGCAGTAGAAGGAGAGGTTGGAGCAGTGGTGAGGGAAACATTATGCACGGTCCTGGCAATCTGTTGTAAGGATTCTGTCTTTACTCCAAGGGAAATGAGGAGCTACTGCAGGTTTTTGAGAAAAGCATTCCTTGCTCAAGGCCTGATTCTATTTCCTTTCTTTCTTTTTCTTTTTCTTTTTTTTCTTTTTTGAGACGGAGTTTTGCTCTTGTTACCCAGGCTGGAGTGCAATGGCGCGACCTCGGCTCACTGCAACCTCCGCCTCCTGGGTTCAGGCAATTCTCCTGCCTCAGCCTCCTGAGTAGCTGGGATTACAGGCATGCGCCACTGTGCCCAGTTAATTTTTTGTATTTTTAGTAGAGACGAGGTTTCACTGTGTTGACCAGGGTGGTCTCGATCTCTTGACCTCGTGATCCACCCGCCTCTGCCTCCCAAAGTGTTGGGATTGCAGGTTTGAGCCACCGTCTTTTTTTTTTTTTAAATGAACGAAAGAAAGAGAAAAGGGGGAGAGAGAACAGGAGTCTTGTTCTATTGCTCAGGCTGGAATGCAATCTAAAAGTAGGTATTAGAAACCTCTTTTATGCCGATAATTGTGCTTAACAGCAGAGGCAGGAAGGAATAAGGAAAGAAAATAACAAACAAACAGCCAACCAATATTTCATTTAAATCTGTGAAATACCATGCAAATGCTGAAGGCTGATTTACTTCCAATTATGTGGTCACTTTCAAAATAGGTGTAATGTGATCCTAAAAAAATGTATGTTCTGTGGACCTGGGGTGAAGAATTCTATAAATATTCACTGAGTTTACTTGTTCCAGGTCTGAGTTCAAATCTTAAATGTCCCTGTTAATTTTCTATCTTGTTGAGCTGTCAAATATTAACAATGTGGTGTCAAAGTCTCCTGCTATTATTGTGCGGGAGTCCAAGTCTCTTTATAAATTATTGATAACTTGTCTTATGTATCTGGGTGCTCCTATATTGGGTGCATATATATTTATGATCATTGACTCCTGCTGTTGCATTGATCCTTTTATCATTATGTAATGTCCTTCTTTGTTTCTTTAAGTCTTTGTTACTATTAAAGTCTATTTTGTCAGAGACCAAAGTTACAACTCCTGTTTTTGTTTTTTTCTCTCCATTTGATTGGTGAGTCTTCCTCCAACCTTTTGTTTTGAGTCTTTGTGTGTCCTTGCTTATGAGATGGATCTGAATACAGAGTGCTGATGTGTTTTGACTTTTTATTCAGTTTGCGTGTCTGTGTCTTTGATTGGGGCATTTAATCCATTTAAATTGAGAATTAATATTGATATTTGTGAGTTTAATATTATCATTTAATGCTAGCTGGGTATTTTGCCCATTAGTTGATATAGATTCTTCATTATGGAGATACTGTTTACCTTTTGGTAAGTTTTTGGGATGACTGATACTGGTTCTTCCTTTCTGTGTGTAGTGCTGCTTTCAGAAGCTCTTATAAAGCAGGCCTGGTGGTGATGAAATCTCTGAGTGCTTGCTTATTTGCAAAAAATTTTATTTTTCCTTCATTTATGAAGCTTAGTTTGGCTGGATACGAGATTCTGGGTTGAAAATTCTTTTCTTTGAGGATATTGAACATTGACCCCCACTCTCTTTTAGTTTGTAGGGTTTCTGCTGAGACATCTGCTGTAAGTCTGATAGGCTTCCCTTTATGGGTAACCTGACCTTTCTCTCTAGCTGCCCTTAGAATTTTCTCCTTTATTTCAACCCTGGTGAATGTAACAGTTATGTGTCTTGAGGTTGCTCTACTTGAGGACTATATTTGTGGTGTTCTCTGTATTACCTGGAGTTGAGTATCGTCCTGTGTTACTAGGTTAGGAAAGTTTTCCTGAATAATATCCTGTAGAATATTTTCCAGCTTGATTCATTCTCTTTATGACATTCAGGTACACCTTTCAAACATAAATTAGGTTTTTTCACATAGACCCATATTTCTTGGAGACTTTGCTCATTCCTTTTTACTTTTTCTTCTCTAATCTTGTATTCTTGTTTCATTTAATTAAGTTGGTCTTCCATCTCTGATACCCTTTCTTCTGCTTGATCAATTCGAATGTTAAAACCTGCATACTTTGTGGAGTTTGAGTATGGCATTCTTCAGTTCCATTAATTCACTTATATTCCTCTCTAAATTGTCTATTCTCATTAGGATTTCATCAAACTTTTTTTCAAGGTTCTTAGTTTCTTTACATTGTGCTAGAACATGTTCTTTTAACTCACAGAAGTTTCTTACTATCCACCTTCTGAAGCCTAATTCTGTTAATGGAATGCACTCATTCTCCATCAGGCCTTGTTGCCTTGTTGATGAGGAACTGTGATCCTCTGTAGAGGGAGAGGCATTCTGATTTTGAGTATTCTCAGCCTTTTTACGCTGGTTTCTTCCTTTCATTGTAAATTTATCCACCTGTCATCTTTGTAATTACTGACTTTCAAATTAGGTCTCTGAGTGGATGTCCAACTTGTTAATTCCCAGCCCTGAAATCTGTGCAAAACCCACTGTGCTGGTTAAAACAGTGGCTTCAAGATTCTTGGTGCTTTTCTGCCCAGGAGTCTCTGGTCTGGCTTCCCTCCTGCATCCCTTCTTCAATCAGCTGAATAGGCAACTCTGCCTTCATGGAGTTCCAAATGTCGACCAAAAGGGGACCCAGTCCTGTTTACTCTGCACTGAGAACCTCCATGCTGGGGCGCTGGCAAAACTGCCATGCCAGCCACAAGAGTCACGCTGGCAACCTGTGGGGCTCCTCTGCTGGGAATCTCTGGGTCCGTGAGCAACAAAAATTTGTCTGAAAGTGTGGCATCCTCTCATTCTCTGCGCTTTCACTGGGAGCTACAAGCCTGAGCTGCTAGTGATGGGCCATCTTGGTTCTCTCTGGCCTGATTCTATTTTCATCTGACTCTCAAGCTTTCTGTTTTACTGCCATACACATTTATTGTTCATTAACAAATAACACATACAATGCACAGTACATTTTTTGGACCAGCCCGTATCTCTCTGCTCTGCCCACCCCCAGCCTCTGTGATTGGCATTCTACTCTCTGCTTCTATGAGTTCAACTTTTTTTTAGTGGGTAGGTGGGGGAAGGAGTCTTGCTCTGCCGCCCAGAGGAGTGCAATGACAGGATCTCACTGCAACATTCACCTCCCAGGTTCAAGCAATTCTCCCTTCTCAGCCTTCTAAGTAGTGGGATTATGGGCATGCTCCATCATTCCTGTCTAATATTTGTATTTTTATAGAGTTGGGGTTTCACCATGTTGGCCAGGATGGTCTAAATCTCCTGACCTCAGGTGATTCACCTGTGTAGGCCTCCTGAAGTGCTGGGATTACAGGTGTGAGCCACGGTGCCTGGCCTAGTTCAACTTTTTTATGTTCCACATATGAGTGAGATCATGTGACATTTGTCTTATTGCAGCTAGCTTATTTCACTTAACATAATGGCCTTGAGGTTCATCCATGTTGCTGCAAATGACAGCATTTCCTTCTTTGTTAAGGCTGAGTGGTATTCCATTGTGTATGTATGCTGTATTCTTTTTATCTGTTCATCCACTGATGATTGATCCCATATCTTGGCTATTGTGCATAATGCTGGAATGAACATGGAAGTGAAGGAATCTTCCACATATACTGATTTCCTTTCCTTTGGGTATACACCAGTAGTGGGATTGCTGGATCATATGATAGTTCTATTTTTTTTATTTTAATAAATAACAAATAACATTAACAAATGGTGCGTATAATACTTTATACTTATTTATTTATTTATTTATTTTTCAGACAGAGTCTCACACTGTCACCCAGGCTGGAGGGCAGTGGTGTGATCTCAGCTCACTACAGCCTCTGCCTCCTGGGTTCAAACAATTCTCCTGTCTCAGTCTCCTGAGTAGCTGGGATTACAGGCACCCGCCACCACACTCAGCGAATTTTTTGTATTTTTAGTACAGACAGGGTTTCATTACATTAGCTAGGCTGGTCTCATACTCCTGACCTTGTGACACACCTGCTTTGGCCTCCTAAAGTACTGGGGTTACAGAGTAAGCCCCTGCACTACACCCATTATACATTTTTAATAAGATTTTTTAATATGAGAGGCCCCAAAATTCTGGGTTTAATGTGTCAACTGATGCTAACGTTTCATCAGTTTATTTATTATTTGTCCAGTAAAAGATTCAATATTTAGTAAAACTTTATATATCTTTATAAATGATAAGACGAGATCCTTCTTTTATTACTCTTAATTTTCAAATGCAACCAGGCTAGAATATGAACATCGCATTACATATTGTTTCTTAATTTAGGTAATAAAGAATTAAAACATAATAAGTTAAGTTCAATCTGGAACTTTTTGGTAAAAATGTAGTATTCTAGCTAAATGCCCCCAGAAATACCCCTTTGCCCACCTTTTAGCAACACAGCATCTGTTGAATTTTCAAGCTGACTTACCTCTCGATGATTAGTCAGCTACATCTAAGGAGTTTAAAAATTAAATACATGGTTGAAATTGGAGTCAGGATAGGGCTGAGAAAATAGGAAGAAAACCCCAACACATAGCAATTTTAACTTTTATTTAACATTTGTCTGGGACCAAAGATAAACTGAGTCAAGTCCCTCTGGGACATTTGCTTCCTAGTCCTGTGATGGTCAAGCTTGCTTCTGTCACGTCTGTGTTCTGAATTTCACTCATTCAGTCATAACTGTGAAATACTCCAGGTCTTGCGACTTGTTACGTGAAAGAAAAGTAATCTTAGAAAAGTATGTCAGCTTTTTGTAACTAAACTGGAGTGCAGGTCATATTTAGAATCTCATTATGAGAGCAAACCATTGGTGCTAACATAAATGTTCTGTCTCAATATTTTATCTACAAAATATGATAGGATATTTTATATATACACACACACACACACACACACACACACACACACATATATATATATATGTGATCCCTGTCTAAATGATAGAAGATATAACAGGGAGATATATATATATATATATATATATATATATATATATATATATATATCTCCTATCTATATGTATAGATACATATCTCCTATAGGCACTAACCTACTGTCAATGTATTATAAATTTCGGTTGGGGTGACCTTGGAGTACAGCTTAGCCCCCAAAAGACATACACTAAGACCTCACTAGTCTAAGTAAACACACACCTACTGACCCAAACACTTGATCAACGGACTAAGTTACCATAGGGATAACAGCGCAATCCTATTTTAGAGTCCATATCGACAATAGGGTTTACGACCTCGATGTTGGATCAAGACATCCTAATGGTGCAGACGCTATTAAGGGTTCGTTTGTTCGACGATTAAAGTCTTACGTGATCTGAGTTCAGACCGGAGAAATACAGTCGGTTTCTGTCTATTAAATATTCCTCCCAGTACGAAAGGACAAGAGAAATAGGGCCTACTTCACAAAGTGCCCTCACAAATCAAATGACTATTATCTCAATTTTATAAACTACTATTCTTACCCAAGAACAGGGCTCGTTAAGGTGGCAGAGCTCAGTAATTGCATAAAACTTAAAACTTTATAATCAGAGGTTCAATTCCTCTTCTTAACAACGTGTTTAGTTAATTTACTCCTACTAGTTATACCTGCCCTAATTGCTGTAGGAGATATGTATGTATGTATGTATGTATGTATGTATGTATGTATGTATCTGTCTGTCTGTCTGTCTGTCTGCCTGCCTGCCTGCCTGCCTGCCTGCCTGCCTGCCTGCCTGCCTGTCTGTCTGTCTATCTATCTATCTATCTATCTATCTATCTATCTATCTATCTATCTATCTATATAGATATATCTCCTATCATTCTGTCGCACAGGCTGGAGTGCAGAGGCACAATCATGGGTCACTGCAGCCGCCACCTCTCAAGCTCAAGTGATCCTCCCACCTGAGCTTCCTCAGTTGCTGGAACTACAAGTGAGCACCACCCTGCCCAGCTCATTTTTAAAAAAAATTTCTTTGTAAAGACAGTTTTGCCATGTTGGCCAGACTTCCCTTGAACACCTGGGCTCAAGAAATCTGCCTACCTTAGCTCCCCATAGTGCTGGAATTACAGGTATGAGCCACCATGGCTGGTCAAAGAAAGGATTTTTAAATGTACCGCTGGTTTTAACAGTAAAGAGAAAAATTCACATATTGTACATAATGCACAATATAATGTTTTTTGAGACAGGGTCTCACTCTGTCACTTGCCAGGTGAGATATCAGCGTCCCTGCACTGGGAAAAGGTCCATTTGCAGGTTGGTAAAAGAAGTTATAGACACCAGTATAGGTGTGAATAAAAAACGGTGCTAAAGGGTGCAGCTGTGATCTGTGGTGCATTTTCCTTAGCAGTATTTATGAACCTTAAGGTGGGGACTTAGGGTTGTAAAATGAGTTTTGACATGGCATTCCAGAGATGCATAGAAATTTTAGTTACTTATAGAAGTTGAAAGAGGCCTGGAACCAGATGTGATCATCTGGTCTTTGTTCCCTTCTAAATTCCTCAGATAAGGAGTTTTTGTCTTAGGCCGGGCTGTTTGAGGGTCACTAGGTGATTTCCACTCTCTCATCACCCAGGCTGGAGTGCAGTGGTGTGGTCATAGCTCATGCAACCTTAAAAATAACTGGGATGGAGAGATGCTCCTGCCTCAACTCCCTAAGAAGCTGGGACTACAAATGCACACCCACACCAGGCTAATTTTTGTACATTTTGTAAAACTGGAGTCTTAACTGTGTTGCCCAAGCCAGTCTCAAACTCCTGGCCTCAAGCATCACTTTTGCCTCAGCCTCCCAAAGTTCTGGAATTATGGGCATGAGACACTGCACCTGGCATATAATATAATTTCATAAATTATTGAATGTAATTTGGCCACACTTGAGAAAAAAAGGAAAATAGTAAAAGTTATCAGATCACTGAAATACATTTTTCTCTGTCATTAGTTAAAACCATGGTAAATGTCTTTCACTCCAATTACTTTCTCTCAATTCCAAGTTCAGTCTTAATATAGGTATTATCAGATGTTGTGTAAAAATAATCTTTTCAATTATCTGAATTTGTTCACTACCCAACTTATATACCTTTTGAATACCTATTATCTACCAGTTGAAGCCACATGAAGTGTCAACAGTTTTTCATCAAGAATACAGAATATTTATTGTCTTCCAGATTTTAATTCCAAGTAATGTCATTTATGTAGTAAGAAGTGTTTGAGAATTGGCTCCCAGGGCTTTCCAGTGGTTTGAGAAAAACATTAAACTAGTAAGTTTGTACAGCAGCTGTAAAGACAATAAAACCCATCCTATGCCCCTTACCACCTCTTAATGGAGTTGTTAAACTAAATCTTGCTTTTTTTTTTTTTTGAGATGGACTCCCATTCTGTCAACCAGGCTGGAGTGCAGTGGTGCGATCTGGAACCACTGCAACCTCCGCCTCCAGGTTCAAGTCATTCTTCTGCCTCAGCTTCCCAAGTAGCTGGGACTACACGCACACACCACCACACCCAGCTAATTTTTGTATTTTTAGTAGAGGTGGGGGTTTCACCATGTTGGCCAGGCTGCTCTTGAACTCCTGACTTCAGGTGATCCACCCACCTCGGCCTCCCAGAGTGTACAGATTACAGGCATGAGCCACTGTGCCTAGCCTAGATCTTGCTTTCTTAAAAGAAAAAAAAAATACTAGAAAACTTAAAGTAACTGCTAGTTGTTGGGGAAATGCCCAAAAAACAGAAACAGCAGAGGTCTGGTATTACTTTATCTACAGTTTTTTCCTCACACCTTAGCAGTGAGCATTTACGGCCAAACGCAGAAATGACTATCTTTCTTTACATTGTTAAATACATTCCTAAAGCTTCTTCAGTTTAAGCTCCATCTTTTGGTTCTCTTGCTGTGAATCCAGTGTATATTTTTCCAATATGATTTGACTTGACAACATGTTGAAACTGAAGGGTAGACATTTTGGTGGGTGAACTTGACTTATCCTTCTTGAATAAAAGATAACCAAAGGAAGAAAAACACACCAGAAAATAGAGGCAGAAGATAAGTGATTGGGGCTATGCAGTGCTGTGTCCATGAGCCAAACTCTGTATGAAATGCAGCTACTCTGGAGGCTGAGGCAGGAGAATTGCCTGAACCCAGAAGGCGGAGGTTGCGGTGAGCCGAGATCGCGCCATTGCACTCCAGCTTGGGTAACAAGAGCGAAACTCCGTCTCAAAAAAAAAAAAAAAAAAAAAAAAAAAGATACATGAACCATATTCCTTGGTCTTGGGAACTAATTATTAACCTCATGCAAACCACAATCCAGGAGAGCTGTACTTCAGTGTAGAGCATATCCTAGAAATAATAAAGATCTAACATTTTATTTAGTATTTCTGCCTTTTCAGCTGTTCCATGGACAGTCTTCTGTTTTGCAGTATTCTTATTTTCACTTCACAGCCACTAGAGGTGACTGATAGGAATTGAAAATGAGCTTTGTGTGTATTCATAAAATTCTGGGGATTAGTAACATGAAATAAAAAGATTTATGTGAAGTGCAGGCTTTCTTATGTAGGCTGAGCCCTCTTAAGGATGTGTCCTGTGGTGAGCAGAATACAGAAACACCAAAAGGCATGTTCTGTTATCATATGTTCATAGGCTGCTTTGTAGTCCTCTTAACTTCTCTCTAAACCTTTATTATCAGCCCCAACCATCTAAAGGTCATAGGAGATATGATCAAAAGAAGCAAAGGACATTAAGTGTTTGGGTGAGGGGATAAATTAGTCAAGACTGAATTTGCTGTAAGAAAAAAGCAGTGCATCTGTATTTTCTTATCAGGGTGCTCAGGCAGATTGTATTAGAAGCAGCAAAATGACAGGCTTATGCTTGGCTCAAATAAAATCGACATTTCCTCTATAACATTTAAAAAGATTGATGAAGGACTTTGAATGACTATTTCCCTGGCGTTTAAGGAACAAAGCATAATCCAATAGCTCCTTTAATGAAAGAGAGAGAGGGAGAGAGAAGGAAAATATTATTCTTTTGATTTAAAATATATATTTTTTGCTTTTTAAAGTCTCTGATGCCTGAGAAAAGATACTGCTTGCAGATGTGACATATCTACTTTGAAGTGCTGCCATTTGCTTCCTATTTCCAAATGTACCTTAGACAATTCAAGCATTCTAGACAGCACTTCAGGATTCCAGAGGAGTTTTTCTTTTAATAAATGGTGACAATTTGTTTCTGACATTGTAACAAATGAATTGCTGCATACCCATTTTGAACATTCTGCTCATGCTCATGATGCAAAATGGCACGCTGTGATTATCAGGAGACAATTCGTTTTGTTCTCTAGTCCTTACATATTTTGAAATAACATTTTGATGTAGAAAATATTTTAGACTATGGCTTAAAATTTTGTGTCATACCCAATTTCGGTGTGTTTTGTGTCATACCCAATTTTGGTGTGTTGTAGTAACTATGAAACACAATTTTAAAAATATGCGCTTCTTAAAAGAAATGATTTTTTAAATTTGGAATAAATATTTAAATTCTGAAGAGCCAGATTGCATTAAAAATCTATCAAGTTTTTAGTAACATGGTTGTATCTGCAAATGTTTTAGTGAATTTCTATGAACGAAATTAAAGGAACTTTCTATAAGTAATTCATGTTCTCTTTTTTAAAGAGATTTGAATATCTTTCATTTCTAATTTTTCTTTCACCACTTGAATTCATAATCAGTATTTATTTTATAGTTATTTTAGTCATTTGGTTTTAAAGTTATATTTTTATTTTTAAGAATGGCTTCAAATTTCTCAACTGTATTTTAAGTATGTTCCAATTCTGTCAAAATGATTTGTATTTAATCCTGTAGTGGAATGTGCTGGTAGATGATCCCATCTTTGCCTTTTTACACTGGAACTTTGAACAAACCTGTGATTCAGACATTTGTGAGTTTTGTGTGAGTGTCATACGGTTTAAGGATTCACCGATTTAATTGTAATAATGTAAATATTTCATTCTGTTTTGTTTGTTTGTTTTTCTGACAGAGTCTCACTCGTCACCTAGGCTGGAGTGCAGTGGCTTGATCTGGGCTCACTGCAACCTCTGCCTCCTGGGCTCAAGCAATTCTCCTACCTATGCCTCCTGAGTGGCTGAGACTACAGGTGCCCACCATCATGCCCAGTTACTTTTTGTATTCTTAGTGGGGATGGAGTTTTACCATGTTGGCCAGGCTCATTTCTAACTCCGGACCTCAAGTGATCCTCCTGTCTCAGCCTCCCGAAGTGCTGGGATTACAGTTGTGAGCCACTGTGCTTGGCCTAATGTATATATTTCTTTTTCTAGATTAGTTTATAAAGTTTTATTTGTTTTTTTATTGTTTTTAAAGTAACAATATAGTAAAATACAGAGGAAAATATTTTTTGATGAGTTAATTTGTGTGTAAGGGATTTGTTCTCTTTAATTATAAATTAATGATACATATAAACATTAATTTTATAAAAACAGAACTACACACTATCTGGCATAACATAAGTTATTGCTATTTTTGCAGTTGTTATTTTTGTTTTAAGAAAATTTCTCAATAACCATAAAAATAAAAGCATCTTAAAATTGCCCTGGTCATGAGGATGCATTTATGGCACCAGAACACATACCTGTTCTGGAATTCAAATGACTTTTCTTAATTAGTGCAATTTTACAAAACTTTATATATTGTTTAAAGTTAAAAAATAACTTCATATGCAATATTGCTTCACTAAATAACACATAATGTTTCATAATGCTTATTTAGCAACACGAAATACCTTATTTATGCTTAAAACTCTTGGCAATTGTAACAGCTTTTCCGGGACATCCACAGACGTAAGAAAAAATTTTTATACATTCTTTATCATATTAACCAAGAACGTAACATGAAGGCTAACTTGTATAAGTCTCATAAGTTTGAGATATTTTTATCTAATTCAGCATTTTCCAATTTTTCCTAGAGGATCAATCTTATCAATTGGTTCTTTCTTCTTTAGTAGTCTTTAAAAAGTTGTCTATCTAAGAAGAATAATCTTAAGTAATGTCTAATTATCTTTTATTACTCATGTCTATGTCCATATGTGCAAATAGCATTTTACACCAGTGCTACCATAGTATGTTATAAAATTCCAACTACCACAAAAATTTTGGCAATCTGTAAGTCTCATCACTAGTGTTGAGATTAGGGAGAAAAATACATAATTAAAAAACAAGCTTCTATGATTAAATCATGGACTTGAATGGATTTTATGATAAAAAGAATTCTACATGACCACCAGGAATACCAGATTTTTATTAGTCACTGTTAAATATTGAAAATAAATAGTGTTCTCTTTTATGGACAGTAAAGGGATTTTCTCTAAGGAAGACACATTAAGCTCTAAGCAGGAAGGAGCCTAGCATGGAAAGAGCATCAGATCATCAAGGCAGAGGAAACAGGAAGAGTGTAAAGGCTTGTTCGCAAGGGGTTGAAAGGTGGCCAGTGTAGCTGCTGTGCGGTGAGCCACGTGGGCTGCGGTGGGAAATGTTGCTGGCAAGATCACACACAGCATTCTAGTATAGAAGGAGTACATAGAAAGTATAATGGTAGGTTAATGTAGAGGAAACTTGAGGAAAGATCTTAAGCAGGAGACTGACATACTCCAGGTCATACTTTGAAATAATTCCTTCAGCTGCTGAATTGATGTTGTGTGAGATAAGATAAAATACAGACAAATCTGTTTCCATGAAACACATATCTGAGGAACCACATTATTTTGGAGCAATACTTAACACATAATTTTCAAAATCATGGAAAATTTTATTGGATACTGGTAAATAACTTGTGATCATAAATTCCTTTAAGAAAAACATTATCTTATTTTCCTGAATTAGTTTGCTTAAGAGGCTAATGGTTTTTACTTTTATTAGTAATGTCTTCTGCTTTCCCTGTTTGGAATTTAATAGTTGTGAAGGTCTCAAGGTCTTCTGTGACTCTCTGCTGTTTTTAATGTGGAAGTCTGTGTTTTGATTTTGAGTTTGGTAGAGAGTCATACTGATGATCCTCAACATTGTGTTATTAACAAAATGGAAGTTTAGAGAGGGATACATTCAGTACCAGTGTTGCCAGTTACTTTTTTGCATTCTATTATGTGATGTGCACAACATCAGTTTTTCTTCTACAAATTGAAGATTATAGTACAATACAAGAAGGCTTTTGAATTATCTTTCTAGCAAACCTGCATAAACACTCTTTACAAGTTACTCAGAAAGAAAATAGGCTCACTTTTTTAAAGTTACAGGAGAAAAACAAAAATCTGTGTTGTAGCTAACCATTCATTGCCCGCACTTCTCATTCTTAATCCCAAAGTAGAACATTTTAATGATTCTGATATTTCCCTGCAAGCTGGACATGGTGGAGGGTTTCAAGCTAATCTAATGACCACCTTTGGACCTGTCTTGGTTGTTGAGACATATTTTTCAACTGGATCACTTATTCAACAAATATTAACTGAGCACCTACTATGTGTCAAATATTGTGCTAAGACATGGGCATACAGAAATGAAGAAAATACAAATTCTGACCTCAGAGCTTTAACAGTTTGGTAAACATTTGATTAAAAAAGAGTCAATGTAAGATAAATAATATGTGGGATGGTGATGAGTGTCATGGAGAAAAAGAAAGCAACCATTTGGGCGAAAAGATCAATTTTAAAATGCATCAGCTTGTGTCAGACTAAAGATGGCTGTAAATTCTATCCCCACTGCCACTCCTATTAAGTTTTCAACTCTTCCTCCCACCTGCTATCCCAGCTGAATCTGAGCTGTC
The DNA here is from genome assembly GCA_028533165.1 of Leontopithecus rosalia. Lineage (NCBI taxonomy): Eukaryota > Metazoa > Chordata > Mammalia > Primates > Cebidae > Leontopithecus > Leontopithecus rosalia. The sequence continues at coordinate 161,831,869 of CM052650.1, read as the reverse complement.
TGTGACTACTTTGATAATAGAATATGGCAGAATTATGCAAGTTCTCAGCAGGTGTAGGCATGCTAGCTGAGGTGCCATACACACAAGGAAGAAACCCTCCCGGACATCCAGTCCGGTCAAACATTCAGATGACTGCAGACCTATTCATTTCCGGCTGTGTCTGCAGGAAAAATCCCGAGTGAAAGCTGCCCAGCTGAGACCAATAAACCCATGAAGATGTGAGAAATTATAATAAATTGCTGCTTTAAGCTAGTACATTTTAGGGATGGCTGGTGAGGCAGCGATGGATAACAGAACAGACACACACATGAAAGAACAAATGAATTAATATTTTGAGCAAAGATTTGAAGATTGTGAGAAAGAAATCTATGTGGATATTTAGGGGAAGATAATTTTTGTTAATTAGTCCATTCATTACAAGAGAAAATGAGGCTTTTAACTGTTTTTCAAGACATTATCTGAACCATTAGAATATATGCTAGCAAAACCCCACAGGTGTATAAAATTCAAGCTAGTTTTTTTTTCCTTCCAGAGATTGTTTTTCTACAACAGAAACATGTCTCTACCTGACTGTTCCTTCACCCTAGGGGCTTATTTATCACAGTCAGAAGAGTATGGTTCTATTCATAATAGAAGCAATTAACTTCACTGCCTTAGGGAAACAAGTTTAATTAATCAAAACATTCTTCCTAAGTCGTGTTGACCAGTACAGAATATTCTGTAATTAGTGATATATTTCTTAAAAAAAAACTATCAGAATGTTAAATATTAATCTTAATAAACATTTCATGATAGCATTTTAAAAACAAGAATGTCATCATTCTTCTGAAAAATTAATGATAAATAGGCTTTCAAGTACTCCAGCAGTATCTACTCTCAATAGCCACTTGAGAAATTGCCTGTCTACAAATATAGCTCTTTCATGTGAGCTGTAGAGTCACACCAGGTAATGCATTGAAAGTCTTGGGTGACCAGGTACGGTGGCTCTCCTCTGTAATCCCACCATTTTGGGAGGCTGAGGCAGGGGTATCCCTTGAGTCCTGGAGGTCAAGGCTGCAGTCAGCTATGATCACACCACTGCACCCCAGCCTGGGCACAGAGTGAAACCTTGTGTCTAAAATATAGAAACAAAAACAAAACAAAACAAAAAGTCTTGATATTGTTTCCGATGCATTGAAACTGTTAACAAAGTTCTTATTGATTATCAATAGTTATAAGCTGTATATATTGTTTAATCATTTGTTCAAATTTTTTAGAGTAATTCCTTCTTAATCTTTGTATTACATGTAAATCCTAGCTCATCAAATACTTTCAAAGGATTCAAGGCATCTAATGTGATTTTATAGAATACTGCATGCTTGCAGAACCAGAATCAACTGAAGAACTTGGTAAAAACCCACAAGATTCTCAGCAGAAGGGATCCCAAAATCTCTATTTTGACAGTGTCCCTGGTGATTTTTATATCCAGCCACAAATAGGTAACAACCATAAACAAATTAAAAGTTATTATTAAATAGAAATATGATAGAGGAAGTTTAAATTTTCCCAGAAGGGCTAAAAGACAAAAAAAAAAAAAAAACCCTATGACAAAGTAGAACAAAAAGACAAAATATCAAAATTGGAGAGAAAAGAAAAGCAACTTAGAAGATCAGACAAGGAAAATCACCAACCACAATGAAATGTGATGAGATCCAGCAAAAATACAGTGAAAATGCTCCTCCATTTTGTACTAGAGGGTACAAAAATGACTTTGAAAGCTGCGGATTTTTTCCTGTTTAAAGACGTTTCCTTTAAAATTTGTCACTGATTTATTTAAGCACAGATTGTAGCCATGACTATAATATTTAAGATAAAAACCTGTCATTTGAGTTTATTTTGGTAATGCCAATTTGTCCTTAATAATTCAATTACTTACTTTGGCTCTGTCCTTTGTTTAGGCCAGGACATATTTAAGTAAAATGTCAGTAAAAAATTAACAATATTTAAGGATTATTTGAGTTATATTTTAGCAGGCTTGAATAATAGAGATGATCATGCCATTCATTAAAGGGTTAACTTAGAGAGCGTGTTTGCTAAACATTTTCCAGTATAAAGCTTTCCTCAGAAGCACAGTTTTGAAATATCCTTACTCATCCTTATGGTGTGTTATGCTTGACACCAAGGAGCTTTTTAGTGTACTGTTTTTTGGATAGTTTTGGACTCCAAGCCCACTGCCACTGATTCTGATGTGCTGATTAACACTGCAATTCTGGCCACACTAACGGGACACTAAGTGTATCACAATTCTGTATGTTTAAATAGGACGTTTTCAGAAATGTTTCTAAAAGGTGCCAGAACTTTCCAATTTTGTTCTCACTGGTATATAAGCTCAAATAGAGTAGAGACCATATTTTTTGGTCACTTCTGTATACACAGGTGCTCAAGAAACATTCTCTGAACATTGATGTAGTGATTCCATGTCCATGCTGCTACCATAGACATAGAAAAAAGGAGTGAGCATGTGAAATAAACTTATTATTGTCAGGTCTCCGTTTAATTCTATTTCTACCCAAGGGACATGTTTCCCTCAGTGTTGTTAGGACATGAGAAAATCAGGTTGACCTCACTTTACTAATATTTCTATGTAACAAAAAGTTCTGAAGGCTAACGTAGAATTGTTACAAGTTTTCAGAAATAATTCTCTAAATAAAAGTATTTGCTTTAAATTTAGCTGAAGGCACTTTTTATTCCCCTTCTCTGATGATGAGTTTTTCTAAGACATTTATCATCCATGACTACAATTTCTCTATTCCTCCTTTATCAATTTGGAGCACTCTGGGGGCACCAGGAGCCAGTATCAGGCCTCCTGCCTCTGCCATAGTGTGGCCACGGGACAGCAGGAGGTGGTGGGGGCTGTAGGAGCTATAGGAAGGGAGGGATTCAGCCTGAAAAGGAAACTCAGTGAGTCCTACCAACCTACTGACTCATGCCCTTAACTTTAGGAAACCATTTTATATTAGTTATTTGGTAACTTGCTCATCTTTATTTTCACTGCTTTGTTGATAAATCTCATTATGTTCTATTGTGGTTGTTGGTCTTACTTGTCTGATCTTCTAAGTTGCGATTCTTTTCTCTGTAATTTCCGTCTTTTCTCTGTTAGTTTTTCTTTGTCATAGATTTCCTTGTGTGTATGTGCCTTTAGCTCATCTCTGAAAATTTAAACTTCTGCCATATTTCCATTTAATAATAGTTTTTAATTTTTTTGCAGTTGCCTATTTAGAACATCCATTTATTGTAGGAAAAAAACTGTGTTCTTGTCACATGACCAACAAAGATTAGGCTCACAGACATGTATAAGGGTGATAAGTGGAATTTATTGAGCGAAAAGGAAATACAACTCAGCAAAGTGAGATAGAGTCTTGCTAACAGGCTCCACTTCATCAGGTTACCACACAGGGACAGAAGAGGACAGTCTCCCCATCTCCTGCCCGAATGATCACAACTTCCCAAGGCCCCACTCCATTCTTCCAACACACAGGCCAGCTGCAGATTCTCTGGTAGCCCTTTTTACTTGGCTGTCTCATATTATTATTTTAGTTAGAAAGAAATACATCCATTTTGTTTGGAGTGCAATATATTTTATAATATTCTAAAGAAATATATAAATATATTTACATATATGTATTTATATATACAAATATATAGATATATATTTATATACATATGTGTATATAAGTGTATAGATACACTTATTTATATATGTATTTATATATACAAATATGTATACATTTGTATGTATATAAGGGTATAATACACATATATTAGTTATATGTCATATATACATATATATGAGTTATATGACATGTCATATATATGTATATTACACACTTATAATTCATATATGCATATACATTTATATACATTTGTTACATTGTATCTATTATATATACATATACGTCATTTATGTATACATATATATGTAAAATCATTATATGCATATATGTGTATATACCTATATATGTGTGTAAGTATATATGCATATATATGTATGTATGTATGTATGTATGTATGTATGTATATTTGTTTTGCCAGTGTGTCCTTTTTAAACTCTCTTCAGGTGTCTGCTTTATCTCGTATTTCTTGGAATTTCTTTTTTGCTTGTTTATTTCAGTTTTTATCTTCCAAGCTGAAGCCATTCCTCAAATACCTGGTGGTTTGGTTGTCTCTTTGTAATTAGGAGTGAATTACCAGCAGTATGGTAGACTAAATAGCAGGAAAACCTTTTTTGTTCACTGACAACTGATGTTTTGAAACAAATATGTTTGTGCATTTAAAATATACACATTTAAAATATAGGTACAATTAAAATATAATTACTTATAAATGTACACATACATAAGTGCACATTGATGTACTGGCAAGAGAGTAAGCAGGACCCTCAGAGGCCAGAAATAACATTCGAGGAGAAGTTCAGGGAGGTAAGCAAGAAAGCATTACAGGCAGCAGCAGGTCTAGGGTCATTTTCATATTCCTGGTCTCTTTGGACTTCACAGTGAGTGTCCTGGTAATATATAGGTTAGGAAATTAGGAAACAGCCAGATTCCAAGACTGGCAGTCAAGTTGGAACACACAGCATAAGAGTCAGGACTTTTTTTTTTTTAATTTTTTAAAATTTTTATTGCATTTTAGGTTTTGGGGTACATGTGCAGAACATGCAAGATAGTTGCATAGGTACACACGTGGCAGTGTGTTTTGCTGCCTTCTGCCCCCTTACCCATATTTGGCATTTCTCCCCATGCCATCCCTCCCCCGCTCCCCGCCCCCGCTGTCCCTCCCCTATTTCCCCCAATAGACCTCAGTGTGTAGTGCTCCCTTTGTGTA
>CM052650.1:161726667-161826909 GCA_028533165.1 Leontopithecus rosalia | reverse complement strand
TTTCTGTTCTTGTGTCAATTTGCTGAGAATGATGTTCTCCAGATTCATCCATGTCCCTACAAAGGACACGAACTCATCATTTTTGATTGCTGCATAATATTCCATGGTGTATATGTGCCACATTTTCCCAGTCCAGTCTATCATCGATGGGCATTTGGGTTGATTCCAGGTCTTTGCTATTGTAAACAGTGCTGCAATTCAGGACTTTAAAGGACTCAGTGAAAAGTTGAACCAGGAAAACAAAATAAAACAACACTGAAAATTACAGAGCAATAATAATGACAAAAGTTGTGTGTAAAGCAGAAAGGAAAATTTATATCTTTTATATCTTGGGTGAGTTGAGGGAGAAAAAAATGTCTCCTGAGAATTTTGTACCACAAGCCAGTTCTCCTGTGAGTTGGTGATCTAAATTTCTGCTACTTTCAGAAAACTCAAGTCTAGGATTTAATTTAAAGAAGGTCACTTACAAAGAACACGAACTCATCATTTTTTATGGCTGCATAATATTCCATGGTGTATAGTTACCACATTTTCTTTGTCCAGTCTATCATTGATGGGCATTTGGGTTGGTTCCAGGTTTTTGCTATTGTACACAAGGCTGCAATGAACATACATGTTCATGTGTCTTTATAGTAGAACAATTTATAGTTCTTTAGGTATATAACCAGTAATGGGATTGCTGGGTCAAATGGAATTTCTATTTCTAGATCCTTGAGAAATCGCCACACTGTCTTCCACAATGGTTGAACTAATTTACACTCCCACCAACTGTGTAAGAGTGTTGCTATTTCTCCATATCCTCTCCAGCATCTGTTGTCTCCAGATTTTTTAATGATCGCCATTTTAACTGGCATGAGATGGTATGTCAATGTGGTTTTGATTTGCATTTCTGTAATGATGAGTGATGAGCATTTTTTCATGTTTGTTGGCCTCATATATGTCATCTTTTGAAAAGTGTCTGTTCATATCCTTTGCCCACTTTTGAACAATGAGAACATGTGGACTCAGGGAAAGGAGCATCACACAATGGGGGCAGTTGGGGGGTTAGGAGAGAGACAGGGGTGAGGGAGGGAGGGGAGGGTGGGGGAGGGATAACATGGGGAGAAATGCCAGATATAGTATGCACCTAAAGTAAAATAAATAATTTTTTTAAATAAATAAAAAAAGGAGGTCACCATAAATTTCAGAGGATTTGGATTCTATAGGCCATATTCTCTAACAATAATGCAATAAATATACAAACAAATAACATACAGAAAATTTTAAAAACTTGCATATTTGAAAACCAAAGTAAATAATACACAAAAATCATGACTTATATGTCAAAAAGAGATCTCAATTAATTTTAGAGAATACTGACCACTGAAAAGGAATGAAAAGTTTGCATATCAGAACTTGTGGAATTCACTTAAGTTAGAATTAGAAGGTAACTTTATAGGCTTTAATATTTTCACTGGAGAAGAAAAAACTCCGAAGGGCAATTAGCTCAGCATCCACCTTTTCATCTTAAAGCATTAGAAAATATATAGGAAAATTTACCCAAATAAAATAAAAACAAAGAAAAAATAATGTAAAATTAGAAATTAATGAAACAAAATAATCGTGTACAAAAAGGTTATTCGAATAGAATGATAATGTGGAAAAACCTTCAGCTTCACTCACTATGATAGTCATTAGTGCTGTTTGCTATGTTTTGTGGCTCCCAGTCTTATGGAAACAAAGCCGAATTGCACTTTTTTGTCTTTGTCTTTGAGAGGGAGGCTAGTGACTCTTTCTACCCATTAGGCTGTGAGTAGAAATGGCATGTACTACTTAGAGCCTAGAATACACAATTGTCAAATGAGACTTATAGTGTTTTTTATTCTGATATCATGACTAGCAGTGTTCAAGAAGGTGTCTGCTTTATCAACCTGAGTTTCTGAATTGCTATAATGGGAAGAGATCCCCACTATGAAGCTGGGAAGGAAATATTGTAGACTTATTGGAAAATAAAATGTGATGTTTTAAGTCATTAAAAATTGTTTGTTTTATTGGCAAACATAAAGTGTAAAACATAGGTTGTCCTGGCCTATGCACTTTAAGAAGAGAGAAAGGAAGAAGAGAAAGACAGAAAGAGAGAGAGAAAGAGAAAGAGAGAGTCACAGAGAGAGAGAGAGAGACAGAGAGAGAGAGAAGGGCAGCGGGAGAGAAAGAAAGAAAAAAGGAGGAGGGAGGGAAGAGGGAGGAAGGAAAGAAGGAATGAAATAAAAAAGAAAGAATTAAAATCATTGGAGAAGAACAAAGGACATGCATTCCAATGATGGATACACTAAAAATATTATTTAAAATGTTATACAAAACTTAATGAGAAAATGTATATCTTTTATTAAGTTTACACATGCTTATAAAAACTGAATTTAGCAAACAGATTTAAGAAGAAATAGAATACTTGAATCACTCTAGAAACATCAGCAAATTAGAGCAATAGTTTAAATTCTTCACATAAAGTGCACAAGTGGCCTGGCTAGTTTTACTGGTTGTTCTACCAAATATTCACTGTGCAGATAATTACGACTTTATGCGGACTGTCCCAGAGCATTGAAAAAAGGGATCACTTTATAAGGCTAATATAAGCTTTATTACAAAACATAATACAAAAATTTGACATCAATGACATTTATTAACATATTGATGTCCCTATACCTTCACCAATTTTATATGTGTATGTATATGTATATGTTTATGTTTATGTGTATGTGTATGTATATGTGTATGTGTATGTGTATGCATATGTATACATATATGTGTATGTGTATGAATATGTGTATGTATATGTATATGTATATGTACATGTATATTTTTTGAGACAAAGTCTCGCTCTGTCACCAGGCTGGAGTGCAGTAGCATGATCTTGGCTCACTGCAACCGCCCACTACCTGCTTCAAGCGATTCTCCTGCCTCAGCCTCTTGAATAGCTGGAATTACAGGCAGTCACCACCATGCTCAGCTAAGTTTCTTGTTTTCAAGAAAGAGACAAGGTTTCACCATGTTAGCCAGGATAATCTCAATCTCCTGACCTTGTGATCAGCCCGCCTCAGCCTCCCAAAGTGCTGGGATTACAGGTGTGAGCCATCGCTCCAGGCTGCAAGCTATTATATTTTAATTTCTCCTTATGTTCCTTTGTCTCTGCCTCAATCTATTTTGCCATTACTGGTTTCTTAAAATTTCCTGAGATACTCTAGACACATACCTGCCTCAACACATTGACATTTAGTTTCCGTCTGTTTGAAACCTTCTCCCAAATAGCCTTGTGGATGGTCCCTTTACCTTTCCCATATCTTCTTACATTGCTGACACAGTTATTCCTTTCCTGGCCTCTTTATCAGAAATTGAAACTGATATTCCAATACTCCCTATCCCACATCTTTGTTTAGGTTTCCTTCCTTGAACTTTTTACAATCTTACCCATATTTCTTCAACATCTTGTTTATAATCCTGCTCCCACCTCTACAATGAGAGCAGAGATTTTCATGGATTTTGTTTACTTCTAAAGTCTCAGCAATTAGCATAGTGTCTGACACCTGGTGAGGGCTCCATAACTGTTGAATAAATTAATAAATGCAAAAGCATTGAACAGAGTTAACATGAAAAATTTAGCAATGTGTTTTTTAAAACTCTGTGACACCATTGGTTTTTTTCTAATGAATGCAACTTTAACTTAAATCAGAAAAAATTTGTTGAAATGGTAGATAAAAAAGAGAAAAGAAAAAATTATTTTACCAGATGAGAAGCATGTTATAGAATTTAAAACAAGAGATCACCTATAACCAATAAAACAACAGCAAGCATCAAACTTAATGGTAAAAACATGACAAGTAATATCTATAATATCAAGATCACAAGAGATGCCTTTTCACACTATTTTACATCCCCTCTCTGCATTTTATCCAATAAGACAATAAAAGATAGGTTAAAAGGCACATATATTGAAAAGAAAGAAAGAAAGCTCAAAATTTCACAGATGGCATTATCGACCAAAATTTAAAATAATCCACATACTCAAAATAATTCACAGAATCAACAAAGAATTTTAAAGTTTGTTGATAAAAAAATAATTATCAAAATTCCATAATTTATACAAATACAAAAAGACCAATCAGAATCCCAATTAGTCAATTTATATAACTAGAAATACTGTTTCTAAAATTGATTGGTAAAGTAAAAGGGCAATGAATAGCCATGACATTCATGAGGAAAATTACTTGGTTGAGGCAATTTCCTCCACAAATTAAAACATACTATTAGGCAGCGTGGTATTGGCCCAGCTGTTATAGGAAATGGGTCCCCATCCAGACCCATTTCCAAGAGAGAGGTTCTTGGATCTTGAGCAAGAATGAATTCGGGGCAAGTTCATAGAGTAAAGTGAAATCAAGTACATTTATTTTTGTACTTTATACTGTATTTTTAAAAATAAGTGTTGGGATACTTGTGCAGAACATGCAGGTTTGTTACATAGGTATGACAGTGCCATGGTAGTTTGCTGCACCTCTCAACCCATCATCTACATCAGTTATTTTCCCAGTGCTGTCCCTCCCCTAGCCCCCCATTCCCCGACAGGCTCCAGTACATGATGTTCCCCTCCCTGTGCCCCTATGTTCTCATTGTTCAACTCCTACTTGTGGGTGAGAGCATGTGGTGTTTGGTTTTCTGTTCCTGTGTTAATTTGCTGTTAATTTGTTTCCAGCTTCATCCATGCCCCTGCAAAGGATATGAACTAATTCTTTCTTATGGCTGCATAGTATCCCATGGTGTATTTGTGCCACATTTTCTTTATTCAGTCTATCATCAGTGGGCATTGGGGTTGGTTCCAAGTCTTTGCTATTGTTAACAGCACTGCAATAAACATACGTGTGCATGTGGATTTATAGCAGAATGATTTATAATCCTTTAGGTATATACCCAGTAATGGGATTACTGGGTCAAATGGTATTTCTATTCCCAGATCCTTGAGGAATCACCACACTGTCTTCCACAGTGGCTGAACTAATTTACACTCCCACCAACAGCGTAAAAGTGTTCCCATTTCTCCACATCCTCTCCAGCATCTGTTATTTCCTGACTTTTTAATGATCACCATTCTAACTGGCTTGAGATGGTATCTCATTGTGATGTTGATTTGCATTTCTCTAATGACCAGTGATGATGAGAAAAGCAAGTATATTAAGAAAGTAAAGGAATAAAGAATGGTTACTCACAGACAGAGCAGTGGCTTGAGCTGCTTTACCAAGGATACTTATTGTTACTTCTTGATTATATGCTAAACAAAGAATGGATTATTCATAAGGTTTTGGGGAAAGGGGTGAGAGATTCCCGGAACTGGTGGCTCCTCCCCTTTTTAGAGCATATAGGTTAACCTCCTGACTTTGCCATGGTATTAGTAAACTGTCTTAGCACTGGTGGGAGTGACTTATAGCATGCCAATACATTATAATTCGCATATATTGAGCTGTGAGGGTGACCAAAGGTCACCCCTGTGGATCTTAGTTTTGATGGGTTCTAGCTAACTTCTTTTCCACAGCCTATTTTATCAGCAAGGTCTTTATGACCTGTATCGTGTGCTGACCTACTATCTTATCCTATAGCTTGGAGTAAATACCTAAACTACAGGGAAGGCAGCCCAGCAGTTCTCAGCCTTATTTTACCCAGCCCTTATGCAAGATGGAGTTGCTTTGCTTCAAACACCTCTGACACTGGGGTAGACAAATAGACTAATAGGACAGAATAGACAGCCCTCAAACAGACCCATACCTCTATGGACACTTGATAATGACAAAGGTGACATAAATCAGGAGAGAAGGAATCAGCTGCCTGGTAAATAATATTAGGAAAAATGTATTGTTGAGTCCATTGTCAGTCTATAGTGTATCTGACTTCTGAACCTCTCCTGTCAATCTTTTTTCCAGAATCTGCAGTTGTGCTGGTCTCTCTTCTCTGTTTCCTATCTCTCCTGGTCTTTTTCCTATTGGTTTAGGGTTTTCTTTTCCCTATTTTTGTTTTGATGCAGTTTGTGGAGTGAGCACAAGTAAAGGCATATGTTTAACCTCACAATGTTTAAATGGAAATAAATTAATCCATGTCTTTAAAAAAATGTCAGTATATTTTTTAAAGATAATGTTTCTTAAGAGCTTCTGTTTTCTTTGAAATTGTTATATTAGTACAAGTCAATCTGTAACTTCACTAATCTCTGGGCAAACACTAATGTTTCAGAGGGTGTGTTGAACATCTCATAATTCTTTTAATATTTATTTTCATGTTAAAGCTGAGGCACAGTATTATTTCATTTTTGAAAGTATAACCAGAAAATGATATGAGAAATATCTCTTTGTGTACAAAGGTAGTGCCTAGAACATGTAAATTCGGTACTCTCTATTTGAGCCATCAGTTCTATCTGAGAATTAATGGGCCTATTTTTATAATATTTAGTATTGAAAACGTTTCCTGCTCAAAGCAATATTTACCATTTCACTAGAGATTTTCTCAAGGAAAAAAAATATCTTCTCCAGCGCCAGCACTTCGGTTACTATGCCTTCACTAATATTCATTTAATAGAGTGGTTTTTCATCTGCAGTTCAGTAAAAAACGTGGTGCTGGGGCAGCAGGATCCGCAGCCTTAAAGGATGATTGTTGGGAACCTATCGGGGCCCAGGGGCAGGGTTGCTATGGCAACTCTACGGCTCTGCCAAGGCTCTTCCTCTCTGTGGGAGGAAAGACGCTCCCTGCCAGCAACTACGTGGGATCCTGGCAGCTGGAGAGAATGCTGAAATAAAGGACTCCTTCCCCAGATGGGAGTTCTGAGAGTCTTCTTTTAAAAGGAATAGGCAACTCAGGTTCGGTAGAAGAGTGGGGATAGTTAGGGTCTAGCCCATTGTTAGTGCAATATGTGTGTAATGAAGTACCTAATATTTCTTCCTTTGAATAGAAGTTTCACGGAGGGTTGGGTCTTAAGTCAAAAGATTCCAGCTTAACTTCACAGTAGTGCAAGTGTCAAGGAAGTTGTATTTACCATAAAGGTAATGTGGTTCTAAGAAATTTAAATGGTAGCAGGTAAATAGAGTAAAGAGACCTTGCACTCATTTTGGAAATGCACATTATCTCAGGGTTGTCAATTTGAGTTGACCCAATTTTGGAATTTATCTCCTGCTTTTCTTTCTAAATGTGAAAGCCACTACTGAATTGAAGTTATACTTGATGCTCTGATGCAGTAACTCCAGTATCCCCCCTACAGCTATAGAGCCTAGTGTGGAGGCTAGAATTGGTCTATTTAAAGTAGAGTGGCAAAAAATTAGAAATAAGTGAGACTGACCCTGAATTAAGAATTAAATTAATCAGAAGTCCCCAGAAGTGGTTTTGGTGATCAGTCATGAGCTTACCACTTTGTCTGCTCCTGAGCTATTCTGATTCTGATTTTATCTTTACTCAATTATTAGCTTTAGGCTCTAGGATCCAGCAAAGGCAGTTCCCACCTATGCATTTGGTGTTTGAGCCCTTTATATATGAACTTATTCTATTTTGAACGATTTTGTGAAACATGCTCATCTGTCTGGTTTTTATACTTCTGATTGTCTGCCGTAGGGATCTCCCACAACCACATCAAATGCTTCGAGAAGAGCAAAATAGAGAAATCACAGATGAACAGGATTTGAAATCATGAGGCTATGTGGTATACTTGCCAAAAATATGGGTAGCTCTTCTTTGCGCTGGCACTAACTTTTTTATTATTATCATTTTTAAGTACCCAGTGAGACAGAAATTGTAGAACATCAAGAGACAGAATAGTCCAAAGATTGACCTGCCACCCTGTTAATCTCCACCCAAAACTGTGTTCAGTGACATTCAGATACTACACACATTGGTTTTAACCATCTGCTGGTGAAATCTCTTCCTATTATATGAAGTTTCAAGCTGTTCTAACCTTTTCTACTTCCCCACATTGTGTGTGTGTGTGTGTGTGTGTGTGTGTGTGTGTGTGTGTGCATGTGTGATGTGTGCTTGGGAAAAACGTTCAAGAAACAATTTTGCCTGCACAAACAACAGCTACTGAAATGGGAAGGTGTTCAGACTCCTTTTTTTAACCTCCTCTGGGGCAGATGGGATGGACTAGAATTCTCAAGAAGGCCAGTTCAGTGAGCAGCATTAAAAATAGCAGACTAGCTCAATCTCCGAATATAAAGTGAGTTCTCACAGGAACTTTGCAATTATCACATGCTTCATATGTTGCTATATGCATCTATGCCTTCTAGATAAAGCACACACAGATCTTCCTATGACTTAAGCACAATCATGATCCACTTTTAAATTTTGTTTGTCATTTGTTTCTGAAGGAAAAGGAAAAGTCATTAATTATGTGAGAGGTTTCAGCATTACAGAGACAGATTTGATCAAGAATTTTCATAAGGAGGAAGGCATAAGGAAATCTTTGGAATGAGGATATGTGTGTGTGTGTGAGTGGAGGGTGGCTAGAGGTGGGTGCATATGGAAGTTAGGTCATCCTTGCAAGTACCCTTAGCTTGTCAGCCCTCTTACCTAAATTCTTCTTTTTCAGTGGTAGCTGGCACATAGTACCTCATAAATATTTCTTCTTGCAAAACATATATGCTTAAGCATTTCTAGTTAATTTCTTAGAAGATATCTAGTCTAGGAACCTGTGACCTTTATTTTGAATATTTGCCATCATTTTCTGATGTCTCAGTTTAAATGCTTAAAGCTGTGTTTAAATAAGCAAAAGTGATGAGATCTCAAAAAGCAAACGTGACCACAATGGCCAAATAATTTTTGACAACCACATGACAGCACAGTAATAATTCATAGTAACAATAGTTAAATTAGGCCGGGAATGGAGGCTCACGTCTGTAATCCTAGCACTTTGGGAGGCTGGGGTGGGTGGAGCACTTGAGGTGAGGCATTTGGGACCAGCCTGACCAATATGGTGAAACCCTGTCTCTACTAAATATACAAAAATTAGCTGGGCTTGGTGATGCACTCCTGTAGTCCTGGCTACTCAGGAGGCTGAGGCAAGAGAATGACTTGAACCCAGGAGGCAGAGGTTGCAGTGAGCCAAGATCAGGGCACTGAAGTGGCCCTGGGCAACAGATCGAGACTCCCTTCCCTCCCTGACAAAAATAATAATAATAGTTAAATTACATCTAATAATGACAGCATGTATTCAGTAGTTACTCTATGACAAGTACTATTTTATATATTAACTCATTTAATCCTCATGAGAACCATATGAGGATTCTGACAGTTCTCTTAATGTCACATTTTTAAAGATGATAAGCTCAAAAGAATAAATTTGGCGAAAACCACACAGTGATTGATGTGTCCGATCTGCTGTCTTTTGCTGTACCAGTTTCTTTCTCTTATTTTTTAACCCATGAATGATAGCAAAAAGTAGATTTTTATTATGAGTCACTACTCAAATATCATATAGAAGTATTACAGTCAAAACAGTCAAAAAATAATTGCCCTTACTACATAACATGCATTCAGATACTGTCTATTCCAGTCTCTACCAGTTTTAATATTTGCTGGTCAAAAAGTTTTGAGGTCAGGAGTTCGAGACCAGTCTGACCAACATGGTGAAACCCAGTCTCTGCTAAAAATGCTAGAAAAATTAGTAGGGCATGGAGGTACGTGCCTGTAGTCCTAACTACTTGGGAAGCCGAGGCAAAAGAATCACTTGAACTCGGGAGGCAGAGATTGCAGTGAGCTGAGATTGTGCCACTGTACTTCAACCTGGGCAACAGAGCCAGCATCTGTCTCAAAAAAAAGAAACAAAGCAAAAAAACTGTTCAATAAGTTGACTTCACAATATACTAATGGGCTTCAACTTACTGTTTGAAAAATTGGTTAATGGGGACAAAAACATGTTAATGTGGAAAAAATAAGTTCTAGTATTCAGTAGCAGAGTAGGGAAATTATAGTTAAAAATAATCTATTGTATATTTCATAATAGCTAGAAGAGAAGAATTGTAATGTTCCCGACACACAGAAAACATAAATATTTTATATGGTGCATATCCCAATTACACATCTCATGTATCCCCAAAACATGTATAACTATGACACATTAATATAAAATCTGTTACAAAAAATAAAAATATAAATACAATGGATGCAAAAGAAGAAATGTCATTGAAATAAAACCATAAGAATGTGACATTTGAGAGCAATAGATTTAAGAAAGAATGATATTCATGCATTTCTTGTGAAGATTAATTATTATAGAAAGTCTGGGTGTGGAAGCAAGGGCTTCTGTGGATTTTGGGGCAGATGAGGAAGACATCAGTCATAGAAAGAATTCTCCTATTTGTGGAGGATGGGTTTATAATTAAGGAATTTGATCTTTGTATCCTTCAAGGCATTCTAGGACTTGATTTATATGGTTGACCTGGTATTATCAGTGCAAATATACTTTCCTGTAGTGTTGAAGTTCGCAAAAAATTTTTTAAAAATTAGATTAACAAACATATGAATTTCTCCCTTTGTGGTCTTCTACAGGGTGTTTTGAATGCTGTATCAAATGCCTGGGAGGCATTCCCTACGCTTCTCTGATTGCCACCATCCTGCTTTATGCGGGTGTTGCCCTGTTCTGTGGCTGTGGTCATGAAGCGCTTTCTGGAACTGTCAACATTCTGCAAACCTACTTTGAGATGGCAAGAACTGCTGGAGACACACTGGACGTTTTTACCATGTAAGTCACTCTAGTATTTCTGGTTATTTTCAGGGTACATATTTACACTTCTGGGTATTAAATAAATTGGGGCCTACATTTACATGAGGTATTATATATATGAAGAAACACTCTAAGGGTATATGTGATTCAGCAGAGTAATCATGATCCACAATTGCCTTTACAGTCAATAGAAGGCACATAGCACAGGATCAGAGGCCAACTTAATCAGGGCTTAATCGATGCTTTAAATGTAAAGTTGTATTCAAAATTCAGTGACCATTAAGTGGGATTCTGGCATTTCTCTTTGTTTTTCTAACTTGAACAGAGGCTGTTCTGTTAGAATAGTGCTAGGTACAAATCTGGCCCTTGCCACTAATTTTAGAAAAATCACCAAAGCTCCATGGGTGCTCCCACCTTTAAAAGAAATGAACTCAGCCCTGGGTATGATATCTCACTTCTGCTGCCTCACAGAAATGATGTAAGTAACATTGTGCAGACTTATTGTCTTCTGTAAAAGAGTAAATCATAAGAAATTGAGCAATCTTTTTTTTCAAACATCCATTATACTTTTCTCCACTAAAATGTAAAACTCCTAAGATCACTAAATAATGATTATGTTAAAATTACTTTTTTAAAAAGGTAATTTAAACAGCCTGAAAGGAGCTGTTGAAATGTCAGCTCCTTACTGCATAATATAGAGAACAAGGGTTTGGGATTGAATTATAGAAAAATGTATTTCTAAATAAGTTACTAATTCAGATAATGTTTTCAGTGATTTTTATGCCCATGAGAAGAAAATAATTGATTACAGTTTGTTTGTAATCCCAGCTGATAATCAACTTTGTCTCCTGAGCTCTTATAGCTTTCGTTATACTAATTCTTGTATTTATTTCATGCTCTTTGATACCATGTGTTTGTAATGTTCTTCATGTTTCTTTATTTTGTCATTCTAAATAAACTCAAACATTCTTAATGCATATATATATTTTAACTACTCTGATGCTTTTAGATTTACAAATCTGAGTGGTTATCTGGATTATTTGTGTAGCTTTGCTTTTAATCCTATCATTCCATCTAGGGCAATTACTGTTGATCTATTGTAATTATAACCTATGATTCTACTCTAAAAAAACACTTGGTCCACCCAGACAACTGTTTAGCTAGAAGACAACTTTTTTCCGACTACATATCAAAAATATATCATATTGCTAAAATGTCTTTATACTCCATCAGGTACAGGCAAATTTTCTTGAACAAGGTATTTTTAAAGCAGTTTTCTTACATTGATTTTCAAAGTAATTTTTATAAATATCACACTTACTTTTATTTATTAAAGTTACTAATTTCCCCGATAATGAAAAGAGAATACAGTTGTACATTTCTATCAGGTAATAGAGCAAGAATTCTCTACTTTAAGGGGCAGGTGCACAACATATACCACTAGACAGAGTACATAGCAAAATTTTTAGTAAAAGGAAAGCTGAAATATTTGTTTATTTAAAACCTGTTGATACTTAAAACCTATAGAAGGGCTGATCAGAAAATAAGAAACAAAATAAAGAAAATGAGACTGAGAAAACCCAGTCCTCCCCCAGCCCCTGTACATACATGGTGATTAGAAAAGTTAAAATGATTAGCTATTAATTAAGAAGCTAAATTATTATAAAAATATAATTCATAACTTTGTAGTATCAAGTGAGAGCTTGACCAAGGTCACTGAAAAATGGAAATGAAGAATTAATAACAAGTTGAAAGTTACATATTATATTTCCCAATGTAAATTTATTTTTCAAATTAGTTCTGAAAAATTGACATTATTTATTAAATTGAATCATGTAACCATGCAATAGACAGTTTATTGACTTCCATCAAACACAATACAAACCTATGTATAAAACCAAAATTCAATAGCTATCAATGCCTTAGATTCATATAGCATGAATCAACTCTTTAAAGATTATAAGTCATATATTCATCATTTGGAATATAATTAAAATGCTTTATATTATTACAGGTTAGCCTTTAGAGAGTCTTAAGAAAATGATTGCATGGGTATATTTTAATGTGATAAAACTGACATTTTCTAGTTTTATCTCAGCCTACCCTGGACAAAATATGTTCTCACTGTGCATTATTTTAAGCCATCACAGATGTCCTTAACATCTACAGATTCTCTCTGTATAAGCTACATCCAAATTGCTAAACTTAGTTACAGAATTATAAGTTTGTAAGAAATCATAAGCCTAATGAATGGCAAGAGATGCTTATGTACGTCTATCCACAAATATTTGTTAAGATATTTAATATTAAACAACAAACTTTCATATATTGTAGAGATCTAGCTAATCTCGAAAGGCAGTGTATGTGGGGGGTGGTCGGGGAGGGTTTAGAAGAAATATTGGAGATTATATGCTTAATTTGGTAGTTTTACCTTTGGTCTGTTACATTATGCATTAAATATAAAACCAATAATGCATGTTTGGAATGTGAAGAATACCATTTTGATTGGAATAAAAGTAAACGTCAAAATTATCTCTTTTTTCATGTTTCACATTACAAAATTCCTTACACAGGCCCTGTGGAGCTACCAAAGTATTTAAGGCTCTCTTCCTGCCAACACATAGTTCATGAACACAGAGGAAAAATATGTACCATAAACCTCTTAGTACAATTAGTGCCAAGTGATAAATTTAAAAGATTACATAAAGGTTTAGAAGAGGTGGAAATTAATCTATGCAGGGTTGCCTTCTGGGGTATCAGAGGAATGGAAAAGGTGCAGGGAAACAGAAGACACTAAATAAGCAAATATAAGGTAGATGAGGCTGATTGGTATGTTTGCAGGCCATACGTCTCTCTTGGAAATAAACTAAAGTTGGTCTGAAAAAGAATGTGTAAGAGCTTAATTGTGGAGAAAAGAACAAAAGACCTACCTAATTTTAGTAATTTACGGAGTCTATTTCTTTTCTCCATAGTTCTCATACGTAGTTCAACCAAATTCATCACTCCAACGTCATATATTTGGAAAGAGGCTTGTTTACTGGATGTGTGAACTAAAAGATGAAACCAGTTGCCCAAGCCCTGAATCTTCCATCTGTGGTCCTCAGGATTTGAGGAGTTACCTACTTTTTAATCTCAGGGACCACAGAATTTCTCTCTCTCCCTCTTTTTTTCTCTCTGTACTGTCTCCCTTCTCTTAAATACATACACATATCTCAACATGGTTAGTGTAAGTCCAGAGGGAGACAGGAAAGGCAACAGCAAACAATGACAGGTGACTATTCCGTTTCACTAATCACCTGTCCAGGATGCAAACCATATGACCATATCTGAGTTTGCAAACAATCCTCATTACTATGTCACCATTATTTTAGACATGTAATTCTAAATATCATCAGCTGCTGCCAGTGGGAGTCACCCTGAAGTCGAGCTCCTAAACTCTTAGCTGATATCACCCATTAAATTGTTTTGTCTTATCACATTTGAGGTGTGGAGACCTCCAGATAGAGAGAAGAATGTTTTTCTCAAAAGATTTCTCAAAGATTCTGTTACTCATTTATATAACTCATTTCTAGTCATTTACTCAACTTTTAGTACCTCTCTGTCTCTTGTCTATTTTGTTCCCCAGAAGCTTTTAATCCCTTGATTTTCAGCTTAGTTTCTCAAAACCAGGTCCTTTGTTAGTTACAAACTGCTTTGGTAAGAAGTGTGTAACTTCTTATCAATTAGGGGGTTATTTCCACACTCTAATCACAACTTGTGTTGGTTTAGCATTGCCGTTTAGGCCCACTCAGCACTCAAATCAGTTCTGCCACTTTCTGCTTTGTGGTGACAATGACATTTTTTTCTGATACTTATGATTTAGACCTTCTCTTCTGAGAACCCTTAGGAAAGGTGTTATTATTGTGCATCATAAGTCATTTGACAAAGTAAGAAGTAGGGTAAGTATTTTGCTTCTGTGAAGCAGATTCATATGAGACAATAAAATATGGAGACTGGTTAGAAAATTAGATATCATGCCAAAATCCAAACCACTAATTTTGCTAAGTGACTTGGCTTTTTCAATAGCTCTCCTAAGAACTGGACAAGGAGCAGTCTTACTCATAAGCATGCCCCTGTATAACTTATAAGATAAAGACTTTATTTGGGTTGTCCTCCAGAGTGAATATATTTTATTTTAAAAAATTTTATTGATTTTTTAATTGACTGTAATTTGAAGTTAACACATCAAAAACTGAGTTCACTACCTAGTGAGTTACTTAATATTGTATGCACATATAAAATAGTTCCCATTTACCTAAAACAAAATCAGTCAGTAAGCTCAGATAAAATAGATATATAGGTTTCGCTCTCAACTGACTTTATGTGGGTTTACATTTCTAAGTTTGCTTGTAGTTTATGCTTATTCTCTGAAACTTAATGAAGTAGGAAACAGTTATTAGCTGCTTAATGGATAAGTGGGCTCTGTTAAGGGAATTGAAAACTGTGAATTAATAACAAGACAAAACAAGGTTTCATAGGCCAATATGAATCACATTTGTGTGCAAACTACCTGTAGTGAACTAGGTTGTGGGCAATTAAACCAAACTGTCGAAGTCTTCTACTCACAACAGTGTTTGAAGATCTGCCAAACTGGCATTGATGTAGGATTATTGATTAGTCTTGGGGAGTCAAACATAATATAAGTCATAACTAGAACTCATGTTAGAAAACCATACTGAATTCCAGACTTTTGAAATAGTAATCAAATCATGTGCATTCCATTAGACAATATTTCAGCCAGGCTAGTACTCCTCAAATGCGTGTTTTAAAATACCTCAAAACACCAATATGAAATAACAAGAACAAAACCAAATACTGGAACCACGAGGACTTTAGATAGACAAGATTCTTGTCTATCTAAAGATAAGATAAGATTGGTGGCAAATAAGATTCTGGAGCCAAACTCCCCGAGTTTGTTCCATATATTTTCTGCCCCTTTCTAACTTTCTTACCATGGAAAAGTTACTTAACCTCTCTGCCTCAGTAACTCATCAGTAAAGGGGACATATTCAGGCCACCCACATTCCAGAGCTGTGTGACAAAATTAGTTGATATTTCAAAGCAATTATAACATGGCTGGCACAGAGTAAGCACTATACAAGTGTTTATTATGATGGTGATAGTGGGGGTGACAGTGGTTATGATAATGATGACATCTTCTCTGAAACTGACTCACAATTTTGATACCTACTATCATGCTATCTTAAGTCCGTTTATCTTTGAACACACCTTAAACAGCCAGTTATTGTGAGTTATCTCACAATAATTCACTCACTCACCATCACCAGAGCAGCACTGAGGAGATGGTGCTAACCCATTCATCAGAAACCACCTCTATGATCCAATCATCTCTCACCAGTCCCCAGGCTGAGGATTATAATTGAACATGAGATTTGGGTGGGGACCAGATACAAATCATGTCATTCCACCCTAGACCCTTCCCAAATCTCGTTCTTCTCAAATTGCCAAATACAATTATGCTCTCCCAAAATTCTTAATTTATTTGAGTATTAATTCAAAAATTCAAAGATGAGGCAAGTTCCTTTTAACTGTGAGCCTGTAAAATAAAAAGCAAGTTAGTTACTCCCAAGATACAGTACAGGCATTGGGGAAATAGTCTCATTTCAAAAGTGAGAAAAGCCAAAAGAAAGGGGGTATAAGCTCCCATGCAAGTCCAAAATCTAGCAGTGCAGTCATTCAATATGAAAGCTCCATAATAACTTCCTTTGTCTCTGTGTCTCACATCTTGGCCACACAGGTGCAAAGAATGAGCTCCCAAGGCTTTGAGAAGCTCTGGCCCTGTAGCTTTGCAGGGTTCAGTCCCTGTGGCTGTTATGGGCTGCTGTTGAATGCCTATGGCTTTTCCAGGCACAAAATGCAAGCTGCTGGTGGACCTACCATCCTGGGGTCTGGAGGATGGCAGCCCTCTTCTCACAGCTCTACTAGCTAGTAACCCAGAGGGGACTCTGTGTGGGAGCTCCAACCTCACATTTGCCTACCACAGTGCTCTAGTAGAGGTTCTCTTTGAGAGCTCCACCAATGAAGCAGGCTTATGACTGGACATCTAGGGTTTTCTATATATCCTCTGAAATCTAGGTGGAGGCTTCCAAATCTCAGCTCTTGCCCTCTGCTCACCTGCAGGCTTAACACCACATGGAAAGCTGCCAAGGCTATGGTGTACCCATTGAAGAAGTGGCCTGAGTTATATACTTGGGCCCCTTTTAGCCATGGCTAAAGTGGGAGTAGCTGAGATGCAGGGAGCTGGGTCCTGAGGCTGTGAAGGGCAGCAGGGACCTTGGGCCTGGCCAGCTAAACCATTCTTCTCTCCTAGGCCTCTGGGCCTGTGACGGAGGGACTGCTGGTTGAGGCCTATTCCCCATTGTCTTGGATGTTAGCATTTCGCTACATTTACAATCTAAATTTCTGCAGCCTACTTGAATTCCACCACTGAAAACGGGCTTTTCTTTCTGCCAATGGGGAGGTTAAAATTTTTTACTTCTATGCTCTCCTTGCCCTTCAAATATAAGTTCCGTTTTTATGTTATTTCTTTGGTCATGCATACGAGCATAAGACTGTTAGAAACAGCAGGTCGCATCATGAATGCTTTGATGCTTAGAAATTTCTTCCACCAGATACCCTAAATCATGATTCTAGAGTTCAAAGTTCCACCGATTCCTAGGGCAGGGACACAGTGAAGCCAACCTCTTTGTTAATACATAACAAAAGTGACCTTTGCTCCAGTTTCCAGTAAGTTCCTCATTTCCATCTGAGAGCTCCTCAGCCTAGACTTCACTGTCTGTGTCACTATCAGCATTTTTGTCACAATTTAGCAGATCTCTAGAAAGTTCCAAACTTTCCCTCATCTTCCTGTCTTCTTCTGAGCCCTCCAAACTGTCTCAGCCTCTGCCCATTACCCAGTTCCAAAGCTATTTCCACATTTTCAGGTCTTTTTATAGCAATGCCGCACTCCTTGGTACCATTTTTCTGTATTAGTCCATTCTTACACTGCTATAAAGTATGGTTAAAACTCGGTAATTTAGAAAGAAAAGAAGTTTAATTCACTCATGTTTCTGCAGGCCATACATATAGCATGATTCTGGCATCTACTTGGCTTCTAGGGAGGCCTCAGGAAACTTACAATTATGGTGAAGTCAAAGGGGAAACAGGCATAGCTGACATGGCCAAAGCAGGAGCAAAAGGGAGTAGTGGAAGGTGCTGCACCCTTTTAAACAACCACATCTCACCATAACTCACTCACTTTCACAAGAATATCATGGAGAGAATCCTGCTAAACCATTCACAAGAAACTGCTTCTACGATCCAGTCACCTCCCACCAGCCCCCACCTCTGACATGGGGGATTACAATTCAACATTAGATTGGTGGTGGAGCGGGGAGGGACACAGATCTAAACCATAGCATAGCAACTTTAGGGAAAAATATTTATAAATAAGAATATGATAGTTTTATTCAAATATTATTTGAACAGTTATCAGGTAGAAGAAAACTTGCTTTGTTCCTTATGGTTCAAAGAGAAAGAGACTGAAGCCAAAGTATTTCAATTTATAGAGAAATACTTTTTTTGGCTTCAAATTAAGGACTTTCCAAAAGTCACAGTTTTCTAAAAAGAGTACTTAGACTACCTTGAAATGAGGTGATTGGCCTATCAGTTAAGGTGGTTAGGCAAGGATGGTAATGAACTTTCAGTTCTGAAATGCTAACAATCTGTAATTGACTTATAATCTACTAGTCTTATAATCAGCTAGTCTCATTAATACCAGAATAGCTATCTTGGTAATAGCTCCTATTTCACGAATTGAGCCATCATGAATTTAAAGTATGAAAATATATTTTAAACTTTTTTCAATTGATTATACTTCTATAATGTCCTGTTTCCAAATATATTATATATATATACAGGCTAATCTTATGTCTGATTATCTCATCTTTAAAGATGCATAGTAGAGCAAGACAAATTCCTTGTCTTCAAGCACTGTTATATGAAAGGTATATGAGCAAACTACCATCCACATCAGACTAAACAGATATGAATAGAAAATAGTAGAGTTAATGCTTTAATAGAGGTGTAGGTTGCATCAAGCTAACCAAATAGAGGTAATTGAAAAGCTGCAATAATTAATATGATATGATATGGCATTGGGACATACATAGAAAAACATATAAAATGGATCAGAATATAAAGGTAAAAAGAGACCTAAGTCCATGTAAGTACTCATAAATATATGTAAAACTATGTTCCTACTTTATATCTTACAAAGAATTTCCAGGTGCATTAAAAATTAGAATTTAATAGTAAAGTAATTTGTAAAACCTAGAAGAAAATATAAATAAGGGTTTTTTTAATCATGGGGTAAGAAGGATACAAGCAATATAAGAAATCACAAAAGAAAATATTTATGTATTTAACATACTATAAATTAAAATTATATTCATTAAAGTGTTATAGAAACATTAAAATGTACATAAAAACTGAGAAAAAATATTTGCAGCTTACATGACAAGAGCTCCTAATTTTAAAAATGAAGAATTGTTGTATTTACAGCAAAATATCACACTAAAAACAGGGAAAATACTAAAACAGGTGTACTAAAAACTACAAAAGATTAATAGCTTGTAAGCATATATTCATCCTCAATAGTACACTCAGAAAAGTCATTTTAAATGATACCATTATTTCTAACCTTGTAATTTATCAGAAAAATTAAATGATAATACCTTGCATTAGGGAATGCAGGGAGAGTAGGAACTTTGCTTTTTATTAATGTGCTTTTATTTTGGCACAAACTTTCTGGACACCATTTTGACCATATGTACATTAATTTTTTTTCTAGGAATTTTTTCCAGGGAAGGAATCTAGACTGTAAACGAATATTACATAAAATCAACATTATTGCCATGCTGTTTTAAATAACAAGTTCTAGCTTACTACTGCTGCTGCAAAAAAGAATCACCACAGATATGGTTACTTAAAACAAAATGTATTATCTTAGAGTCCTGGAGGCGACAAGTATGAAATAGGTCTTACTGGGCTAACTGAAATGAGCTAAAATCAAGGTGTTGGCAGAATTGTGCTCCATCTGGAGGCTCTCAGGGAGAAGCTGTACTCTTGCTTGTCCTGGCTTCAAGAGGCCACCTGCATCCCTTGGCTCGTGGTCCCTGTCCATCTTCAAAGCCAGCAATGGGGCATCTTCAAATTTCACTCTGAATTTGACCCTGCCTCTCTCGCCTCTCTCTTTTACTGTTAAGAACTCTTGTGATTACAATGGCCTATCCAGATAATCCAGGGAAAACTCCCCATCTCATTATCATTAATTTAATCACACTCCAGATCTATTCGGCATATGAGATGACATATTTGCATGTTATGGAGATTAGGATGTGAACATCATTGGGATCCTTTATTCTTCCTACCATTGAATAAAAGTAGCCAACTGGTAAATAGAACATGGTATCTTCAAACAGACAGAATGTGTCATATCTTAAATGTTGTTCTCAAAAGTGTATAATACTTTTAAATATTCATAATATATTGATTTAAAAGGAAGTTTTCAAAGTGGCATATAGTAAGCATAGCTTTGTGGAATTAATTAAAATAAATTAAAAACTGGTAGTATAAACAGTGAATAATCTGCATTTTTCCGTTATGCTTTTTTTTTAAAAAAAAATTACAGTGCTTATATACTGCTTTTACAATTGGTAAAACACTTGTGTACACGAAGTCTGAAAGTCTGCATTTAGGAAGAAGGTAAAGTATGTGAATTAATCCCTTAGGAAGTAGGATAATATGGGTGGTTACTTTGGAAGGCAAAAGTATTGAAGGTAAAACTTCCTTACTACTCTATTTGATCCTACATGAAAACCAAGGCCTCATAACCAGTGACTTCTTCGTCAGAGGGTTATTTATGCATCTTGTGATATACAACTGACAAAAATTCATCCTTACATAGATAAGCAAGAGTTTAATTTTCCTGATTTAATATTTGAAGTTATGTGTTCTATTAAGTTTATATATTGCATGTTGATAAAAGAACACTTTTTGTGATAAAGAAAAGAAAATGAAATCAGTAAGACAAGGCAGGTTTATTATAATTTAAATGTTTGATGATTTAAAATTTTGAAATAGATTTTGAAATATAACATTAGCAAATGTCC
Organism: Leontopithecus rosalia; assembly: GCA_028533165.1. Classification (NCBI taxonomy): domain Eukaryota; kingdom Metazoa; phylum Chordata; class Mammalia; order Primates; family Cebidae; genus Leontopithecus; species Leontopithecus rosalia. Next base: position 161,805,984 of record CM052650.1, on the reverse strand, counting down.
ATCACCAGATTGTCTGAAGAAAGACTTTCCCTAAGAATATCTGAATGTCAAGAAATTATCATTCAACTTCAATGAAGTGTATAGCTTGTGACAGGCTGATAATGGCCCCAATATTATAATTCCTGTAACATTATATGTTACCTTTTATGGCAAAACAGACTTTGAAGTTGTATTTACATCCAGGATCCTGAGGTGAGGAGATCCTCTTAGATTATCTGGATGGGCCCCAAATCCCAACACAAGTGTCCTTATTAGAGGGGAACAGAGAGCCATTGGATCAGAGAAGAAGGCAATGTTACTCCTGAAACAAGGTGCTACCTGCTGGCTTTGAAGAAGGAGAAGGGGCCACTAGCCAAGGAAAGACTAGGATGGAGCACTCTGAAAGTTGGAAAGTGCAAGAGAAGTTTCTCCAAGAGTCTTTAGGGATTGGGCTCTGCCAATACCTTGACATCTGCCCAGTGAAACTGATTTCAAATTTCTGACCTCCAGCACATAAGTGTCTGGTTTTTTTTGTTTTTGTTTTTGGTTTTTGAGATGGAGCCTCACTTTGTCATCCAGACTGGAGTGGAGTGTCACAATCTTGGCTTATTGCAACCTCTGCTTCCCTGGTTCAAGCGATTCTCTTGCCTCAGCCTCCAAGTAGCTGAGACTACAAGTGTGCACCACCGTGCCCAGCTAATTTTTGTGTTTTTAGTAGAGATGGGATTTTACCATGTTAGCCAGAATGGGATCCATCTCTTGACCTTGTAATCTGCCCATTTTGGCCTCCCAGAGTGCTGGGATTACAGGTGTGAGCCATCATGCTTGACCAAAAGGGTCTGTTTTTTTAAAAAGCCATCAAGTTTGTGGTAATTTGATAAAGCAGACATAGGAAATTAACAAATAACTTAGGCTAATTTATTGCAGTGTTTCCTGCCAGATATTCTTACAGAGCATTTGAGTTAAAATTTGAAAAAGTAAAATCAAAAGATTTACGTTTGCTATAATTGCCACCAATATTTCACAATTATACTTCTAGCATAAATGCAACATCTTGACCTCTCATATATTTTAATTAAACAAAACATGCATTTGAGAGAAATGATGTCAGCAAGTTGGTGGACTGGTAAGTCCTAGCCCTTGTCCCCCATGAAACATTGATTCAACAATAATTTACAGACCAATACCTTTATGAGATTTTGAGAATCTACTTAAGCAGTTGCAGTACCCCAGGTAAGCATAAGCACATAGTAGCCATGTTGAAACAGGGGACAAGAGCAATCTCACTTCTCCCACACCAGCCCCTCTTCCAAGCTAGCTCATCTCAGCACTGGGACAAAAACAGAGACAAGAAGGGTGGAGCACACACTCGGTGCTCCGGCTTTTTGGAGGGTTGTTTGAGGGACTGGTTTCTGTCTCACCTCATTCTAACCAGTGACAGAACCGGCCTAGTTTAGATACCTGGTGGCCAGCCTCTGAGAACATCTCAGTGAAATTGGGAGAAGGCTCACAAACATTGTTCTGCAAACACCATCAGATCTGAAGGGAGAAATTAAGAGTGACACAATAATAGCAGGAGGTTTTAATATCTCACTTTCAAGAATGGATAGAATATGGAGACAGGAGACAAACTTGAACTACACCATAACAGAATGGCATAACAGCATGTACAGAATGTGCCATCCAATGGAGTCAAGTACATACTCTTCCTAAGTGAAGCTGGAACATTCACCGGGAAATAATCAGGTCAGCTCACAGAACAAGGCTTAAAAAATTTAAGAGGGTTGAATTTGTATCTCTAGAACCCAATTTATAATGGCATCAAAAAGAAAAAAAGAAAACCTAGAAATAAACATAACCAAGGAGGCAAAAGACTTGTACACTATAAACTGTAAAACATTCTTGAAAGAAATTAAAGAAGACACAAATAAATGGAAAGTCATCCCATATTATGTATTGGAAGACTTAATTTTGTTGAAATGTTCATATTAACCAAGGCAATTTATGGATTGATGTAATCCTTATCAAAATCACAATGGCATATTTTGCAGAAGTAGAATAAATCCTAAAATTCATGTGGGATCACAAAGGGCTCCAAAAAGTCAAAATAATCTTGAGAAAGAATAATAAAGGTGAAAATTCATGCTTCTTCTTTGCAAAACATTATAATTGACAGTAATCAGAACAATCTTGGCCAGGCATTGTGGCTCATGCCTGTAATCCCAGTGCTTTGGGAGGCCAAGGCTGGAGAGATTCCTTGAAGTTAGGAGTTTGACACCAGCCTGGGCAACATAGTGAGACCCTATCTCTACATGCATGATGCTGAATGCTTGCAAGCTACTCTGGAGGCTGAGACAGGAGGATCTCTTGAGCCCAGAAGTTTGAAGCTGTGGTGAGCTACGATTGCACTGAGACACTTAAGCCTAGGTGACGGAGTGAGACCCTGCCTCTAAAACCAAAACAACAAACAAAAAACAGAAAACAACAAAAACCAACAGTGTGGAATGGATATGTACATATGTATGTATGTATGTATGTATATATGTATTTATTGGTACATAATTATATGTATCCTTTGGGTGCATGTGATATTTTTATATAGGCTTGCAATGTAAAATGAGCTTATTAGGGTAATTAGGATATCCCTTGCCTCAAATTTTTATCATTTCTTTGTTCTGGAGATGTTTCAAATATTCTCTTCTAGCTATCTTGAAATATATGTAAATTATTGTTAACTACAGTCACTTGACTGTGCTGTTGAACATTATAGTGTGGTGTTGACATAGAGACACACATATAAACCACTGCAGCACAGTAGAGAACCCAGAAATAAACTGAAGCATATACCATCACCTAATTTTCATCAAGAAGACACAATGACAAATAGATAGTCTCTTCAATAAAGGATGCTGGGAAAACTGGATATCCATATGCAACATGATGAAATTGAATGCTTATCTTACACCATACATAAAAATAAACTCAAAATAAATTAAACTTTAAATGTAGGAGCCGAAATTATAAAACTGCTAGAAGAAAACATAGGAAAAAAGTTTATATATTTGATCTTGGTGATGATTTCTTGGATCTGAACAAAAGTCATAGGTCACAAAAGCAAAAATAGAGGAGTGTGACTAGATTGAGCTAAAAACCTTCTGTGCAGAAAAGGAAACAGTCATTAGAGTGAAAGGGCAGCCTACAGAATAAGAGAAAACACTTACAAGCTGTATATCTGGTAAGGATTTAATATCCAAAATATAAAAGTAACTCCTACAACTCAATAGCAAAGAAAAGCTCGATTAAAAATTAGGCAAAGGAGGATTTGAATAGATATTTCTCCAAGGATGCATTACAGACGGCCAGCAAATACATAAAAGATGTTCCAAATCACTAACCATCTGGGGAATGCTATTAAGATTGCTATTCCAAACAACAAAACAAGACAGAAATTAATAAGCGTCAATGAGTATGGGATAATTGGAACCCTAGTATGCACTGATGCTAAGAATGTAAAATGGTGCCACCACTATGGAAAACAGTTTGGCAGTTCCTTGGAAAATTTAAATTAGAAATACAATGTGGTCCAGCAATCCCACTTCTGGGTATTAGCACAAAAGAGTTGAAATCAGGATCTTGAAGAGATATATATACTCTCAAGTTCACTGCAGCATAATTCACAGTAATCAAGATGTGGAAACAGTCTAAATGTCCATGGATAGATGAATGCATAAAGAAAATGCAGTATATACATACAATGGAATGTTATCTGGTCATAAAAAAGGAGAAAATCTTGTCATTATGATGCTAGATGGAAGAAATACAAGGACATTACACTAAGTTAAATAGGCCAGTCACAGAAGGATAGTACTGCATGAATTTATTTATTTGAACTATCCAAAATGGTCAAACCCATAGAAGGAGAAGATAGAATGGTGGTTGTCAGGCTGCGTCCAGAGGAAATGAGGAGTTGGTGTTCAATGAGTATAGAGTTTCAGTCACGTAAGATGAAAAAGTTTGGATGATCTGCTATACAACATTCTGCTTATAGTAGACAATACTATATTGTACACTTAAAACACATTGAGAGTAAATCCCATATTATGTGTTATTTACTGCAATAAAAAATAATAAAACATGACTTTTCTTTATTCTAACCCTAAACATTCTAAAGTAGCTTCAATGTAGTCTGCAAAATTGCTAATACTCTGTTCTGAAGTCTAGTAGAGAAGCCACTGGAAACATCAACTTCAATATATCTATACCCTAGACTAGAAAAGCTCCTCATTTTTACTCAGGAATGTTTGATTTTCAGTGCTTAGGAAGAAGCAGCCATTTCCTACTTTTTAAAATTGCCGTTTTCTGGCTCTAAAGAAATATTGCATACTCTAGTAACTTGTGTACATCACTGCCAAACCACTGTGTTCTAATTAATGACTTGTACCATACAAGTGCATTAGACAGTGTCAGAATTTGTTTCAAGCAGTCTTTACATACAGAACCAAAAGATACAGTAATTAATTAGTTCACTGTGACTGCCATAGCATATAATCACAAACTGTTGGCTTAAGGCCCCAGAAATGTATTCTCTGACAGTTGGGGAGGCCAGACATCTGAAGCCAAGGTGTCAGCCAGGCTGCCCTCTTTCTAGAGACTGAAAGAAGAAATTCTACTCCTTGCTTGTTCCTGGCTCTGGTGTTTGAAGTCTTTCCTTGGCTTGAGGCCACGCACTCTAATTTCTGCCTCCACCTTCACAGAACCTTCTTTTCTTCTCTGTGTCTCTCTCTGAGGACCACCCCCATTCCTCTCATAAGGAAACATGTGTTTGCATTGAAGACCACCTGAATAATCCAGGATAGGCTTCTATTCTCAACACTTTTGACTACAATTGATGCCATAAAAGTTAATATTTGCTCCTTTGTCATATTCGCTCCTTTGTCATATTGACAGTTCTCCTCCAGATATATTGACTGCTCCCATATTCATAGGTGTCATAGATTAGGAAGTATTTGGTTGGTGCAAAAGTTACTACAGTTTTGCCATTGAAAGTAATGGCTAGAACTGCAGTTACTTTTGCACCAATCTAAATAACTGTATCAGGTGGGGGTTTTTATAGCTGACCACAGTAATCAAGGTTCATTTTTGCTCTTGCAGTAATTGCTGCCTATAAGAACTTTTTGTAAGAATTAAAACGTTAGAAACTTTTGGGAATGCACAAACGAAGTAAGCATGCCTGTATGGTTTTATTGGAGGCACTTCTGATTTTCTGCTTTTTGCCATAGGAAGAATCCAGGTGAGCATAAGCAGCATATTGGAACATTAGAATATGTAGGCAAGACAAAAATAAAGGATATTTCTAAGTTAAAAGGAGGGCTCTTGAGACCTGAAACAAATGCTTCCGTATGCACGCTCTCTCTCTCTCTCTCTCTCTCTCTCTGTCTCTCTCTCTCTCTGTCTCTCTCTCTCTCTCTCTCTTTCTCATTAACAGATCATTTTTATTTCAATTCAAAAGTAATGTTAGTAAAAATGCTGCTTCCCAATAAACTTTTGGGAAAAAAGGAAGAGATGTATGAAGTGAGTGTGTGTGGTTATATCAAAATGTCACAACTCTAAACCAGAATATTACTCAATGAGACACTCCCACTGAAGTCAAGATCCAGGGCGGCTAGGATGATCTCTGCTTCTCATTCTCCTACTCTTCTCTGAATCTCAGCTTAAACCATTGTTCTAAAATCAAAGCATGATAATTGAAAAACAAGAAATAAAACTCCCTCTATTTACAGATAGCAGGGTGATATACTTGAAAAATTTTAGAACCAATGGTTAAGGCAATTTAAATAAAAATAGAATTCAGCAGTGTAACAGGATATGAAATTTACATGTAAAATCAGGAACATTTGTATAGCTAAAGAATAATTTTATAGATATAATGGTAAAGATAAATTTGATTCATAGTAGCCAAAAAGTAAATTAAGGACCTTAATAAGAAGTATTCAAAACTTACATAAAGTTGGCTGTGCAACACTCCTGAACAATGTAAAAGTTGATTTGAACAAATGAAAATGTATTCCTTGTTCTTGCTGAGGATTATCAAAATGTTAATTCTCTCAAAATTAATGTATAGATTCAGTGTATCCTAATAAAACTTCAATGAGCATTTTAATAGTGCTAGACAAGAACAGCCTAAAGTTCATGTGTAAAAATAAACACACACAAATAGTTAAGAAAACACAAAGAAGGGGGAGCTATGAGGAATTTAATCCTACAAGATATTAAAATATACTCAAAGCCCCTTTGATTAAAACAGTGGGGAACTGGTACAAAAATGAACAGATTCATGAAACAGATTTATGAAAGGACAGAATAGGCACATCTAGATATAGAAATCCATTGTATGACAGAAGTAGACCTAAATCATTGCTACAAAGTTAGTCTTTTGAATAAATGATGTTGGAACAACTGGATAGCCATTTTGAAGAAAAGACAAAAGTAGATTCAATCCTTGTGCCACCCGAAGAATAAATGCCAAATTGATCAGATGTCTAAATATAATAAATGAAAATGGACACATGCTAGAAGGCTTGGGTGAATTTCTCTTGGTGTAAGTAAAGGCTTCTAACTGTGACTAAATTCTGATGCGATGTAATTAAAATAAATACTGATAACATTGACAACATAAAATTTCTGTTGTTTGAATTTGTACAGCAAAATGCCATAAGCAAAGCCAAAAGACAAATGACAAACCAGAAGAAAATATTTGTAACAGTTATCACAGATGTATTAGCCCTTTCTTACATTGCTATAAGGAAATAACTAAGACTGAGTAATGTGTATATATTAAAAAATATAAGCTGGGCTCATGCCTGTAATCCCAGCACTTTGGGAGGCCAAGGCAGATGAATCATGAGGTCCGGAGTTAGAGACCAGCCTGGCCAGAACAGTGAACCCCCCATCTCTACTAAAAATACAAAAATTAGCTGGGCATGGTGGTGTGCACCTATAATCCCAGCTACTTGGGAGGCTGAGACAGAAGAATTGCTTGAACACAGGAGGCAGAGATTGCAGTGAGCTGAGATTGCACTACTGCACTCCAACCCGGACAACAAGAGCAAAACTCCCTCTTAAAAAGAAAAAAGGATATGTATATATATTTAATTGGCTTATGTTTCTCCATACTGTACAGGAAGCATAGTGGCATTTCTTTCTTGGCAGGCCTTAGAAAGCTTTCTATCACAGTGGGAGGCAAAGAGGGAGCAGTCACTTCAGATGGCCAGAGCAGAACAAAGAGAGAGAGTTAAAGGAGAGGTGCCACACACCTTTAAGACAGCACCAAAAAACCCCAAAAAACAAAACAAAAAAAAACCAAAATGCCAGATGCAGTGGCTCGCGCCTGTAATCCCAGCACTTTGGGAGGCTGAGGTGGGTGGATCACCTGAGGTCAGGAGTTCGAGACCAGCCTGACCAATATGGTGAAACTCCATCTTAAAAAAAAAAAAAAGACAGCACCAAGCCAAGAGAGATCCACCCCCAAGACCCAAACACCTCCCATCAGGCCCTAACTTCATTATTCAGGATTATAATTCAACCTGATATTTAGACAGGGGCAAATATCCTGACTATATCACTCCACTCCTGGACTCTCCCAAATCTCATGTCCTTCTCATGTTACAAAATATAATTATGCCTTCCCAACAGTCACCCAAAGTCTTAACTCTTTCCAGCATTAGCTCGAAAGTCCAAAGTCTCATCTGAGACAAGCCAAATCCCTTCTACTTATGAGCCTGTAAGATACAAAACAAGTTAGCTCCTTCCAAGATACACTGGAGATAATAAACAGTAGGTAAAAGTTCCTGTTCGAAAAGGGAAACACTGACTGAAATAAAGGAGCTTACATGCTCCATGCAAGTTCTAAATACAGCAGGCATTCATTAAATATTAAAGCTCCCAGATAATCTTCCTTATCTCCCACACCAGACCACACTGAATAAGGGGTGGGCCCTCAAGGCCTTTGGCATCTCCACTCCTGTGGCTTTGCAGGGTTTAGCCCCTGTGGTTGCTCTCACAGGCTTTGAGTGTCTGCATCTTTTCCAGGCATAGAGTGAAAGCTACCAGTGGATTTACTATTCTGGGGTCCGGAGATCAGTGGCCCACTTCTCACAACTCCACTAGGCAGTACCCAGAGGGGACTCTGTGTGGGAGCCCCAGACCTTTTTTCTGCTTGGCAATGCATCTAGTAGAGTTTCTCTGTGACGCCTTCACCCTTGCAGCAGGCTTCTGCCTGGACATCCAGGCTTTCTCATACATCCTCTGAAATCTAGGCAGAGACTGCCAAGTGTTCTTCACTCCTGCATTCTGTGTACCTACTGGCTTAGCACACTGTGGAAGCTGACAGGGCTTATGGCTTGCACCCTCTGAAGCAGCAGCCCAAGCCATATCTGGGGCCTTTTGAGCCAAGGTTGGATCATGAGCAGTTGTGTGTCCCAATGCTGCATAGAACAGTGGGGCCCTGTGCTTGTCCCCTGAAACCATTTCCTTTTAGGCCTCTGGGCCTGTGATGGGAGGGGCTACCATGAAGGTCTCTGAACGTCTTTCAAGGCCCATTCTCCATTGTTTTGGATACTAGTACTTGCCTGTTTTTCAGTTATGCATATCTCTCTAGCAAGAGGTTGCTCCATGGCCTGCTTGAATTACTCTCCCCAAAACATTTTTTTTTCTCTGCCACATGGCCAGGCAGTACATTCTCCAAACTTTTATGCTCTGCTTCCTGTCTAAATATTATTTCAAATTGTAAGTTATTTCTTTCTTCCCACGTGTGAGCATTGGCTCTTAGAAGCAGCCATGCAAATGCTTTGCTGCTTAAAAATTTCTTCTGCCAGATACCCTAAATCATCACTCCGAAATTCAAACTTCCATAGAGGCCTCAGGCATGGACAAAAATGCAGCCAAGTTTTTTAATAAGACATAACATATGTGACCTTGGCTCCAGTTCCCTGTAAGTTTCTCATTTCCATCTGAGACCTTGTCAGCCTAGACTTCACTGTCTATGCCACTATCAGCATTTTGTCATAATCATTCAATCAATCTCTAAGAAGTTCCAAAATTTCCCTCAGCTTCCTGTTTTCTTCTGAGCCCTCCAAACTCTTTTGACCTCTGTCTGTTACCCAGTCCAAATCTGCTTTCACATTTTCAGGTATCTTTATAGCAATATTCCACTCTTCAGTACCAATTTTCTGTATTAGATCACTCTTGTATTACCATAAAGAAATACCTGAAACTGGGTAATTAGTAAAGAGGTTTAATTGGCTCATGGCCCTGCTGGCTTTAAAGGAAGCATAGTGCTGGCATCTGCTTGGTTTCTAAGGAGGTCTCAGGAATCTTACAGTCATAGCAGAAGGAGAAGAGGGAGCAGGCACATCACATGGCCAGAGAAGGAGCAAGACAGAGTTGGAGGGGAGGTGCTACACCCACTGATGTCAGCACCATGCCAGGAGGGATCTGTTCCTATAACCCAAACACTTTTCACTGGGCCCCAGCTCCAGCATTGGGGATTGCAATCAACAGGAAGTTTAAGCAAGGACAAATATCTAAACTATCAACAGACAAAAGTATAATATTGCTCATTTATAAAGATCTTTTAAAAATCAAGGAAGGGAAAGGACCACAGACCTTATGGCAAAATGGCAAAACACACGAATAGACAATTCACAAAAATATATATAAATAGTGCCCATAATCATATTAAAAGATGTTCAATTGTATGCATACTTCAGATAAATAAAGCAATACTAGTATACCACTCACCACCCTTCAGATTAACAACAAGTTAAAAGCTTAACAATGGTCTTTTTTTTAAGGATGTGGAGAAACAGACATTTTAATATACCATTGGTTAGAATACAAAATGGTACAAGACCTTCAGAAAGGAACTGGCATTATGTAACAAAATTACCTATGTCTTTACTTTTCAACTCAATAATCCACCCATCCTAATTCTAAAGATATGTCTTGAATTATTTGAAAATACATGTAATCAAAATTATTTATTGCTGTGATATTCCAACTGTAAAATATCAATAACCATATAAGTGTCTAAGCATTGGACATTTGGTGAATAAATGATAGTGTTTAAATACTCACAGAGTAGTATGCAACAGTAAAAAAGAATGAGAACACTGTGAATTTGCATAGAGAACTTTTCAGCAATGAAAAACTTTGACTGGTACATTTAGACATAGTGATATGTTTATATCAGCATTTCTTTAATATAAGTTCTTGCTTTTTATTTATAGGTTCTTTTCTAAAGAATTTACTCAGCAGATAGTATCTAGTTCTTTGAGGGTATAATGCTTTTATTTAATTAGATCAGACAAGTTTTAGAACCAAAATAATCAGAAAAATATTTTCAGAACAATAATTTATTTTTAGAGATTAAAATGGATTTCCCTCAATAATTATATCAAAAGTTAGAAAATTATTGAAATTTTTGGCCAAATTCTTCCCACTTAGGATGTTTGAAATTTTTTCAGTTCTATGTCTTAAATTTCTCTTTCTTTCTTCACTGCCAATCATTTGTACTTTTGTCTACCAAACAAGTCCTCTACAAGAGAATCATTTTCTCCCTTAGAGGTATTTTCCCATGCCCACAAATTCTCTTTGCTTTTCTTGCTTATGTGTTAGCACATATAAAGATAGAAAAAACCTATTTGTCCAAGACGGAGGAAGATGTTACACCCTTCACTTCCCCAAAATGATACAAAAGCATATTTTTACATTTCAGACCAAATTTATAGTATAAATATTAGTTACAGAATGCAAATATATTCCTTATCATAGCAAAACTGTATTCATTCTTCATATATTATAGAATATTTGTTCTCTATGTATTATTAAAAACAACAAGAAATGAAGTTTCCTTGAGCTACAAAATTTAAGCAAATTAAAAACTATACATTGATCAGTCTTGAACTTGATCTAAAAAAATTACTGTTGAAAATAAATAGGGTACTAATATATTGAAATTTACTTAAATAATTTGACAAGTTTGAACCACAAAGGATATATATGTAACCAGTTTTAATTGGGAAAAAATAATGAGATAGACATTTAATTACATTTGCTAGATTTGCAGGATTCAAATCAAATTTATTTTCTAAGAAAATTATGAGTAACAATTAAGAGACTTGACCGATCCAAGATGGCCAATTAGGAGCAGCTCAGGATTGCAGCTCCCAGCAAAAGCACAGAGGGTAAGTGGATGCCGCATTTCCAGATGGATTTTTATTGCCCACAGACCAGGAGACTGCCAGGCAGAGGAGCCCCACGGGTCACCAGCGTGGCTGTTTTGTCTGGCCCCCCGGTGCAGCGGTTCTCTGTACAAAATACACAGGTCTGGGCACTGTTTTAGCTGGCAATAGGAGCTCCAGGCAGACAGAGTTGCCCATTCAAGTGATAGAAAATGGGACTGAAACAGGGAGCCAGGCCAGGAGACTCCCAGGCAAAAACCACCACAAATCTCAGCGCAGCTGTTTCAACTGGCACAGTGGGTCACCAAACAGGAAATCACACAAATCCAAGTGCCTTTTCAACAGGCAACTGGAACACCTGGGAGACAGTTGACTCTTCAACTAAAAAAAAAAAGGCTCTGAGGCAGGGACACAGGTGATCAGACTTGGCTGATCCCATCCCCATAAAAAAACAGCAATTGGAAATGCTTTGGATTGAGAGTCTCACAGCAAGCACAGCTGAACCTGGGATGGTCCAGCTCTGTGGTGGAGGGGAGTTTGCCATTACTGAGGCACTCCACCACTGTGGAGGTAGTCTGCCATTGCTGAGGCAGCCCACCATTACAGGGAGAATCTGCCATTACAGAGGTGGGCCGTCATTGCTGAGGCAGTTCTAACTATAGCCCTATAAACAGGACTGCAGGGAAGTTCACATGGAAGCTGGGCAGAGCCCACAGCAGCTCAGCAAAGCTTCTGGAGCAGGCAGTGACTAGGCTGCCTCCTTGCTGGGCAGGTCAGCCCTGAAAAAAGGTGGTAGCGCAACAGAAACTCATAAATAAAGCCCTAACTCCCTGGGACAGAGCACCTGGGAGAAAAAAAGTGTGTGGGGGGTTATGAGTTCTGCTGCAGCAGATTTAACATACCTGCCCAACAACTCTGAATGAATAACAGAGTTCACAGCTCAGCACTAGAGCTCCTATAAAGAACAGAATGTCTCCTCAAGCAGCTCCCTGACACCTGTATATCCAAATAGTCACCTCATAAAAGAGAGATCAGACTGATATCAGGTGGGTATCCTTCAGGGACAAGGATAGCAGAAGAAGAAACTGGCAGCAATGCTTACTGTTCTATGGCCACTGCAGGTGACCCCCAGGCAAGCAGTGCCTGTAGTGGACCTCAGCAGTCCTACAGTACAGGGGCCTGACTGCTAGGAGGAAAACTAAGAAACAGAAAGAAATTACTTCATCATCAATAAACTGGATATCCACTCAGAGACCCAATCTGAAAGTCAACAATTACAAAGATGACAGGTGGATAAATACACAAAGATGGGAAGAAACCAGAGTGAAAAGGATGAAAACACCTGAAACCAGAACACCTCTCCTCCAATAAGGGATCACAACTCCTCACCAGCAAGGGAACAAGGCTGGATGGAGAATGAGTGTAATGAATTGACAGAATCAGGCTTCAGAAGGTGGGTAATAAGAAACTTCTGTGAGCTAAAAGAGCATATTCTAACCCAATGCAAAGAAACTAAGAATCTTGATAAAATATTTGATGAAACGCTAATGAGAATAAACAACTTAGAGAGGAATGTAAGTGAATTGATGGAGCTGAAAAACACAACACGAGAATTTCGCAAAGCATACACAAGTTTCAAAAGCTGAATTGACCAAGCAGAAGAAAGGATATCAGAGGTTGAATATCAACTCCATGAAATAAAACAAGAAGGCAAGATTAGAGAAAAAAGGGTAAAGAGAAATGGACAAAGTCACTAAGAAATATGGGACTATGTGAAAAGACCTAATCTATGTTTGATAAGTGTACCTGAAAGTGATGGAGAGAATGAATTCAAGCTGGAAAATACTCTTCAGGATATTATCCAGGAAAACTTCCCAAACCTAGCAGGGCAGGCCAATATTCAAGTCCGGGAAATACAGAGAACACCACAAAGATATTCCTCAAGAAGAGCAATCCCAAGGCACATAATCATCAGATTCACCAGGATTGAAATGAGGGAGAAAATGCTAAGGGCAGCCAGAGAGAAAGGTCGGGTTACCCACAAAGGAAAGCCCATCAGACTCACAGCAGATCTCTCGGCAGAAACCCGACAAGCCAAAAAAGAGTGGGGGCCAATATTCAACATCCTTAAAGAAAAGAACTTTCAACCCAGAATTTCATAACCAGCCTAACTAGCTTAATAAGTGAAAGAAAAATAAAATCCTTTATGAACAAGCAAGTACCCAGAGATTTCATCAACACCAGGCCTGCTGTACAAGAGCTTTGGAAAGAGGCACTATACATAGAAAGGATAACCAGTACCAGCCACCCCAAAAACATACCAAATGGTAAAAAGCATCAACACAATGAAGAATCTGAATCAACTAATGGGCAACACAGCCAGCTAGCATCAAAATGGCAGGATGAAATTCAAACATAACAATATGAACCCTAAATGTAAATAGGCTAAATGCACCAATCAAAAGACACAGACTGGCAAATTGGATAAAAAGCCAAAACCCATGGTTGTGCTGTATCCAGGAAACCCATCTCACATGCAAGGATACACAAAGGCTCAAAATAAAAGGATGGAGGAAGATTTACCAAGCAAATGGAGAGCCAAATAAAAGCAGGAGTTGCAGTTCTTGCCTGATAAAATAGACTTTAAGGCAACAAAGATCAAAAGAGACAAAGAAGGACATTACATAATAGTAAAAGGATCAATTCAACAAGAAGAGCTAACAATCCTAAATATACATGGACCCAATACAGGAGCACCAAGATACATAAGGCAAGTTCTTAATGACTTACAAAGAGACTTAGACTCCCACACAATAATAGTGGGAGACTTTAACACCCCATTGTCAATATTAGACAGATCAACAAGACAGAAAATTAACAAGGATATCTAGGACTTGAACTCAGAGCTGGACCAAGCAAACCTAATAGACATTCACAGAACTCTCCACTCCAAATCCACAGAATATACATTCTTCTCAGCACCACATCACACATACTCTAAAATTGACCATGTAGTTGGAAGTAAATCACTCCTCAGCAATGCAAAAGAATGGAAATCATAACAGTCTCTCAGACCATAGTACAATCAAGTTAGAACTCAGAATTGAGAAACTAGCTCAGAATCGCACAGCTTTATGGAAATTGAACAACCGGTTCTTGAATGTTGACTGGAAAATAATGAAATGAAGGCAGAGATAAAGATGTTCTTCAAAACCAACGAGAATGAAGACACAACATACCAGAATCTTTGGGACATATTTAAAGCAGGGTCTAGAGTAAAATACATGGCAATAAATGCCCACATGAGAAGGAAGGAAAGATCTAAAATCAACACCCTATCATCAAAATTGAAAGAGCTAGAAGAGCAAGACCAAAAAAGCTTAAAACTTAGCAGAAGACAAGAAATAACTAAGATCAGAGCAGAACTGAAGGAGATACAGACACAAAAAACTTCAAAAAATCAATAAATCCAGGAGCTGGTTTTTCGAAGAGATCAACAAAATAGACCACTAGCCAGATTAATAGAAAAGAAAAGACAGAATAATCAAACAGATGCAAAAAAAAATGATGAAGGGGATATCACCACAGATTCCACAGAAATACAAACCATCACCAGAGATTATTACAAACATCTCTATGCACATAAACTAGTAAACCTGGAAGAAATGGATTGATTCCTGGACACTTGCTTCCTCCCAAGCCTAAACCAGGAAGAAGCCAAAACCCTGAATAGACCAATAACAAGGTCTGAAGTTGAGGCAGCAATTTACAGCCTACCACCCAACAAAAGCCCAGGTCTAGACAGATTCACAGCTGAATTCTATCAGATGTACAAAGAGTGGCTGGTACCATTCCTTCCCAAACTATTACAAACAATACAAAAAGAAGGAATCCTTCCCAAATCATTTTATGAGACCAACATCATCCTGATACCAAAACCCAGCAGAGACTCAACAAGAAAAGAAAACTTCAGGCTGGGTGCAGTGGCTCAAGCCTATAATCCCAGCACTTTTGGAGGCCGAGGTGGGTGGATCACGAGGTCAAAAGATCAAGACCATCCTGGTCAACATGGTGAAACCCTGTCTTTACTAAAAATACAAAAATTAGCTGTGCATGCTTGTGCATGCTTGTAGTCCCAGATACTCAGGAGGTTAAGGCAGGAGAATTGCTTAAACCCAGGAGGTGGAGGTTGCAGTGAGCCAAGATCGTGCCATTGCACTCCAGCCTGGGTAACAAGAGCGAAACTCCATCTAAAAAAAAGAAAAAATAAAAGAAAAGAAAACTTCATGCCAATATCCATGATGAACATAGATGCAAAAATCTTCAGTAAAATCCTGGCAAACCTATTGCAACAGCACATCAAAAAGCTTGTCCATCATGATCAAGTAGGCTTCATCCCAGGGATGAAAGGCTGGTTCAACACACACAAGTCAATAAACATAATTCACCACATAAACAGAACCAAAGACAAAAACCACATGATTATCTCAATTGATGCAGAGAAGGCCTTTGACAAAATTCAACAACCCCTTATGCTGAAAACCCTCAATAAACTGGGTATTGATGGAACGTATCTCAAAATAATAAAAGCTATTTATGACAAACCAACAGCCAATATCATACTGAAAGGGCAAAAACTGGAAGCATTCCCTTTGAAATGTGGCACTCAACAATGATGCCCTCTCTCACCACTTCTATTCAATATAGTGTTGGAAGTTCTAGCCAGAGCAATCAGGCAAGAAAAAGAAATAAAGTATATTCAAATGGGAAAGGAGGAAGTCAAATTGTCTCTATCTGCAGATGACATGATTGTATATCTAGAAGACCTCATTGTCTCATCCTAAAATCTCCTTAAACTGATAAGAAGCTTCAGCAAAGTCTCAGGATACAAAATCAATGTGCAAAAATCACAAGCATTTCTATACACCAATAACAGACTTAAAGAGAGCCACATCAAGAACAAACTGCCATTCACAATTGCTACAAACATAATAAAATACCTGGGAATACAAGTAACAAAGGATGTAAAAGACCTCTCCAAGGAGAACAACTACAAACCACTGCTCAATGAAATAAGAGAGGACACAAACAGATGGAGAAACATTCCATGCTCACGGTTAAGAAGAATCAATATCATGAAAATGGCCATACTACCCAAAGTAATTTACAGAGTCAACGCTATCCACATCAAGCTACCAATGACCTTCTCAGAACTGGAAGAAAACACCTTAAACTTCATATGGAACCAAAAGAGAGCCTGCACAGCCAAGTCAATTCTAAGCAAAAAAAAAAAAAATACAAAAACAAAAACAAAAACAAAAAGTAAAGTGGGAGGCATCACACTACCAGACTTCAAAATATACTACAAGGCTACAGTAATCAAAACAGCATGGTACTGGTACTAAAACAGAGATGTAAACCAATGGAACAGAACAGAGTCCTCGTAGGCAACACCACACATTACAACCATCTGATCTTTGACAAACCTGACAAAAACAAGCAATGGGGAAAGGAGTCCCTGCTTAATAAATGGTGTTGGGAAAACTGGCTAGCCATTTGCAGAAAGCAGAAACTGGACCCCTTCCTGACACCTTACACTAAAATTAACTCCAGATGG
The DNA here is from genome assembly GCA_028533165.1 of Leontopithecus rosalia. NCBI lineage: Eukaryota > Metazoa > Chordata > Mammalia > Primates > Cebidae > Leontopithecus > Leontopithecus rosalia. The sequence goes on along the minus strand of CM052650.1, from coordinate 161,789,148 downwards.
ATTAAAGACTTAACATAAGACCTAACACCATAAAAACCCTAGAAGAAAACCTAAGAAAAACCATTAAGGATGTAGGCATAGGCAAGGACTTCATGACCAAAACACCAAAAGCATTGGCAACAAAAGCCAAAATAGACAAATGGGACCTAATCAGACTCCACAGCTTCTGCAGAGCAAAAGAAACAGTCATTACAGTGAACTGGCCACCAACAGAACGGGAAAAATTTTTGCAATCTATCCATCTGGCAAAGGGCTGATACCCAGAATCTACAAAGAACTAAAACAGATTTACAAGAAATAAACAAATAATCCAATTCAATAGTGGGCAAAGGATATGAATAGACACTTTACAAAAGAAGACATACATGAGGCCAACAAACATATGAAAAAATGCTCATCATCACTGGTCATTAGAGAAATGCAAATCAAAACTACATTTAGATACCACCTCATGCCAGTTAGAATGGCGATCATTAAAAAACTGGAGACAACAGATGCTGGAGATGATGTGGAGAAACAGGAACACTTTTACACTGTTGGTAAAAGTGTAAGTTACTTTAAAACAGGAACACTTTTACACCGTTTGAGTTTAAGTTAATTCAACCATTGTGGAAGACAGTGTGGCAGTTCCTCAAGGTCCTGGAAATAGAAATTCCATTTGACCCAGCAATCCCATTACTGGGTATATATCCAGAGGATTATAAATCGTTCTACTATAAGGACACATGCACACAAATGTTCATTGCAGCACTGTTTGCAATAGCAAAGACCTGGAACCAACCCAAATGCCCATCAATGATAGACTAGACAAAGAAAATGTGGCACATATACTCCATGGAATACTATGCAGCCATCAAAAATGATGAGTTTGTGTCCTTTGTAGGTACATGGATGAACCTGGAAACCATCATTCTCAGCAAACTGACACAAGAACAGAAAATCAAACACTGCATGTTCTCACTCATAGATGGGTGTTAAACAATGAGAACACATGGACACAGGGAGGGGAGCATCACACTCTGGGGTCTGTTGGGGGGAAATAGGGGAGCAACAGTGAGGGGTGGGGAGTTGGGGGAGATAGCATGGGGAGAAATGCCAGATATAGGTGATGGGGAGGAAGGCAACATATCACATGCCATGTGTGTACCTATGCAACAGTCTTGCATGTTCTTCTCATGTACCCCAAAACCTAAAATGCAATGTAAAAAAAAAGAATTGAGACTTTTGTTAGACACTTCTCTCATTCAGTAGCTCTCTTGTGATTACTTATTAAATGTATATTAATTTAATAATTTCTTTCTTTCATATTTTTAAAATTTAGATAAGATCTCACTTTGTCTCTCAGGCTGGAGTGCAGTGGGGTGATTATAGCTCACTGCAGCATTGACCTCCTAAACACAGCAATTCTCCAACTTTAGCCTCCTATGTAGCTAGGACTACAGTCTTCAGCCAGCAAGACTGTCTAGTTGTTTAATTTTTGTAGAGATGGGGTCTTGCTATATTGACTGGGCTGGTTTCCAACACACGATTCAAGTGATCCTCTCATCTCAGCTTCTCAAAGTGGTTGGACTACAGGCCTGAGCCATTGCCCCCACCCAATTCAAAGATTTTTATCCAGCACTGGCAGATATCATACTAGTTGAAGTTACAGTAGTTGATATAAATGCTAAAAACCCCTGCCTTTATGAAATTTACATTCTAGTGGAGATGTCAGAAATTAAAGGAAGGCTGGCTGTAGTGGCTCAGAAATTCTCGCACTTTGGGAGACTGAGCCTGGCAGATCCCATATTAGTTCATTCTCATGTTGCTATAAAAGATACATCTGAGACTGAGTAACCTATAAAAGAAAGAGGTGTAATTGGCTTACAGTTCAGAACAACTGGGGAGGCCTCAGGAAACTTACAATCATAGTGGAAGGGGAAGCAAAGATGTTCTTCACATAGCCAGGAGAAAGAGGTGCAGAGTGAAGCAGCAGGAAAGCACCTTATGAAACCATCAGATCTCATGAGAACTCACTATCACAAGAACAGCATGGAGATAAAGGCCCCCATGAATCAACTACCTCCCCACTGGGTCTCTCCTATGACACATGGGGATTATGGGAACTACAATTCAAGATGAGATTTGGTCGGGGTCACAGTCAAACCATATCAGATCTCTTTAAGCCCAGAAGTTCAGATCCCTTGAGACCAGCCTGGGCAGCATTGTCTCAATCTACAAAAAAAATGAAGAAATTAGTAGGGATGGTGGTGCACACCTCTAGTCCCAGCTATTTCGGAGGCTGAGACCAGAGGATCACTTGAGTCTGGGAGGTTGAGGCTACACTGAACCATGCTCATGTCACTGCACTCCAGCCTGAGTGACAGGGAGATAGTGTCTTGAAAAATAAATAAATAAATAAATAAATAAGTGGAAATCATACCTTTTATGGAAATCATACCCTCATAAATCTGATTTATGAAGGAAATTAGAAGTTCAAAGAAAGGTTGGTGGGTTGATTGAAAATGTAAATTTATTTCATACTCACTGAATTCACCCAGCAATCTCAATAAAATATTTAGCATCAACAGGTACTCATATATTGGTGCTGTATTAACTTTTAATTAGAAAGTCATGGTCTCTACCCAAAGAAATGTACATAGTTAATACATTCCTGGTATTAAATTAGGGTTAAGTAACTATTGTATAGCATTCAGTTCATGTTATTGCCACATCTGCCTTTAACTGGCTATTTCTTCAACTCTGATTACAATGAATGTAAAATGTTCACTGATCACACAGATACACGTATAATAAATAAACCCCAATGGCATGTTTGACTCTAGGCTACACCTAAGACTATAAATATTCCTACTGATTTAAAATATATTATTTGGAGCATATATATGAAATGAATATTTTCAAAACATGGAAATGCAAATAATCTTAATTTGTAAATAAATTAATTGTTCTTCATCTTCTTGAATTTCATTTTGTAGTTACAGAGCTATGGGAAAAGAATAAAATCTATGTATCTATCCATATATCCGTTATCCATGTATCAGTTCTGTGTGTGCACATTTCTACATTTTCTAAATAAATGTTTTATTTTAGCCACATGGGCTTTTTTTTCAACTGGGCAATCAATTTTAAGAAAATGTAAATGTAAGAAAATGAAAAGAACCTTCCCTTGTGACTACAAATGTATGCCATATCTTGGATCAGACCCAATTCCACAGAATATCCATTAGTGATTCTGCCTAAAAGGCTTCATTTTCAATGTTTATCTGTAAAACTATATCTTTTTTATTATTCACATTATCACTAAGAATACACATGATGTTTATGATGAGTACAAAATAGAATACAACTATAATTGACTATCTGTAATGACAAAATATGGGATTTATTATCATTTTATGTAAAACAACTGCATCATTCATTATAAAGCTTACTTCCCCTTTAATTTAAGTTTTGAAAAACAGTATTACATACGCAAATCTTTACATTTGGTATTTTGTCCTAATTAGAGGAATTTTATGATGATTATACTGCTTAATAAATGAATAGGCCAGGTGCAGTGCCTCACGAATGAAATCCTAGCCCTTTGGGAAGCCGAGGTGGTGGATTGTCTGAGCTTATGAGTTCAAACCAGCCTGGCCAACATGGTGAACCCTGTCTCTACTAAAAAGACACAGGCATGGTGGTGCATGCCTGTAATCCCAGCTACTTGGTGACTGAGGCAGGAGAACCACTTGAACCCAGGAAGCAGAGGTTGCAGTGAGCCGAGATTGCATCACTGCATTCCAGCTTGGGCAACAGAGCAAGACTCTGTCTCCAAAGAGAAAAAAAAAAGGGAGCAAACTCCAGCTAACTTTGGTGAGAACTAAGGAGGAGGGGAGGCAAGAAAAGAAGAGGAAGAAACTTACCAACATGAAAACCCTAACTCTCTTGTCAACAAATACTGGAAGTGGCAGCACAAAATTTATATATAAACATTAGATATATGAAGCAAACATGTTTTTGAAATCCAGCCTTTGTTATGCATACAAATATTCTATAACTTTCATTCCAAAAGGATCATGAGTATGTGAGAATCAATTTTTGCATAGCAGCAATAAAAAGTTATTGCAATAAATCACTTTGTCTTTTCTCTCAGGATTGACATCTTTAAGTATGTGATCTACGGCATCGCAGCTGCATTCTTTGTGTATGGCATTTTGCTGATGGTCGAAGGTTTCTTCACAACTGGTGCCATCAAAGATCTCTACGGGGATTTCAAAATCACCACTTGCGGCAGATGTGTGAGCGCTTGGGTATGTTGGTTCTCTATATTCAGTATTTAATGTCCAATTATTTAAATAGTACACAGGTGTTTGCATTCATCTTCCAAGAATTAAAGTATTTTTTTAATACAGTAACATTTCCTTCTGTGACGGCTATCTTAAATCTCGATAACATTGTTTTTGAAAGTAGGATTATTCCTTGTGAAACATCAGTTTCAAATCCTCAGATTCTATGTAGCACAACTAGTTTTGTTTCTAGAGGCAGCAAAACTGTAGATTGATTTATGATTTTTTTTTCCAAAGGGCTTTGTGGTTCTCATGAGAATCCCAGAAAAATTCATCTCCAATTTATCAGCAATATATGTGCCTCTCTCCTGTTAAACATATATCTCTGTATTTTGCTGTAAATTTGAGGGTAGCTATATCATGTAATTTCTGTTTTCTATTATCTGAATAATTCTATTAATTTCAGCCTTAAATTTTAATTGATATAATATTTAATGGCAAATTAAATTTATAGTCTTACTCTAGAGTTTTGTAATATACACAATGCATATCTATTAATGCCTAAGAGTGGTAAAAATAAAAAGTAATGTGGTTGAAAGTACTTTTGCTCTTTTATGCAAAATAATTTTCTATACTGAAATGTTGAAGCTTCCATTCTTGACAGACATATTTTACTTATTTCTAATGTTATGTAATAGTGTCTAATTATAACATAATCCATATTAAAAAGGTGAATATTATTTATTACTAAATATTACTTATATTACATGTTAAGTAATATCATACTAATAAGGAATAATATAAATTACTTCAATCTCACAGTAACATTAAAAAATACCTGTAAACCAGCAAACCTTTTAAATTTTAACCTGTTTCTGACAGATTTTATTATGTTTCTAAGTGTCAACAGTAACAACAATCTGATGAGATAGTTTACCTGAGCTGTGGGTATTTGTAGCAGTCTCTGAATTATTTCTTATAAGAATCACTATTTTCGATTTGGGACAAAACTTATAATAATACCCAAAGAGGTAAAATATATGATTAGGAGTAGAACTAGAATCCCAATAATGTGACTAAGAGCTTTAAACTGTGCCTTATTATTGAAATTATTTGCATCAGTAACATCGTATTACAGATCCGGAGAAAGCTAGTTACACAGAGATCTTGGATTAATGAAAAATTAAAATATGAATAATGAGTGGTACAATGTTCAGGGATGCCTAAGCAACTTCTCCAGCAAAAAGGCAAGTTCTGATTTTAAGATTTGTATATTTTCTACCAGTGGAGTATAGTAAATTGAGTTATATAGTAATGGGATTTTTTCTTATTATTGGAACAGTAACTTTGTAATGCCACTGGTGTGCCTTGGCAAGTCACTTACCTTTTATGGATCATAGTTTCCTCATTTACAAAATGAGGATCATTTCTAAAGTTTATTCCAGTTCAACCAGTCTGTGATGCTAAAGCCCTAGTGAAAAAACAAGAGATAAGGGGGTCTGAAAGCACATCTTACCATAAGGTGATAACCTCTGCCAGGAAAAGTGCAGTCAATTGTGTTATTTCATTCAGGATTTGAAAATTTATTTACTTCATAGTAAAAAGAAAAAACAAAGAAGAAACTACACATCTATATATATAGAGAGATACAGTTGGTTATCTGCCTGCCATTCAATCATCTTACAGTATTTCAAATAGGACTTTTCGAAGCAAAACACGAGCCACGTTTTCTTGTTTTCTCTATAATGGCAACAATTGTGTCACCACTCCCACCCAACAGACCAGAAGGCTGGCAGCAGCTGCATGGGCTCCTCCAGAGGTAACGCAGCAGGGTATCAGCCCAGCAAGATGCCCCACCCACCCCTATAACACCTCCCTGACACTCCGGAATGAGCAGAGCAGAGGCGGGAGTAGGAGCTGCATTCCCCTGCGTTCTGCAGAGGCAGCAGTGCAGCGGGTGAGGCTGGGAACCATACCCTATCTATCCCAGCACTGCCTTCACGAAGGGGACTAGCTCCAAGACTGAGAAGTAAACAGTGGCGGCTGCAGCCAGTGCTGCAGAACCCTGCCCTGCTTCCCCTCTGCCAACCATCTCCCACACCCCCACCCCAGCTTGCATATCACGCAGGACTTGTAGCCCCATGGAATCGAGGGGAAAAGAAATATTTATCTTCCACCCTCTCCTGCTACTTATTTCCATTGTACTGCTGCTGCTTTTTTTCTTTTCCATTTATAGGCAGATTGTATCTTATGGTCCACCTTATTATGTTCAAAGTGTATCTGTTAACATGTTTTGCCTGTGTTCCATAGCTTTGAGTGTGTCTGGCTTTTGAAGGTATCTCAGTTCAACTTTACTTGGAATATTGAATAAACTAAAGGGTGGAATTTTCTTTTTTGCAACAAGTATATTATAAAAAATCTTCCTTGACTAAGACTAACAGAAGCTTGTTATTCTATCCCTGTTTCTCTCTGCTGCTAACGAGGAAAACAGTCACTAATTGAAACTACATCAGCAAAAATACAATTAATTTTGAAGTAGCAGGCCAGGCGCGGTGGCTCAGGCCTGTAATCCCAGCACTTTGGGAGGCCGAGGTGGGTGGATCAGAAGGTCAGGAGTTCGAGACCAGCTTGGCCAACATAGTGAAACCCGTCTCTACTAAAATTACGAACATTAACCGGGCATAGTGACACGCGCCTGTAGTCCCCGCTGAGGCAGGAGAATCGCTTGAACCTGGGAGGCAGAGGTTGCAGGGTTGCAGTGAGCCGAGATCACGCCACAGCTCTCTAGCTTGGGTGACAGAGCAAGACTTGTTTTCAAAAAAATAAAATAAAATAAAAATAAAATAAAATAAAATTGAGGCAACATTGTATCACTGAATGGAGAGTGAGAATCAATATTCCCTTTACTTAATGAATGCCTGAGAAAGCATAATTTGATCTGTATTCTGTTTTTCCTCTCATGCAATTTCGTCCATTTCAAGTTGGTTACAACATTTTAATGCTATCTATCATTCAAAATCCAGAATTTGAGGCACATAAAACATAAAACCACAATATTAAATTTTGGGAGTGAAAATGATTAACTACTTTATTAAAACATTATACGAAGTTCTTAAAATATTTTAAGTAACAAAATGTATTTACCTCAAATATTAAATGGCACCAAATTGAGTACATTCAAATAGATGTTATTGAATACATTAAACATGAACTAATTAAGTTTAATGTAGAAATATTTTCTTTAACCATATTTTATTATTAAAATTTGAACCAAAACATATTTATTCTATTGGAACTTAGGAAACATTCAGTGTGTCACATTTTGAAATATTGGGATGATTTTTGCACCCATCCCCAATTTTCCTATTTCTATAAATTGCCAGCTGCTACTATGACATCATCATGGATCTCAGAATTTGTCTAGACCTCTTCTGACACTTAAATTATTAAATGCAATGCTTTTGAAATAATAGATTTCCCAAATGCACTAAATTCTATGGAATGTTTAATACATTTAGTTTCCATAAGTTTACCTGCTCTGAGAGTTAAAACAGTAACGTTTGGAAGTGTTTCTACTGGTTTGCTAGTGCTACCACAACAGGGTACTATAAAGTGGATGGCTCAAACAACAGAAATTCATTGTCTCACGGTTCAGGAAGTCAGAAGTTTGAGACCAAGGTGTTACTAGGGTGGTTTTTTTTTTTCCTGGGGGCTGTGAAGAACACCCTGTTCCATGTTTCTTCTTTACCTTCTGGTAGGCTGCTGGTAATTTGTGACATCCAGTGGTTTATAGAAGTACCACCCATCACTGCCTTCACATTCATATGGTGTTTTTTCTGCCTAAAAGGCTGTATCCCAATTTCCCCCTTTTTATGAGGACAGCAGTCATATTGAAATAGAGTCCACCCTAATGACCTAATTTTTTCTTTCTCAACTCCTTAAAGATCAATAAAGTCAATCTCTGAGATGCTAGTGGTAGAATTTTATCATGTGACTTTTGTGAGGACACAATTCAACTCACAATAATCTTATTAGAACATCAACATGCTTCCATATGCAATTTTTTTTTGAGACAGAGTCGCCCAGGTTGTAGTACAGTGGCATGATCTCAGCTCACTGTGACCTTTACCTCCCGGGTTCAAGCGATTCTCCTGCCTCAGCCTCCTGAGTAGCTGGGATTACAGGCACACATCACCAACACCCAGCTCCATTTTGTATTTTTAGTAGAGATGGTGTTTCACCATGTTGGTCAGGCTGATCTCGAACTCTTGCCTTCATAATCCACCCTCCTTGACCTTCCAAAATGCTGGGATTCAGGCGTGAGTCACCACGAGCGACTCTCACATACAATTTTTAAAGCAACAAAATTGACTAATTGCTATTGTTACCCTGTTTCAGAGATACACATAAAAGGCTGAATACCCTAATCTGAAAATCCCGAATCTGAACTGCTCCAAAATGTAAACCTTTTTGAGAACCAACATGATGCTCAAAGGAAGTGTTTATTGGCACATTGCAGATTTGGGGTATGTGGATTTGGATGTTCAACCAGTAACTCTAATGCAACTCTGACACAATCTGAAAAAATCTGAATTCAAAACACTTCTGGCCCTAAACATTTCAGATAAAGGATATTCAACATTTTTTCTATTTGTGTAGTCTAAGACACCTGTCTTATTAGCATCATATGTTGGTAGATGTCACCAAAGTATATTAGACTATTTTCAAAACATACTCTGTATAATTATCTTAAAATATATTCTGTGTGTTATAACTCAAAGTTCCATTTCATAGCTTAAAGTCAAATTTTGGTACTAATAATAAGTTCAGTAATATTAATAGGAAAAAATTGTTAGGCACTTACATATGCCCATACTGTAACTATTGTAGGATGTTGAGGACATTGTAGGACATTGAATCCTTCAATAAACTATGTCATGTGGATACTAGAATTGTCCTCATTTCAGAGATAAAGAAGCTACCACCTGGAGAAGATGATTGACTTGCCTGGTGTACATGGTGGGCGGTGAAGTCAGATTTGAATTCAAGCATTCGGCACAGAGCCCATGCCACTAACCTGATGATTAGGTCTTCCCTTCCATTTTATGGTTTATTTGGGTTAATTTAATAGGACAGTTATCTCTTCACAGGGTCTTTTGTAACTTGACAGTCATTTTCTGTTTTGCTTCTTAGTAAGATCATTCATTGGTCATTGGAAAGCTTTTCATTACAGAGATGTCCTCATTTTCACCTTTGCTTTTATTGACAATCATGAATTGCCTCTTTTTGCAAATACAAGAATACCCTGCAGGATGTGAAAGAACTTGGTAGTCTAAGATGCTTTTCTGTGACTAACAGACTTTTGATAACTAGCTGTAACAAGGCCTAAGATAAATTTCTAAGTATTGTAAAGAAACTGCATTGTAGACTTTCCCTAAAATTTAATAATTCTAAAAATAACACACACACACACACACACACACACACACACACACACACACCATTTGAACCCAAACAGCGGAAACAGAATTTCTAGAATAAAGCCTTGCATCTTTCTAGGAAACTCCAAATCTAACATGGGGAAGGCAACATCATTTTTTCTCAGATTTTAACAATAGACTTTAACTGGTTTCTTAGTAGGGAAAAGTTGGGGGTGGGGTGCAGGAGGATGCAGACTTCTTCAAACATAGGGGTGATATTTTAACATAATGTTTCAAAAAGCATTGCATGAGGAAAAAGGACCAGGATTTTATTTGTTGCAAGTATCTGACATAGATCTCACATATTGCTTCAGGACTGAGCTCTAACTACTAGAAAGTGGACCAGTCTCAGTGTAACTGTTGAGATATTAACTATGCTGGTGTATAAATTATAGAAAGAAATAAATACGAAGAAACGAAGTTCTTATTTGTTCTGATGTCTGATGTAAAAGTTGACAGAAATGTTTTGCTAGTCTCATAAGATGGCATTGATAAAATGCAAAACTGTGTAAAGAATCTAGTTTAGATTTTTAAACACAAAGGAGGCTTACAGCGGCCAGAAATGAAAATTGATACAAAGTTTGCATCGTGTGGATCACCATAAGTTGTGACTGAAATTCAGTTAAAATAAAAATAACTTCTCAAAATGTTGAACATTTTATTTTGTTTATATGTTTGTTTTTGATTTTTTAGATGATTCTAGTCTTTGTATATACTCATTGACCAATACTTTAAAAAAACACTTTTGTATATTCTCATATCAGATTGCCCTAGGATATAATTTTGTATAATTTACGACTGCTTACATTTTTATAATTCTGAAGTATTTTTTAAGTAAACATTTTATTTTGGAATAATTTTAGATTTATGGAAAGGTAAAGACAGTACAGTTTCTATATATACCAAACCTAGTTTTCCCTATGATTGACACCATAGTTAATATGTCATATTTGTTTCAGTTAATGAACCAATAACGATACACTATTGTTAAATAAAAGTCCATGACTCTTTCTGATTTCCTTAGCTTTCACAAAATGTTCTTTTTCTGTATCAGTATTCCATTCAGGATACCATATTACATTTAAATGTCTCTTCTTAGACTACTAAGAACTACAACATTTTCTCAGACTTTCCTTGCTTTCATGGGCCTTGACAGTTGTACGGAGTATTAGCTGAGTAATACATTTTGTAAATGAACTTCAGTTGTGATTTGTCTGATGTTTTCCTCATTGGATTGCGGTTTTGAGTTATAAGGAGGAAGGTTACAGAGATGTATCTTTCTCATCACATCATATCGAGGGTGTCTAAAGTACTTTTACTGAAAAAGAAAAACTAAACACATTGACACATTATCTGACCCAGGCTTTCCTAAACAGAGTAGCTGTATTAAAATAATTACATAAAGAATCTATTTTATAATAAATACCCTGTCTATAGCAGGTTAATAGTCTACAGACCTCTATTTTGTTTTTGCTTAACACTTAAAATCTTCAAGTTTCTAACTTTGTTAATATAAAATTAAATCACAGAATGTGATGCCCTCTGAAAAATTTTAGGGAAAAATCTCCATAACTTATGAATTTCTAACTTCTACTTACAAATGTAGTGTAAATGAAGGCATCTCGAAGTATACGTTTTTCAATCAAATTTTGCAATAAAGCCATGAATTAATGTCAAGTATAGCAAATGCTCATCCTCAGCTTCTTAGACTTGATGACTCCCAAGAACACAATCTGGATACTTTCACTCACATTAACTGTTGTCCGTGTGATTAGCCTCAATATTACACTTTCAGGTGATACTTTACAAAGGAAAACATGTTTTTTAAATTGGCTAATTCGAGCTCAGATACCCTTTCAGCACACCAAATATTTTCAAACATGTAATAGTTATTATTTAAATAGACCACTAAAGATGAAATAATAGGCCGGGCCCGGTGGCTCAAGCCTGTAATCTCAGCACTTTGGGAGGCCGAGGCGGGTGGATCACTAGGTCAAGAGATCAAGACCATCCTGGTCAGCATGGTGAAACCCCGTCTCTACTAAAAATACAAAAAAATTAGCTGGGCACGGTGGCGTGTGCCTGTAATCCCAGCTACTCAGGAGGCTGAGGCAGGAGAATTGCCTGAACCCAGGAGGCGGAGGTTGCAGTGAGCCTAGATCGCGCCATTGCACTCCAGTCTGGGTAACAAGAGCGAAAATCCGTCTCAAAAAAAAAAAAAGATGAAATAATAACCACAGATTACTAATGGGCTTTTAAATATTGATTGGTTAATGAATACCTTTATTTTTCAACCAGAAATTGTATGCCTACTATACTGGGAAAAATCTTTATATAAATATATTTATTTTAAAAATTATTTTTGGAAAAAACTCTAGAGCTATTTTTTTTAGGACTTTGCCTTTCAATCAATAACATTTTACAAAAAATATTGCTTCATAACATTTTGAAACTCCATTTTTTGTCTCTATTTCTTATTTTGAGATTATTACTATGGTTTATATTTTAAGATTACTTTGTGCAGAAACTAAGTATTTTAAGGATATTAAAGTTCAACGTTCACTGAAGAATTAGTAAGGTTAGCATTATTATATTGGGAACACTGGTCAAAGGTACATTTCTCAGGCTGGGGCACAGTGGCTAACACCTGTAATCCCAGCACTTTGGGAAGACAAGGCGGGGGGATCCCCTAAGGTCTGAAGTTCCAGACCAACCTGGCCAACATGGTGAAACCCCATGTCTACTAAAAATAAGAAAAATAATTAGGTGGGCGTGGTGGTGGGCGCCTGTAATGCCAGCTACTCGGAAGGCTGAGGCAGGAGAAGTGCTTAAACTTGGGAGGTAGAAGTTGTGGTGAGCCGAGATGGTGCCACTGCACTCCAGCCTGGTAGATAGAGCAAGACTCCATCTCAAAAAAAAAAGAAGTATGTTTCTCAGACATTTATAGTATCCCTGATATTAAAATTATATTATATTGTTAATAGCCACGAAATGGATGTTTTCTCTGCAGTAATATTTGCTGAAAAAATGTATATTCTACTAAGCCAAAGGCTTTGCCTTTTTTTTTTGGAAACGGTGTTTTCCTCTTTTTCCCAGGCTGGAGTGGCCCAATGTTGGCTTACTGTCACGTCCGCCTCCCAGGTTCAAGCACTTTTCCTGCCTCAGCTTCCCAAGTAGCTGAGATTGCAGGCACGTGCCACCACACCAGGCTAATTTTGGTATTTTTAGTAGAGACAAGATTTCACCATGTTGGTCAGGCTGGTCTCAAACACCTCCTGACCTTAGGTGATCGACCCGCCTTGGCCTCCCAAAGTGCAGAGATTACAGGCCTGAGCACCATACCCGGCCAATACTTTTATTTTTATATAATTTGACTTTATTTGAATTTTGTTTTCAATTGAAAAAATAAAATCTCTGGCTCCATTTTATTTATTTTAAGGATCTGTTACAAGGATTGATATGTCATGCTGAGTTGTAAGGATTCATCAAGAAACAAAACAGAATCCCTGCCCCTGGGGTGCGCTTCGTATAGTCAGAATACGTGGGAGACGTGTACATGAACTCATGCATGCCAAGCATATTGATGAGCATGCATAGAGCTTACAGTGTTTGCATAGAGAGAAGGTGATTAAAGTCTGTGATAAAGAATTGTTGTTAAGGCTGGGCGTGGTGGCTCACGCCTGTAATCCCAATACTTTGGGAAGCCAAGGCGGGCAGATCACCTGAGGTCAGAAGTTCAAGACTAGCCTGGCCAACATGCTGAAACTCCGTCTCAAAAAATAAATAGATAAATAAATAAATTTATTAAAAATAAAAATTGTAAACAACAACAAAAAAGAAGTGTTGTTGACTAGACCTAAGGCCCAGTACAGTACACATTGTGGGCACACAGGAAATTTTAATTACAGTGATGCACCCCTAATGTGTTCATCAGTGCAGAACCACATATCAGAGGGTGGTGCTGTGAGATTACAATACCATGGTTTTACTGTACCTTTTCTGTGATTAGATATGTTTAGAGACACAAATGTTGGCCATCATGTTACAGTTACCTATAGTATTTGGTATAGTAACATGCTATGTAGATTTATGGCCTAAAAGCAATAGGCTATCCCATGTAGCGTAGGTTTGTAGTAGGCTATACATCTAGGTTTGTGTAAATATATGCTGTGATGTTTGTGCAAGGACTAAATTGCCTAATGATGAATTTCTCAAAATGTATTCCTTTCTTTAAAGGATAATAACTGTATTAACATGTTAGTGAGTATAAGGTGCTCTTGATTTTGGATTGAGAGGATAGAAAAAACTTCCTTTTGTTTTGAGACAGAGTCTTGCTCTGTTGCCCAGGCTGGAGTGAAGTGTAGCAATCTAGACTCACTGCACCTCCACCTCCGTGTTCAAGTGATTCTCTCCCACCTCAGCCTCCTGAGTAGCTGGAACTATAGGTGTGCACCACCACACCCAGCTAATTTTTGTATTTTCAGTAGACATGGAGTTTCACCGTATTCGCCAGGCTAGTCTTGAGCTCATAACCTTGTGATCCACCTGCCTCAGCATCCCAAAGTGTTGGGTTTACAGGTGTAAGTCATCAAGCCTGGCCAGAAAAAACTTCTACAAGTAACCCAGAAGGCGTGAATTAGAATGAAATATAGAGTACTACAATCATCCATGTGCTAGATCAGGATGGAGAAGTTAAGTAAGTGCAAAACCCTGATGCATCACATAAATCTTGAAGTACATGAACGTGATTTGTTGAGTGGATGAGACCAATGCAAGGTAATAAAGAAGAAAGCATTGCAGTTCGTTTTTAAATGTTGACTTCATTTGTTAGCACAATTTTAAATTGGCAGCAATATTGAGCAGAAAGTACAGAGATTCAAATATACTCCTTTCTCTTACATATATGCAGTCTCCTCTACTATTAAAATCTCTTGGACGGGCATGGTAGCTCACACCTGTCATCCCAGCACTTTGGGAGGCCGAGGTGGGCAGATCATGAGGTCAGGAGATCGAGACCAACACGGTAAAACCCCGTCTCTATTAAAAATACAAAAATTAACTGGACTTGGTGGCGTGTGCCTGTAATCCCAGCTAGCAGGGAGGCTGTGGCAGGAGATCAAGCCATTGCAATCCAGTCTGGTGATAGAGCGAGATTACATCTCAAACAAAAGGAAAAAAAATTCCACACCAGAGTGGTACATTTGTTACAATCAACGAACCTGCATTGACACATTGTCACCCAAAGTCCACAGTTTAAATCAGCGTTTATTTCTGATGTTGTATAGTCTATGAATTTGGAAAAATGTATAATGTCATGTATCAACAATTATAGTATCACATAGAGTGCTTCATCTATTCATCCCTCCCTCACCCCTAACCCCTGGACAATGCTGATTCTTTTACTCTCTCCACAGTTTTGCCTTTCCCAGAAAGTCATAGTTGGAATCATGCAGTATACAGCTTTTCCAAATTGGCTTCTTTCACTTAGCAATATGCATTTAAGTTTCCTCCACATCATTTCATGGCTTTATAGCATATTTCTTTTCATTTAAAAATATTTTTATTTTACTGATTGGTTGGTTGAATAAATTGGTATTTAAAAGTTGTATATATTCCGTACCACATGTTGGTTTGAAATATGCATATATCGTGGAATGGCTAAATCGAGCTAACTGATATTTGCATTACCTCAGAGGGTTTGTTGTATTGACAGCACTTAAAGTCTACTCTCTTAACAATGTTCAAGAATATGATACAGTGTTATTAACCATGACGGACCATGTTGTACAATAGATCTGTTAACTCATTCCTCCTAACTGAAATCTTGTGAGCTTTGACCAGTATCTCTCTCCAAACCCCATCATCCCCAGCTCATTTCTTTTTAACGCTGACTAATATTCCATTGCCTAGATGTACCATGGTTTGTTTATCCATTCACCTACCGAGAGACATCTTGGTTGCTTTCAAGTTTTGGCAATTAGTAAAATGCTTTAAACATCTGTGTGCAGGTTTTCCTGTAGATATCAGTTTTCAACTCATTCAAGTAAATACCAGGAAGTCAATGGCTGGATTACACGGCAACAGTATGTTTAGTTTTTTAAAAAATATTTATTTATTATACTTTAAGTTCTGGGGTACATATGCAGAGCATGCAGGTTTGTTGCATAGGTGTGTACATGTGCCATGGTGGTTTGCTGCATCCATTCCCCCAACATCTACATTAGGTATTTCTCCTAATGCTATCCCTCCCCAATCCCTCCACCCACTGCTATCCCTCCCCTAGACCCCACCCTTAGACAGGCCCCGGTGTGATATTCCCCTTCCTGTTTCTATGTGTTCTCATTGTTCAACACCCACTTATGAGTGAGAACATGCGGCATTTGGTTTTCTGTTCTTGTGTCAGTTTGCTGAGAATGATGGTTTCCATCTTCATCCATGTCCCTGCAAGGACATGAACTCATCCTTTTTTATGGCTGCATAGTATTACATGGCATATACGTGCCACATTTTCTTTATCCAGTCTATAATTGATGGGTATTTGGGTTGTAATACATTGCCAAACTCCTTTCCAAAACTGCTCTACCATTTTGCATTCCCACCAAAAATATATGAGAGTTTCTACATTGCAATTAGTTTTACATTTTAGAAAAATTATTCTAACTAAAAGTAAAGGCTGAATTGAAGAGGAAAAATGCTTGAGGTAGGGAAAATTTATATCTTTTACTCTGACACTTACGTTCTTATTACTTAATGATTTTATATATAGTTATTTCACTACCATAATTACTTCCACTGGCATGAGCAGTGATGATTATTTAAACTTTCTATATTTTAATTTGGCCACATCATTTCTAAATTAATATTTTTTTTCTAGCTGCAATTCAGGTGCCCATTCTAATCCTAATAGAATCTTAGAATCTTCTTGGTTTCTCTCTCTCTCTCTCTCTCTCTCTCTCTCTCTCTCTCTCTCTCTCTTGCTCTAGCTATCTATCTATCTAGATATGTTCAAGTAAATACCAGGGATTTCAAGTAAATACTATACATATATATATCTTCAAGTAAATGCTAGAGAGAGAGAGAGAGAGAGAGAGAGAGAGAGAGAGAGAGAGAGAGAGAGAGATATCTTCCTTCCTGTTTTTTGTTTGTTTTTTGGAGACAGAGTCTCACTCTGTCACCCAGGCTGGAGTGCAGTGGTGGGATCCCAGCTCACTGCAACCTCTGCCTCCCAGTTTCAAGTGATTCTTCTGCCTCAGCCTCAAGATAGCTGGGATTACAGATGCCTGCCACCATGTCCGGCTAATTTTTGTATTTTTAGTAGAGATGGGTTTTTACCATGTTGGCCAGTCTGGTCTTGAACTTCTGACCTCAGGTGATCCGCCTGCCTCAGCCTCCCAAAATGCTGGGGTTAGAGGAGTGAGCCACCTTGCCTTGCCTAGCTAAATACGGTTTTAAGTGGGAAAGAAAGAAAAGCACTAGTTGAAAAATGTGTGTGAGCTGGTGTGCAGGCAAAAGGGTGTACGCCTGTTACCATTCCCTTTCCTCAAAACTCCCAGTATATTATCCTGGGAGGTAACACAACCCTGTGGCAAATAGTTAGATGTGTTCTTTGGTATGCCTCATTCCTCTGACATATCATAATAATATTAAATGTACCTGCCATTGTTTTTGTTTAATTGCTTTCTCCGGTTCTTTAAAATTTTTTCTATCACAAATCTGGATGTAATTTTTTTAAACTATCATTTCAGTCTATATAGTTCTGTTTTATTTCTACTGAATGTGCCAAAAAGTATTCAAGTAGCATTTTTTTTAACATTTTAAATATTTGAAGTTCTGAGTCAATGATAATCTCTCAGCAGATTGATTCATGTACATGGTATATGGGGTACTCTCCTGGATTTTGATAAAGCTTATAATTTCCTTTACATGATCAATTTTAAGAGCTTTTTTTGTGTTACAACTTCACATATAAATTAGAGCTTGTATGTTGCCATTTGGTAGAAAAACAGACATATTCTCACTGGTCTGAAACATATCTCACTTCATTCCAGGACAATGATAAGCAGATATGTAACCATTATTCATTTCCATGTCTTTTCCTTGTCTTGCCCAACTTTCTGAAGGTTCCAATGGAGGGGCTGATTTAAAGAGCAATAACTCATGCTTCAAATTATGGAAACACCTTTAAAACAATAATTATATTTTAGTGTGGCCTTCTTCATTGCTCCTTTTCAAGTTTAAAAATTAAAACTAACTTCCTCAATGACTTTCCTTTTTCTTTTCTTTACTTTTTCTTTTTGAGACATAGTCTCACTGTGTCACCAAGGTTGAGCGCAGTGGTTCAATCTCAGCTCACTGAAACCTCCCCATCCTGGATTCAAGTGATTCTCTTGCCTCAGCCTCCTTAGTAGCTGGAATTACAGGAGCTCCACCACCATGCCTGGCTAATTTTTATATTTTTAATAGAGATGGGATTTCACCATTTCATCTGAAATTAAATACCCATCAAGGAATACACCCTGGTTATCACTCACTTCTAATGAAATTACACTTTACTTGGATATTAAGATGTAGTCGTTCTGTCAACATTGTTTAAATTCTCCATCTGACTTAGAAAGATAACATTCTAGTGTTTTCATCAGACTTATATATAAATGTATTAAGCATATACTAAGTATATACTAATTGCACAATTAAATGTGTTCAGGGTTTGCTTGTAAATCTGATCTTATTTTTTGGTTATTTAGCAAAATATTTAATAATGAAAGTTAGAATAACCAAGGTAGAAAAGTCCATAATAATTGTTCATTAATGGCAGAATTATCTTATTTGCAGGGGTCGTAGTAAAAAGTTTCACACTGTCAACCTAAGTGAGATAATATAGCCATAACTAGAATTTTTCTTCCACATAAATCAGATCAGCATATGCATTCAATGACAATTTCATTTACTTGATTTTTTTTGCTTCTTCATTCTAATTTTTGTTAATTTTAATCTGAGGAAGAAGAAGCAAAACCCTTGTTAATGGAAGAATTTGAATAGTTTTAGCTCACCCTTCATTATTCTGTTTTATTAAAGTAATAACAATACTTTATTTTTGTGTCTTTAAAAAATTGTGACTATATTATGTATACTTTTTCCAGCAATATTTCGTTAACCTTTTAGCAACATATTTTCTTTATTCAGCATTATTTTTCTAAGAAAATATTTAAAAGTTGAGAGTATGTCTAGTGTTTCTATTTTCTAACATAATACATTAAAATTTTCAACACTTGAATTTATATATTTATCAATAGGGCCATATTTGGTTGTAGACTTTTACATACATATAATTCTTTTTAATTTTGCTCTCCCTCAGAATCTTTCACTTTTTCTCATCTTTTCCAACCAATGAGAAATTATCATCTTGTAAAATCTTGAGATTTGTCAGTTTAAAGATGACATTTAACTGTCAATACTGTATTATTGTCAACAGTTGCCTTTTATTTGTCATATTTTCATTTTTAGTTATCAGGTAAATGTATCAAAACCCAATAAATTATAATGATAAATGGATGGTAAGATATATTTCCTCACAAGATAAGCCTTACATTCACACCATCATTCATTCACCAAATGTGTGAATTTCTACCGTGTTCCAGGCACTACTTTGAGCATTAGAGATAAGCAGTAAGTAAAACAGACAGAACATTGGATATATTTCCCCATCTTAGCTCAAGAGCTCATGCTCTGATTTCTATTAATTTTAACTAGGAACAAAATGACTCTGGACAATACGATGTGATAAACTTACCAAGAGTGTGCTTGCCTTTCCAGTGCAGTTTTCATGACAGCACTGTGTGGCTTTAGACATTATATAAACCTGTTTTATCTAATGAAAGAAATTTATGGAGCATAATAATTGGTTTTGATTGTTATTTTTCTCTTAACTATTTTTTAAAAAGGACATTGAGTACTTTTAATATTCTTTTACCTTCTGCAAAGTAACAATACATAGTAATACTGTGGTTGTTATTTTAATAGGCTATTTTTATATTGCTCTTAAAAAGTATCTCATATGACAGGTATTAAGATTTTCTTCCTCTATGTCTAAGGTAACACATTTTCAGCCCTTACACTCACTGTCTGAAAATTCTCTGTCGTTTTATCCCTGTAGTTCAGTGTAGGAAACCAGACTGTTTCACAGATCATTTTATTTTGATGAAATCATCCTTAACAACTGAGATTGAAGTATGTAATCATTTCACAATGACATTGGTGACTTTTATGAACCAAATCACGCAGTGAACACTTATATCATAATATTAGCCTTTCACGTATGCTCATGAATACATTTCTCAAATCGTTTTTGTTATATAAAGAGATTTTATTTTTTAGAACACTTATAGGCTCACAGCAAAATTAAGCAGAAAGTACCAGGATTTCTTACATAGCCCCCCTCCCCAACACATGGATGGACTCCCATTATCAACAGTCCACCAACACCACAATGGCACATTCACAATTGAAGTATCTACATTGACACTTCACAATTGCCCAAAGTCTACAGTTTAGATGAGGGTTTTCTCTGAGCGTTGCACACTCTTTGGGTTTTGGCAAATAATATAATGACATGTATCCACCATTATACTCTCATACACAGTAGTTTCAGGGCTTTAAAAATCCTTTGTGCTCCACCTATTCATCCCTCCATTCCCCTACACTTGGCAATGGCTGATCTTTTTAATGTCTCCATACTTTTTCTTTTCCCAGAATTCTTAGAGCTGAAATTATACAGTAAGTGACTGACCGTTTCAGATTTTTTTTCACTTAGTCATATGCATTTAAAACTTCTCCGTGTCTTTTCGTAGTTTGATAGCTCATTTCTTTCTTTTTAGTGCTGGTTAATATTCCATCCTTTATCTAGATGGGCTGGAATGTATTTATCTGTTTATCTACTGGTGGACATGTTGGCTGCTTCCAAGTTTTGGCAATTTTGAATAAAGTTGTTAGAACAAATCACTTAAAAATAATTTTTTAATCACAACTTAAGCATAGGTAGTTTTGGACTATAATACTGACAATGATGATGATGATTGATGATGATTGCATATTTTTGAGTAATTTACATAATGGCTTAGTAACTTCCTCTGCATTAAGCTATACACTGTGTAATTTCCAGAGCCTACTGGATTGTAATGCTTTTCCGCCTTGCATTTGTAGTGATAGTATATTCAGGTATGCATTTTTTTCCCTTTGACTTGGTGTTTTCCTGCTTTAGTGTTGTAGTTTTCAACAGGGAAGAAGCTATTTTTCCCTCAGGGAAATTGAGACATTTTGATTGCACAACTGATATCTGACATCTAGTGGTTAGAGGGCAGGGATATTGTTAAACATCCTATATTGTACAGGACAGTCCCCTTGACAAAGAATGATCTGGCCTCAAATTCAGTAGTAACAAATTCGAGACGCTCTGATTTCAATATCTAGCTCATGTCCAGTACCCCACTTGTTCATGCATTTGGCTATTTCATTGACATTAGTATGCATGTCTGGCTTATTATCTCATTGTTTATTAAACATTAGGGATAGTACCCTGTCAGAGTCTAAAGCTGAAGATCAAAGAAGTCTTTACAACAAATGTACTCCTGAGATCTCCTTTGATTCCTATATAGAAGGAGTTCGTAACAATGGATATCTATTAGAATCACGTGCAGTGATTTTAAAAATATAGATGTAATTAGCTTTTTCTCTCTCACATTAACCAGATGATCCTACTATCTGGTTGTGAAAACCACTATTAGAAGCTGCATTCCCTCAGCTGTTGTCTACCTAGTGAAGCTTTTTTTTTTTTAATAAAATCACAGGATTATTAAACTCTGAATTTGACAAAATTTAAAGATATTTTGTTTTGTTGTTTAAGTGGGAAACGTGATTGGATTGCTACTCTTTAAATTCATTCTAAGATGAGAAAATATTACAAAAGTATATTATTGTGAAATATAAGGTTCTGAGCTAAGATTTAGCAAACTATTTTTATAGCCTATGCCTTGAAACAGTGAGAAACAATGACCCAAGTTCAATCTGATAGAATATTTTTGGTCATAAAGAGGCTTTGGGTACATCCATTTTATTCATTTCGCTTAAGTTTAAATGTGCCCTTTATCTGAAACTATTCATGATATCATATCATTCTATTAAACATGTGGCATATGTTTTCAGCAGTTACTTCAGAGACTCAGAGACTTTTGGAATCGGAGTCAGCTGGCTTATTTTCATCAATGCTGCCGACTTCCAAGGTGTTATTTTTACCTATACTGGTGCACAAATGCTAAAGTTGCCACAGAAAGTCTAGAGCTCAACAGGGTGTGATTTCCTTAGACATTAAGTCTAAGTTCATAGGAGTTCAGATGAAAAACCAATTACATTTTACAAGTCATTTTCAAGTTAAAAACACTGCAATCTCAATAGCTACCTAATCAAGGAACAAGAATGTGTGGCCTTTTTAGAACATGAAACCTTGCCTCTTGCAGTTCTGTTTCAATTTCTCTACCAGATTTCTAAAAGTGATTAGAGTATCCAGGTTGACATCAAAACAGTAATTACACATGGTTTTATTTAATTTCAAATGAAAAAAGAAGTAATTCATAACAATTTTGTTGAATTGAATGCTAACATGTGGTAGAATCTCAAGAAATGTATATTGAATAAAACCAAAAATCCAGCAGGAAATATAGTAAGAGGATGCTTGCTTTGCTAGTCATTTGCATGTTCTGATGAAATGCTACTAAAATGATCATGGGATAATGAAATATGTCAGATATTAATCAAATACACAGTACTCAGTCGTTATCATTTTATACCAATTTTACTTTCAAAGATCAATGAATTAACTAATTCAAATTAAGGAAGTTTTACTGATTTTTTTTTTTTTGGTGAGTCAGGAGGAATTAGTAAACATTTTAATATATGTGAGTGATCCTAAATAATGACCAAAATAAGAAAAGCCAAAAAGGCCACTTTATTTATGTAATTTCTATAGAATTTATCCTCCCTTCCTAGAGTTGCTAGAAATTAACATTCAGTGTCTCTTCAAAGCAATGCACACCAAATGGGACAGAAATAGTTTCCTTATGTCCATACTTACGCTCTGAAAGTACAAGTAATACATTTTATTAAATCAGACTATTTCCTCTCTTTGAATTACGGCTCACATTTCATGTTAAGTGATTTTTATATAGGATCTCCTTGCTTACATCATAGCCCTATGGGAAAAGTGTCATAATTTCCAGTGCACACATGAGGAAACTACCTATGAGGGATTCAGTGATATGTCAAACTAGTGACTGGGTCATCTGATTTCAAGTTCAATAGTACTTTTATCATTCTTTTCATTTTTCACTATGTTTCTCAAACAGATATTATGCAGATGAATTTCAGAAAGTGTTTTATCCAAAAACAGAGTTAATAAAGGCACACGTGCACACAAAAAAAGTTTTTAAAATCAGAAGAATTTTTTACATTCTCAGAGTTTGTTCTAACAAAAGTAAGACCAGCTTATTAATGTATTTAATTCAGATGACTATATATGTATATATATGTATATGTATGTATATATACACGTATATACATGTATATATATATATCCATGATATGACTCACGATGTAAAGTTAAAAATAAATTTATCATATGAAATATTTTATTTATTTCATAAAAAGATTTTCTACCTAGAATTACGCATGATCAATTTGAATAATTCTTCAATTTTAGTAATCATCAGATTCTAAAATGGAACATAAAATGGAAAGATCAAATTACATATTTGCTTAACTATTTTAGTGAATACTTTAGTGAGCTTCTACACCCTGAAATATAACCGATTTACATTCAAAATTAGAAAATAGTCATTTGCATTTTTCTAGAACAAAACTTATGCATTAATAGTAATGAAAATATTTTCTCACCACACTGATTTGCTCTATGTCATCCAGCTTTGTTAATTTTCTATAACATAGCTCAGAGTAGAAAGAAGATGTGAGTCAGTCCTGCGATTTCAGAAGTTAGACCTCTTATGGCCTTGTAAAGTAGCAGTAGCAAAACAGTTCAAAGTGTTCCAAGCTACTTTGAATCTAAACCTATTGAATTACAAGTTCCATTCTACAGTGAACAGCAGCTTCAAAAGAAGCTTTAGAAAGATTATTTTTTTTCTTTTTTTCTTTTCTTTTCTTTTTTTTTTTTTTTTTGAGACGGAGTTTCACTCTTGTAACCCAGGCTGGAGTGCAATGGCATGATCTCGGCTCACTGCAACCTCTGCCTCCTGGGTTCAGGCAATTCTCCTGCCTCAGCCTCCCGAGTAGCTGGGATTACAGGTGCTTGCTACCATGCCCAGCTAATTTTTTGTATTTTTAGTAGAGACGGAGTTTCACCATGTTGACCAGGATGGTCTGGATCTCTTGACTTCGTGATTCACCCGCCTCGGCCTCCCAAAGTGCTGGGATTACAGACTTGAGCCACCACACCCGGCCAGATAAGGGTAGAACAAGTGAAAAATAAGATAGAGAAGATGCAACCAAAGACATGCTGATTACTCTCCCACAGACTTTAGAGTTGCTTTGAATCCTCCAAAGCTTCAGGCTGCCATATCGTGTTCATTGTTCTAGAGACTATACATTAGCCTGAGATCTGCTATTGCTAATAATGAAAATGTTAGTAAAAAAGACTTTCCCCCTAAAGGTATTCCTTTAAGAGGATTTCTTCACTTTCAGGGTTTCTTCACTTTCTGAGAATTTCTGGAACCTTTCTTCTTGAGAGGAGAGCTCATTTGAAATAACTTTCCCAGACTTAAGAACTTATCATTCTTTTAATTTATCCAAACATGAAATGAAATCTAATTCCTTTATTCTATAAGACTATATAGATTTATATAATTCCATAGTATGTACAAAACATATGGCAATAGTAGTAATCACACTGATATTTTGAAAGATAAAAATAGCTAATATTTTTGTCAAAGCTTCTTATGTGTAAGGTTTCAACGCTAAATGCTTTTCATGCATTATCTCATCTCAGCCTCACTTAAACATGTGAGGCCAGTTTGGAGTTATTTCCATTAAAAAAAAATTTTTTATTATACTTTAGATTCTGGGGTACACATGCAGATCATGGAGGATTGTTGCATAGGTACATACATGGCAAAGTGGTTTGCTGCCTCCATCCCCCCTGTCACCTATATCTGGCATTTCTCCCCATATTATCCCTCCCCAACCTCTGTAGTCCCCACTGTTCCTTTCCTAGTCCCCCCTGACAGACCCCAGTGTGTGATGCTCCCCTCCCTGTGTCCATGTGTTCTCATTGTTCAATACCCACCTATGAGTGAGAACATCCAATATTTGATTTTCTGTTCTTGTGTCAGTTTGCTGAGAATGATGCTTTCCAGATTCATCCATCTCCTTACAAAAGACAGGAACCGATCGTCATTTATGGTTGCATAATATTCCATGGTGTATATGTGCCACATTTTTTTTGTCCAGTCTATCATTGATGGGCATTTGGGTTGGTTTCAGGTCTTTGCTATTGTAAACAGTGCTGCAATGAACATACTTGTGCACGTGTCTTTATAATAGAACAATTTATAATCCTTTGGATATATACCCAGTAATGGGATTGCTGGGTCAAATAGAATTTCTATTTCTAGGTCCTTGAGGAATTTCCACATTGTCTTCCACGATGGTTGAACTAATTTATACTCCCATCAACAGTGTAAAAGTGTTCGTATTTCTCCACATCCTCTCCAGCATCTGTTGTTTCCAGAGCTTTCCAGAGCTTTTAATGATTGCCATTCTAGTTATTTCCATTTTTCGGAGGCAGAAACAGGAGTGTAAAGAGCAGAGTAGATTCAAGCCAGCTGAAAAGCCTGTGCCTTTCATCAGTATGCCAGAAGACCCTCTTTTATTGCTAAAAACATGTGATGTGATATTTAGGAACACAGTAAGTGGCATGCCAGTGCTTGTTAAATAGAAAGATTTCTACCTCTTACATATTAGAATCCAATGGCAAACGATGGAAAATTACCTGCATTATATCATACAGTTTATTAATATTAGAGGTGAATGGGTACTTTCACTTGGAGTATGCTTATCCTTTTTTAGAGGCTTAACAACCATTCTCACTTAGCCTGGGTGACTAAGCAATGATGTGATAGGGTAGGGAAGCCTTCGAGAGGGGAGAAATTCTGAGCTAACCCTTCCACTGTTCTGTGAACTTCATCTATTGATTCACTACATTCCGCAGTCCAGAAAGAAAAGATACAGACCACTTAAATATATTAATATTGGCAGGATGCAGTGGCTCACACCTGTAATCCCAACACTTTGGGAGGCTGGGGCTGGTGGATCATGAGGTTAGAAGTTCAAGACCAGCCTCGCCAAGATGGTGAAATCCTGTCTCTACTGAAAAAAAATACAAAAATTAGCCTGGTGTGGTGTCAGACTCCTGTAATCCCAACTACTTGGGAGGCTGAGGCAGGAGAATCCCTTGAACCAGGGGGGTGGAGGTTGCAATGTGCCAAGATCAAGCAACTGTACTCCAGCAACTGTCACTCCAGGTGACAGAGTGACAGTTTGTCTCAAAATAATAATAATATTATTATTATTATTATTATTATCCTTTCCCTCTGAAGGAGATGAGCAAAAGGTTTACCATATACAGTCAAGTGTGTCTCAAGACCAAATATTGTCTATATTTCCACCTGGACTATTTTATTCTTTTAATCAGTAAAATAAGGGGGAAGTGTTATTGCCTTGCATGGCTGAAATCTTACCATAAATCTCTATTCATATTTAGCCTCGTATTTGTTCAGCAAGACTAAAATAATTCTAAAAAAATGTAAAACTTTGATTTAAAAAAATAATTTTTAATGATAGTTACTCTTTCCTTTGGTGATTTAAATAAATTAATATTCAACAAATTTTAGGGTTTGATTCATCTTGGATGTATAGGGTTTAAACATGTCTTCCAAATCTTTGTTTAAGGATATTGTTGGGACAGATGTTAGTTCCAACTATTAGCATTTCATTTGAGAGACAAAAAGGAAGTAACAGCTGACATGAGATAAAATAATGTTATTAGAGAACAGGTGTTTGAAATGCTCTGGGGGCTGGGCACAGTGGCTCACACCTGTAATTCTAGCACTTTGGGAGGCCCAAGTGGATGGATTATGAGGTCAGGAGTTCGATAACAGCCTGACCAACATGATGAAACCCCATCTCTACTAAAAATACAAAAATTACCTGGGTGTGGTGGTGCATGCCTGTAATCCTAGCTACTCAGGAGGCTGAAGCAGGAGAATCACTTGAAACCAGGAGGCGGAAGTTGTGGTGAGCCGAGATTTCACCACTGCACTCCAGCCTGGGTGACAGAGTGAGACTCCATCTCAAAGAAAAGATGCTCTGGGTTTCTCAAGTACTGGGGCATTAAGTAACATGCTTAATGGAAGGACCTGATCTCGGGACTCACTGGCTTCACATTCTGCCTTTCTTTATATTTGTTTTATAAATTCCTTGCTATCTTTAATCCCAATAATCTCTATGTTAATCACAATATATCTTTAATATAGGTGCATAAGTTTTATCATGGCATTGATTCCAAATTTACTATTTCAAAAGTGCTAATTTTAGTACATATTATGAGATTTAGTGAATAAGTTTGACTTGTTTGAGATTTCACCTAAATCATGGGGTAAAATCTAGCTAATAACTCATCACAACAGGGATTAATAGGGTTGAATGAAAGATCAAGTTTCATTCAGTATATTTATTATTTATATACTGTATTGCTATTTTGAAAATGTGGTTACTTGAGGTGTTAAGATTTAAGCCAGAATGCACTACTCAATCAATTCCAGTCTTTGATCAAGTGTGCTTCTGAATTTCAGAACCATGTATCTATAGAAATGTGGCTTTTGGTGTCCAGGGGCTATATTCAGACATTTTTCTATCTAATGCCTGCCATTCATCCACTAATACATACATCAACATGTCATTTTATTCAGCATTTATACCATTTGTGAACCAAAACTTCATGTTAATCCATGCTTAAACTAAGTATTTTATTCATTCCTATCTAGGATACATGAACACCTATTATACACTTTATAAATATTTAAAACGTTTCTGAAATGTATTTTTAAAACTTTATTTTCAAAATTAAAATAACATTTTACTATATACATAAAAGGTAACATTAACATGCATAAAACAAAACAGATAAGTTTACAAAAAATTTTTAAAAAGAAAACACACTAATATCATATACTAATGTGATTTGAGAATTACCATATTTGTTAACTGGAAGAATAGCTAAATAGCTTAAATATTTATGACATAACATGGTGACAGTTTATTCCTACATAAATTTATTGACAGACTTTTAATTCTCCCGAATTCCCTTTGCAAAGTGAATACTTTCTAAATACCCAGGAATATTTTCTAAAGTTTTAAAAATAATTTGTGATGAGATTTTAAAGTTAAATACATGGATGAGAAGGCATTATAATGCAGAAGGATTACCTTTTTTCTATACATCAGAACCTCTGCCAATATATGATTTTCCAGCAGGTTTATTCACTAACCAATAATACGCACTATTTCTCAACCTCCTGTGCTGCAAATCAGCAGTGTTGTGATATTGACTTGGGTACTGTATCCCTATAAACTTCCTGTATTGAGCTTTGCAGATTAAACACACAATTCTTCTTCTTTGGTGGATTATGTTTTCTCTCTCCATTTTTTTTTCTCTTTTGCAGTTCATTATGCTGACATACCTGTTCATGTTGGCCTGGCTGGGAGTCACAGCTTTCACCTCACTGCCAGTTTACATGTACTTTAATCTGTGGACCATCTGCCGGAACACCACATTAGTGGAGGGAGCAAATCTCTGCTTGGACCTTCGTCAGTTTGGTAGGTGGATACTGGATCTCTTCACTGTAAAACATCCACCCATATTGTGTTACCGGAACTATCAGGACCTCTTCTACCACAGAGATACATTTATCAGAGTATTACTGCTAATTCTATTCCCTTTAAATTTAAATTAGAAAGTCAAGGGTGAATGGATGTTAATATCGCAACTTATACACATGTATATTGACCAGGATGTCAGATCATGTTTCCCGGTATTGGCAGGTTAGAAGTGTGGTTTCCTTTTCTTGAGTCATTTGCTCTTTTCTAAACTAAATATGATGTCTGCATTCTACTTTCATTCTGCCCTGATAAACTGAACAAAATGTCAAATCTACTATAAAGATCACCTAAGACGGATGCAATTCATTGTCTTCTGAAATGGGAGGTCGGCATCTTAGCTAGCATTTAATAATAACCATAACAAAACACTAAATAAATCAGCAGTCTGCTTTGGTTGTTTTCATCTAGGGCTAAAATCTCACGTAATAGTAATACTTATATATATGGGTTTACCACGTATAGACCCTAGTCTAAGTACTTTACACATGTCACGTTGTTAGATTCTCATGACTCTATATGGTAAGCAATACAGTTTTCTTCTTTTGTAGATGACAAAACTGAGACACAGTGAGATTGTTCAGTGACTTATCTGGGGTTATACAGCTAGCAGCTGACAAAGCTAGGATTCAAATATGGGCAATGCAGGTTGAATCAGAGGCTTTGTTCTTGCTCATAAACCAACTGCCTCTCATATTAAAACTTAGTACTGAGCTGAAAGAGGAAAGGTAGAGTAGAATCTCAGTTAGACTATTTGAGATTCTGTGTTGAGGTCATATGTAACATTATGGGAGCTACAGAATTTATAAAAGACATGCAAATCCACATTTGCAAATGGATTATATTTTCTTTTCTTTTTTTTTTTTTTGAGATGGAGTTTCGCTCTTGTTACCCAGGCTGGAGTGCAATGGCATGATCTCGGCTCACCGAAACCTCTACCTCCTGGGTTCAGGCAATTCTCCTGCCTCAGCCTCCTGGATAGCTGGGATTACAGGCACACGCCACCATGCCCAGCTAATTTTTTGTATTTTTAGTAGAGACGGGGTTTCATCATGTTGACCAGGATGGTCTCGAACTCCTGACCTCGTGATCCACCCGCCTCGGCCTCCCAAAGTGCTGGGATTACAGGCTTGAGCCACTGCGCCCAGCCCTGGATTATATTTTCTCTGAACAGACATTAAAAGCCAATCTACTGGCACTTGGGGACAGTGAGCGTTTTTCTCTAATGAAGTTTTCTCGTTCTTCAGAAAAAGCAGAAAACATTTCACTAGCAGGGGTATGAAGGGCTTGTGGCTTTGTGGGTATGCTTTAAGTAGATTATGGGGTAGCTAATAGCTGTGTGTTCAGAACAGTGGCTCACCCACCGTCCTAGATATGATGAAATCTTCAGCCCCCCTCTAATGTGATCCAGTACACTACACTAGTTTGCATTTAGTAACAATGAAATCAGGTGGGCTCAGTGTCTCATGCCTGTAATCCCAACACTTTGGGAGGCCGAGGCAGTCAGATCACCTAAGGTCAGGAATTTGAGACCAACCTGGTTAACCTGGTGAAATCTTGTCTCTACCAAAAATACAAAAGTTACTTGGGCATGGTGGCACTTGCCTATAATCCCAGCTACTCAGGAGGCTGAGGCAGGAGAATTGCCTGAACCCAGGAGGCAGAGGTTATAGTGAGCCGAGATGGTGCCACTGCACTCCAGACTGGGTGACAGAGTGAGACTCCATCTCAAAATAAATAAATAAATAATAATGAAATCAAAGAGTGCCAAACAAGTCAGCAGTTCTCTTTGGTTAATTTTATTTAAGGCTAAAATCTTATGTAGTGATAATGTTCATGTGTACATGGGTACAGGGGAAAAGCAGAAAGATAAGCTTTATGGATGAAGTTCTTGGTGAGAGGGAATATGGACATTGGGGAGATTTTACTATCAAAATCAAATCCCTTATAAATATCAGAAAAGGAGCTCACAGCAAATGCTGCTAGTGGTCACGATAGAACAACTGCTCAAAAAGCCATGGCTCTGCGTTCAGCACTTTGTCATCGAAGTCTTCCCTTTATTCTGCTGATCCTAAAAGTTAAATTTGGAAAATATGTGATTAGCCTCTCGAGTAGGATTGCCAGATCAAAATACAGGGCACCCAGTTAAATTTGAATTTTAGATAAACAAGCTATATTTTTTATGACAAGTATGGTACCAAATATTGTATGGCATATAGTTATACTAAAATGATATGTTCTTTATCTGAAATTCAAGTTTAACTAAGGCACATTGAGATTGTTTTTACTGTTAATCTGTTAACCCTACTCTCAAAGCTTCAGTTTATCTTAAGAAAGTGTTACCACCGGAATACATGGAGGGT
Organism: Leontopithecus rosalia; assembly: GCA_028533165.1. Taxonomy (NCBI): domain Eukaryota; kingdom Metazoa; phylum Chordata; class Mammalia; order Primates; family Cebidae; genus Leontopithecus; species Leontopithecus rosalia. The sequence goes on along the minus strand of CM052650.1, from coordinate 161,758,041 downwards.
CAGATTCTCTTTAATGTGATTGTTTATATTCAGAAATACATGAGACATTAGCATGCTCTGATTAGAAATGTTTCATTTCTTATAGTATACTAAATGCAAATAGTTAGGTAGGTGATTATAAGGTCTTTGGTATTATCAAACCAGATTTTAAACTGAAAAAGTATTGGGAGACTCTAGAAAAATAATATTTAAAAATTTCCCAAGTCTGTTTTCTAAAAGAGAGAGAAAAATAATCCTTTGTAAAAGAAAAATAGACCCTCTTAATATTTTCAACTTTAAAAAGAAAAAAAAACTTTTAAATTCTCAATGCACTCAAGTGCTTGTGATCCCCTAATGAACCTAATTTCACTTAAAGTATTGAGACTTATACCACTGAGTATATAGGATTCCTTATGACATTAAGCACAGAAAATGTCATAGAGTCATAGAATTTTATAAATTGACTTCATATATCACCAGTCCAGCTGTCTGGCCTCAAAGAAATGGAGCTCTAAGACATGAAATAGTTTTCCAGGGATATAGCTGCCCAGCAGCAGGCCATGCTGGAATAGAAACGTGAGTGTCCCGAATCTCAGCAAAATTCTTTTCTACTCCACAACTCTTCAAATACAATTTTCGGGAAAAGAGCTTTTTTTTAAAAAAACTGTAATCTTAAGTAAACCCTTAGTCTATTAAGAAGACAGAATAAAGGATCCTCAAAGATATACACATTCTGATTCCTGAAACATATACATATGTTAGATTACTTGTCAATGGGGAATTAGGGTTGTTAGTCAACTGATTAAAATGGGGAGATTATCCTGGATTAGCCAGATGGGCCCAGTGTAATCACAAGGGTCCTTCAAAGTGGAAGAGAGAGTCAGCAGAGAAGAGTCCGTCAGAGAGAAAGGAACTACAGAAGAAAAGGCAGAAAGATTCAGTGTTGCTGGCTTTAAAGATGGAGAAAAGAGGCCAAGAGCCAAGACATGTGGGTGGCCTGCAGAAGCTGGAACAGGAAAGGAAACTGCTTCTGCTTCTAGAGCCTCCAGAGAAATGCAGCCCTGATGACCTTTTTATTTTAGTTTTGTCTTCCAGAACTGTAAGAGACAAATTTGTGCTGCTTTAAGCCACCACTTTTGTGACAATCTGTTACAGCAGCAATACGAGACAAATACAATATCGAAAGCCGAGGTCAGTTTTTTCCCCAAACTTTTTTAGTTTTTTTCTACGTCTTTACTTGATCATGATGGCAGTTCATTTTCTGTCAAAGCCAGCAAAATCGCATCTCCCTGACCATTCTTCCACAAGCTTAATTCCCCTTCATGGCATACTCCGACACAGGTACAGGCTCCAGTGTTAAAGATGTGAACATCTTTGGGAGGCTGTTTTCTGCCTACCCTCTGGTCACCAAAGATAAAGATTTATTTCTTGTGTGGAATGCATTTACCCTATCCCAACTTCCAAAGGTTTCATCCCATTATGGCATCAACTCAAAGTCAAAAGTCTTATGTCAGTTTCATTAGTTCATAACCCTGATGGCTTTTTTTTTCAATGTGCTATATTATTTGTTTCCATATTACACAAAGCATATATATGTGTTTAAAATTATTCTTTGAGGGGTACTAATGTTTACAACATAGTTATCAAGATTTATCCAAATGTGCCTTTTCTTCTGTGGATGTGAAAGAGGAGGCACTTTTCAGATGTTATGCAGCCTTTATGTGAACTATTAAGACTTTCTGTTTAGCTCTTAATACAAAAATCTATTGCTGTATAGTATTTATTTGCCCTCCAGATTATATATCTTGATAAGACTCCTGAATGTATGCATACAACCACATTATTATCAAAAAGCATCAGAAGAGAACCATTCCTCAAACACTGTATTAGGATCAGTTCAGAATTTACTAATATTCATCAAAAAGACAATTGAACAGATAAGAATATGCTTTAAAGTAATTTCCCTTGTTGCAAAGTTGTCTCCTTTGTATATAGATGCTATCTTTTGTTTTATCGGAGACCAGGTATTTAAAATACCTTGAACTCTCAGCCTGTAATGGCCATTATACCTGCGAAGTGGAAGTATGCATCTCACTATTCATTCCCATGCACGTAATATATGTATGCATTTCAAACAGTTCTAGTGGAAGGCAGAGACATTACTTGGTATCGTTGGAGAATTTGCAGATAGCACATCATATTAGGATTTTCTGTGTTTCAAAATGCATTATGAAATAATTATAATTGTATTTTTTATGCTTCCATTATGATTTGTTATCTTCCAATGATATCTTCCATGATTCAATTACATTGGATATATTAGATGTTTATCCCCATAACTTTATATGAGGAAATGTTAAAACTGATCCCCATTATGTCATCTAGATGCAAGGTTTAAAACTTTTCTCTTTGGGGTATATATTCAGTAATGGGACTGCTGGGTCAAATAGTATTTCTATTTCTAGATCTTTGAGGAAAGACACATGCACCCGTATGTTTATTGTGGCACTGTTCAGAGTAGCAAAGACTTGGAACCAACCGAAATACCCATCAGTGGTAGAGTGGACAAAGAAAATACGGCACATATGCACCATTGAATACTATGCAGCCATTAAAAAGGATGAGTTCATGTCCATTGCAGGGATGTGAATAAAGTTGGAAACCATCATTCTCAGAAAACTGACACAAGAACAGAAAATCATCGCTACATGATCTCACTGGATCATGTAGTGTGGGAACATCACACACTGGAGTCTGTTGGGGGTGGGGGAGCTAGGGGAGGGATAGCATTAGGAGAAATACCTAATGTAGATGATGGGGTGATGGATGCAGCAAACCACCATGGCATGTGTATACCTATGTAACAAACCTGCACATTCTGCACATGTATCCCAGAACTTAAAATATAATAAATTAAAAAAAAACTTTCCTCCATTACAACCTGAAGATTTGATAAAACTTAAGAGCCAACCACAGAGAGAAAGTAGGTAGGGCTTCTTTTAGACTTTTGGCCAATCCTACCTCTTACTCAGCACACCCACAAGTGTTAGTGACAGCAGCTTGTTTTTATCTTATTTCCATAAAACACTTCTCAGTAGGATTTCATCTCAATTATTTGCTCACACTGTTTTTGTTGCTGAAAGCAGGGAATCCATCTAAGTCACATTGCTCGCCACACCGAAAGCCAGTCACTGAGACAGAAAGTATTGCCAGGGAAGAAGGCTTTTTCAGTTGCTGCAACCGGGGTGGCTGAGAGATCAGTCTCAAATCTGTCTCTGAACCACTAAAATTATGGGGGTCATATGCTGGATAAGGAATGTAAGACAGGAATTGGGGAGTAAGGAGGCAACCATGAATGAAAGGCCTGGCCTCTCATTGTCTAGATGTGATGATCTGGTGAATTTCAGTCCCTTGCCTGATGATGGGTTTCCTGAGGAAGGAACTCATATGAGACAAATGTAAATTTCAAGTTTTAAGACTGGGGTGGTTAATTTCTATATTTGTTCAAAACCCCACAAATATAATTTCTATGGGACAGTTGGGCTGGTTTCATTTTCAACAAATATTTAAGGAACAATTGCATCATGTGCCAGTATTGTTCAATTTTGAAAGAAAAAATCTTCATGACAAAAAATATAAAATAAAGTTTGACACTTATATCATGAAGCTGGCACATCGTACTTTCTCTAGAGAAGGCAGCCAAGACTTAGGAATGTTACATTATTTGTCCAAGATTTAACAGAAGATAGTGTTAAAACTAGAAATACATAGCACTTTTGACCTAGGTCTACCCCATTCAAAAGACACTTAATGTTTGCATAAAAATTAGATACATATTCGCTAATAGGAATTCTTTTGTATGTTTAACTATGTGTCATTGCTAATTACTGAACTATATTCACTTCTGCTAGATAATTCAATAATTCATTTCGTGAAATCTTTGTTATATTTTTCTTGTGTAGGCTAATCCTATGTGTAGGTCTTCCTATGTTAGGTGACATGTCAAAGGAAAATTAAAGTTGCAGATGGAGCCGGGTGGGGTGGCTCATACATGTAATTCCAAGCACTTTGGGAGGTGGAGGTGGGAGGATCATGAAGTCAGGAGATTGAGACCATTCTGGCTAACACGGTGAAACCTTGTCTCTACTAAAAGTACAAAAAAAAATTAGCTTGGCATGGTTATATGCACCTGTAGTCCCAGCTACTTGGGAGGCTGAGGCAGGAGAATCACTTGAACCCAGGAGGCAGAGGTTGCAGTGAGCCAAGATTGCACCACTGCACTATAGCCTGGGCAATTAGCAAGACTCCCTCTCAAAACAAACAAGCAAATAAAAATGAAGTCACTGGTGGAATTAAGGTTGCTAATCAACTGATCTTAAGAAAGTAATCAGCCTGAATTATCCAGGTGGCATCAATGTATTCAGAAGGGTTCTTAGAAATGGAAAATAAGGCCAAAGGAGAGAAGTCAGTCAGAGGAAGATGGACTATAGATAAGGGTATGAAAATATCCATTGTTGCTGACTTTGAAAATGGAGAAAAGCCCCCCAGAGTGAGGGGAGGTGGATGGTCTCTAGAATATACTGGTATTCTATCATCTTTAAACCCAGAAATGTAAATGATAAATTATTTTAAATTTAAGCATTTATATTTCATAATAGGGAGGTAATTTCTATCATCCTAACAGATGTCAGAGTGTTTTAAGTATCTGTTCATTCTGCTTTTACTTCCAAGTATCATTTATAATTTTCTTGATAGGGATTTACAACCCTTGGAGTCATACTTCAACTGTTCAGTAAGGACCAAAGGTTTTTATTGTCTTGGTGATGAAAGTCTTAGTAACTGTGTACACACATTATGCTTCGTTTTCTCTGAAGTTGTCATATTTCAGGCACAAACAATTCTTACAATGTCAGAAATATATTACTTGTGTTTAGCTAGCTTGAAAAATATGAAGTACTAAAAAAGCCTGTTACTGCAACTTTAATGCATCAAATCCTTCCTGTTATCCCCAATTCTCCTTGTACCAAGTTCTTGATGCTTCTCTTGCCTAGTTTTTGCTTATTATCATTATTGTTATTATTTTTGAAATGGAGTCTCGCTCTGTTGCCCAGGCTGGAGTGCAGTGGCACCATCTCGGCTCACTGCAACCTCCGCCTCCTGTTTTAAACTGAGGTGGGCAGATCACTTGAGGTCAGGAGTTGAAACTAGCCTGGCCAATAGGGTGAAATTCGTCTCTACTAACAGCTGGTCAAGCGATTCTCTTGCCCTAGGCTCCCAGGTAACTAGGATTATAGGTGTCCACCACCATGCCTGGCTAATTCTTGTATATTTTTGGTAGAGACAAGGTTTTACCATATTGGCCAGGCTGGACTCAAACTGCTGACCTCAGGTGATCTACCTGCCTCAGTCTCATAAAGTGCTGGGATTACAGGCATGAGCCACCTCACCTGGCCATTCTTGCTTATAACTTGCCTCTTCTAATTTCTTTGAAGAAAATGAAAATGTAGTCTGCACCTTTTAGCTAAAACTTTTCTATAGGTAATAAATAAATAAATAAATAAATATATATATATATATATATATTCAACATTTAGAAAAATTGATATAAATTAGAATAACTTACTTAATTTTTGGTGTGACCAATTTGGCCATTCATAGACAAAGATGCAAGATAATCAGGCTTTCAAATTTACCCTGCAGCTCATCTTCCACCTGCTCACTTCTAGAGCTTCATATTATTCATATATTGATTTTTAAACTCCAATTAACTTTAATATATGTTATATATGTATATTTGTTATATATGGTATACTTATCACAACAAATTTATCGTGTGTGTGTGTGTGTGTATGTGTGTGTGCGTGTAGACACATATACATGCAGCATAGGAGTACTGGAGGTTCAGTAATGATGTTAACAGCAGCAAATCCATATGGGTTTGAGCAACCTCACTTCTTGCCTCCTCAGGAGGAAGAATTTAACTGAGGAGCATAAGGCAGAGTGAAACACCAGGGCAAGTTTCAGAGCAGGAGTGAAAGTTTATTTAAAAGTTTTACAATAGGAATGAAAGTCAAGTACACTTGGAAAAGGACCAGGCGACTGACTTCAGAGATCAAGTGAACTGTCTGATCTTTTGACTTGTGGTTTTCTACATTGGCATTCTTCTAGGGTCCTGCATACTTCCTACCTGATATTCCCTTGGGGTGGGCTGTCTGTGTGTGTAGTGTCTGGCCAGCACCAAGGAGGGGCTGCATGTGCAGTGTGTTTTCTGGAGTTGCTTACATGCTCATTTGAGGTGTTCGTCACTTAACATTTGAGTGTCCTTAGAGGAAGGTCATATGTCAGTTACCCTCTGCCATTTTTCCTCTTAGTGTGCATGCTTGAGCCTGCTTGTCCAACTCCTGAGTTCATATCAGGAAGCTGCTGATCACCAGCTTCAGGTGCTTCTTTACTGGGAGCCAGCTGTGACAAATTATTATTTTAGAGACACAGTTAACAACTGCCTGACCATCACCTGATGGTGGCCTGATATCCTCAGTGGGCAGTGAGTTGGGGGACTCTCTTGCTCTATTCATGTCTGACTACCTACCTACTCTAACAATAGTATTTTTTTAAATGATATAGGAAGTCTTCACTGAGTAGTTATCCTTTAAAGGACAGGAGAAACTTAGCTCCGGGAATATTCTTGTCAGAGAGAAGTGCCAGTGCAAAGCTCCCAAGCCAATATGATACCTGGCTCCTCAGGAAATAACAGGGAAGCCAGTGAGTCCTAAGTAGAATAATCGGGTAGACAAAAGATTGAGATGAAGTGTATGAGTTCCTAGCATGTACCATCTTGCTGAGTACATTACAGGACATTGTAAGTTTGGGGCCTTATTCTGAGGAATGTAGAGAATACAGATTTTGGCAGAGAAAGGGCATGGTCTGACTAATAGAGGGATTACTCTGGCTTCTACTTGAAGAATGGATTGTAGAAAGGGTAGAAGCATGGAAGCCAGTTAGCAAATGATTGTAGTAATCTGAGTGGGAGTTTTGGTGGCTTGGATCAGGAGGTGAGATGACAAGGGAGGTGGGATGAATTGTTCTGATTACGGATGTATTTTGAATATAGAAGCAAAATAATTTCCTGATAGATTGTAGGTAGGGTTTGGGGGAGAAAAAGGGAATTAAAGGAGGAATTTCTTTTGACTGAGCCAGTGACAAGATTTGCTATCAAGAAAGACAGTCAAGGCTATGAGAAGTGTTTGCTCGGGAGTGGAGCCAGCAAAGGAGAAGAGCAGAAGTTCTGTTTTGCAGAAGCTTTTAAAAAATACTTACTATAAATCCAAATAGAATTGTCAGATAAGAAATTGGATATATGAATCCTGATTTGAGAAGAGAGATATGGGATGGCCACATACATTTAGGAGTTTCTTGATAATTTTTAAATATCTGGGACTAAATGAGATATGCATGGAAGAAAGAGGGCAAGGAGTGAAGGGTGGGAAGCTCCAACTTAAGAGGTCAGAGAGAAGATGAGGCAACAGACAACGAAGTGAGAAGAATGAGCCAATGATATCAGAAAGGCAGAAACTGAAGACTGCAGATTTTAGAAGCCCAATGAAGAGAGCATGAAGGAAAAGGTGGGGATCCACTGTGTTTAATACTGCCAACTTGCAAGAACATGAAAACTGAGAATTAATCCTTGGAAGTCATTAGTGATCTTTATAAGAAAAATTTCCAAGGAGGGGAGATTGGGCAAAATCTGACTTGAGAGGGTTTAAGAAGAAATGCGAGGAAAGAAATTGTAGTAAGTTTAGGCTAACACTTTCTAGGTGTTTTGCTGAAAATGTGAATTGAGAAATGGATAAGGAAATGTAACCAAAACATAAATATCCCACAGAACGAAGTCTGTAATGTATTACTATGAAGAGATAATCCCTTGACCCAAAAGCTTTTTCAATAACAGTAAATATTTTAGGGAGGAAATCTCATGAGAGAACCCTTTTAAATTTTATACCCTCTTGGAACCATCTTGGCAGAAAGGAAAGGCTGTAGAGAGGGATTTATGTGTTTGTTCACTGCAAATAGACTTTTTTCACACTGAAACAGATTCCACAAACCATTGGCAAGGGATAAAATAATCATAGCAGCAGCTCTGTAAGAGATGGAGAGTTGATGATATCCCATAAACCTAAGAATATGTAAATACATATCAAAACTAAATAAAGAAGGCCTGGCACCATGGCTCATGCCTGTAATCCCAGTACTCTGGGAAGCTGAGGTGGGCAAATCACTTGAGGTCAGGAGTTTGAAACTAGCCTGGCCAACATGGTGAAACTCATCCCTACTAAAACTAGAAAAATTGACCGGGTGTGGTGGTGTGCACCTTTAGTCCCAGCTACTCTGCAGGCTGAGGCACAAGAATTGCTTGAACCCAGGAGGGGGAGATTGCAATTAGCTGAGATGGCAACACTGTACTTCAGCCTGGGTGACAGAGTGAAACTCCATCTCAAACAAAACAAAAAAAAACATAAAAATGAAATAACAACAAAAACAACTAAATAAAGAGCCGCAAATGCTAAAGCTTAGGTATTAGAATGTCCTGAACTTCATATTTTTTCACGCCTGTATGTGTTTAGCACTTCAAGAGTTCTCAAAACAAAATTAAAGAGCCATCATCGGATGAACGTGGTTACTTTGCTCTCTAAAAATGAGATGCAGAGACATGCCAATGAATTGCCTCTGTGCTCGTTTTAAAAATGCAGTGTTCTAGGCCTAATATTCATAGATTCCTATCTACCAGTTTTGTGCTAGAGTCTAAAAATACATATTTTTGGCAATTTCCTAGATGATTCTAATGTGGTTGGTCCATGAACCCACTGGAACAGGGGTAAACAGAAGTGATACAGCAACTTTTCATTTCCTGTTAATAACGGCATTGTTTTCAATATTGAAGGAAGGAACAGTACTCCTTTGGGCAGTACGCTTTTGCAGATTAAGAGAAGCATTGCACTAGCTGAACAAATTTAGATCCTGACTTCAGCACAGTCTGGGGCATAGTTACCAAAATAATTGTGATGCCCAAACTATCTCATTAATGGGCCAAACCAATGAACTGGCTATAATTGAATCTGGAAATTCTGAGGGTGAGATTCAATTGAATTCAGATTGAAATTACTTAAATTGCTTGAGGGCTAAATAGTTTTGTATATTATATTCATAAGTCTGTGCACAGTTATTATCCACAATGAAAGCTAAAGAAGTTTTCTTTTATAACACAAGACAAAATGGAACTTGCTTAGATTTGATTAGCAAAAACTTTCATTTTTTTTTCTCTTGGCTCTTCAAAACAGTTACACTGCTGAACTGTAATTTTCTCCACATTGTAGGAATTGTGACAATTGGAGAGGAAAAGAAAATCTGCACTGTTTCTGAGAATTTCTTGAGGATGTGTGAATCTACTGAGGTGAGTGTTTTCACGGCTTTTAATTTTGTCAGAATTTTAGCATTCATTTTATTTGGATAGTGTATTAAAACCAAATCTATAATGACTTTTCCCTTTATTCTTCCAGAGGCAATTTTACTTGTAGTTGTGTTATTCAGGGGGAATAGAGGATAAATATAAATTATATGCTTTGCATATTTTAATAAAAATTGTAACTATTTCAAGTTTTCTAGAATCTCATTTTAATGAAGGTTGAAAACATGATGAAGTTATATTTAAAAAGACCATAGCCCTCCTTATATTGTTATAATATTACTGATGAAAACCAGCATTGTTAATCATTATCTTGTCTTTATAATGACATTATATTATAATGATGAAGTTGAAAGGATTTAAATGATTTAAAGGGGAAACATATTGTAATAATCTGTTCTGATGGAGTGGGTGATTTATCACAGGCTTTCTTTTAGTTAAGATGTACAAAGTCCTGTTTATAAGACAGTAGCAATCTTGACCTCTATTCTACCTGTAATTCTGACACCTTTTGATTCTCTGTGGTTTCCTTTGCAGCTGAACATGACCTTCCACTTGTTTATTGTGGCACTTGCTGGAGCTGGGGCAGCAGTCATTGCTATGGTAAGACCTCCAAGCTCTGGCGCTTGCTTTTTCAATGTGAATTCCAGAGCTATTTGCTTGTAGAGAAGACAAACTATCTCTAATGTTTGAAGTTCATGTAATACACATTTATTTCATTAGATTTAAAAAAGTGAGAAATGCAATGGGCATGTAAGTCAACAACAAGGCTAAACCCAAAGAAATATTATTATTACACTATTGATACCATTAACAACAACAGTAATTCATTAGGATTTTAGATGTTAGATTACTATAAGTGTAAAAATTATTTCTGTAGCATATATATATGTATATAGCAATGTGACATTCTGAATAATTTAATCAGTTCCTTAATTTACTTTTTTTCCACAACTAAGAACATTAAAACACCACATAGATTCATTTATGAAAAACAAATTATGTTATTTAAAAAAAAATAAACCTCAGTAGTTTCAATTTGAACGGAGTCTCACTCTGTCACCCAGACTGAAGTAAAATGGCGTGAACTCCGCTCGCTGCAACCTCTGCCTCCTGGGGTCAAGTGATTCTCCTGCCTTAGCCTCCTGAATAGCTGGGACTACAGGCATGTGCCAATACACGAGGCTAATTTTTTGTATTTTTAGTAGAGGCAGAGTTTCACCGTGTTAGCCAGGATAGTTTTAATCTTCTGATCTTGTGATCTGCCCACCTCGGCCTCCCAAAGTGCTGGGATTACAGGCGAGAGCCACTGCACCTCACCCTAGATCTTCTTTTAAGACATCAGGCTTTTACTCAGTGAGGAAGACCTACTACGTGCCAGTCTCCTCCTTTCTAACTCAGCAAGAATTCCAGTTTGCCCACTGGAATGCTAAATGTCAACCCTCAGAGAGTACTCTGAGCATCAGTAACAGCTTTTGCAGCCAAGGTCTTCAGTCCATGTTTGTATCCTTGAGGGTGAGTAGTCTAGAGCCCCAGAAGACTCCCAGTAACCACACAACTGTGACAGCTGAGTCAATATGGAAAGATGATGAACAAATTGGAATTTATTTCTTTTCCATATGGTGCGAATACCTGTCTTTTATGTTGGTGAAGGAAACACTTTCTTAAAAAAAAAGAACCTTTTTTCTCTTGTCAAAGACTAAAAATAAGAATGATGAGAAAATGCTAATGTGCTAATAAACCATGTCAGATCAGTTAGTGATTTCATAAATATTTTGTATTTAATTTGTTTTATTAAAAATGATGTACATATATATTTAATAAACTGACTATGTCAGTATTGACATAAATTATCAAATGTTTTGTTACTTTAACATCACTCAATCTTTTAGATATAGTGACAATAAACGTCTATATAGAAATTTCATTTCAGAATGTGAGATGCCTGATAAAGATCATGTTGGTTGATTAACTGGAGGGATTTAAATAGAACAAGAAGCAAAGGCCTTATATTCTTAACCTAAAAATAATGCTAACCTATGCCTTGGGGAAGGATCAACAAATTCTGGCAATGATATATCAAACGTTTATGGTCTTTAGGAGGAAACATGCTGGCTGTGACATCAGAGGAAACATGTACCTTTGTGTTCATACACCCATTCCCACGCTGTCAAAAAATTTTAATGGCATGGGTATGTATGAGCAATATACATATAAGAAGGTACAAGAAGTCTGTTCAAGTATCTTTTAAAAATTGGCGTATAATAAGCATTTGTTTGTATTCGCTACATATATGTGCATATAAAATTCTGCCTAAAAATGCAGGTACACACTAGAGAAAAATACCTATTTACATTTCCCTGAAAATGCTTACTCTGAAAACAAATCAACAGATTTTGAGCTGTTAGAAATGTATATATTATGCATTTCTTAAGCAGTCTATGCTTCACATACACTTAAAGCTATACATAAATTTTATTTAAAGCAGAAAGTTTAGAAGATTATTTTTTCAAGTACTAAGCATTCTTTGGGGGTTATTATCTATATCTAGAGTCATCACAAAACTCCATAGTAGCTTAAATGATTGACCTAAGTATTTCCAATTTATTAGCTCTGATAATAGTGTAGGTCTTAGGAGGCAGGTAAAATATAACTACTGCTACTATTCCTGGTACTAATACTGCTAGTACCAGGAATAATAAAGCAGGGGCTTTATTATTAATAATGTTTTTTAAAACCTCAAGAAATATTAAGAATTTAAGAATATTAATTGTAATGTAATTAATAATATTTACTAAGAACTTACTCTGTTTTACTCCATTATTTTGTAGAGAAGTTAGGAAGTCCTACATGCTGACAAAGTAAGTCAGCCTGGCATTGCACCAGATTCCAGTAAGCACTGTTCACCTAGCCAGGGGTGGTAATAAGCCCTGCAGCTTGTGTTCCTCTTAGAACCAGATGAAATGCCTGTAAGACCCATGAGGTAGCACCTGTTTCTGAATTGGAGTGACCTTGAATTGCTTTTCAGTATTTCACTCATGCATAGATAGATAAACAGATTTTTTTTTAAGACAGAGTCTCACTTTGTTGCCCAGGCTGGAGTTCAGTGGCATGATCTCAGCTCACTGCAAGTTGAATCGACTCTCCTGCCTCAGCCTCCCGAGCTGGTGGGATTGCAGGCACATGCCGTCATACCCAGCTGACTTTTGCATTTTTGAATTTTTGCATTTTTAGTAGAGATGGTGTTTTCACCATGTTGGCCAGGCTGATCTCGAACTCCTGACCTCAAGTGATCCATCTGCCTCAGCCTCCCAAAGTACTGGGATTACAGGCATGAGATACTGTACCCAACATCACTCATACATATTTAATAATTTTGGGGCCACATTTTCTCAGATATCATGAAAAGTTTTTGAACATTGAAAACTATATTCATTTATTTGACAATTATTTTGTGTATCTGCTACATACTAAGCACTCTCCACAGCACTTGTTACAGCAACACAAAGCACATAAACTTCATTATGTGTATAAGCCTTATATAATCCATATATGTATATATAGTGATTAAGCTTTCGCTATGTAAATGCCATAATGTACAAGAACATAACTCACAGCCCCTGCTTTCAGGTGGCTTACAATGTTCCTTAAACAAAATTCTAAACTTCAGAGGAAATAGAAATTTCAAAAAATAGGTTATTTATGGTGATATGCATCTTTTCCCCTACATCTTTGTGTCAAAATTGTTTTGTTTTTTGCTACTTGTTGACTACCTGAACATGCCACAATATTCACTATTTAGAATTGTTGTTTCATTCTTTATATCCATCTGTACTTTTCTAGAACCAGCCTGCCTCCTCCAATGTACTCGTAACAAATTATCAAAATCTTAGGATTCTGTTTTTCTGAATGTTGGTTTAAAGTATTGCCCACCTATTAAAACTCAGAGAAACTAAATTACTGGCAACTTAGTTTCTCTTTTTAATTCATCAAAATTCATCATGTGGAAAACTGCTTTATCTACCCTGTGAACCAAGAGGGAATAAAGAAAATAAAAACAAATAAGCATTTTTTTTTTTTTGCTGAGTCAACTCAATTCAAATAAAGGGGCTTCATTTCTTCAGTACCGTCATTACTCAAAACAAAGCAGAACCTTCTATTTTGAAAATGTCACTATTCTAATTGTTGTGAATGTATATAAATATAAAAAATCCTATTACACAGTATTTTATCTCTAATAGTTTATAATAGAAAAGAAACTACAAAATTCATTAAAGGGAAAATTAACCAGATAAATCCACAGGTATATTTGGGGGTTTTCATGATCTGTCGTTCATTGGCATGATAGATCCTCCAGTTAAATCAACTAGGCACAAACGGTATGTGAGAATATTTCTGATTATGGATTATAAAACATAGATAATGAACATGAAATGTATAGTTTATGGTTTGGGCAAATGAGAACACATTGGGCAGGAAACATCCCATAAAGATTAATAATTAGTTTTGGATTACTTCAGAATTGAAAAAGAAAAGAAAGAGATACTAAAAAAAAAAGGCTGCCAAGAATATGGTGGGATATCGTTGGAGGAGTGAGAAACATATTTTATATTGTGTTTATTATTAACAAAATTTTGGTTCCATTTTATATGTAAACATTTCCTACAAAGACATGAAATCTCAAGACTTCTTTCCAGACAGCAAGGTGTAATGAAGACACTGAACAAACTTCCGATATAAATTCTTTTTGTCTTTGATTAGGTTCACTACCTTATGGTTCTGTCTGCCAACTGGGCCTATGTGAAAGACGCCTGCCGGATGCAGAAGTATGAAGACATCAAGTCTAAGGAAGAGCAAGAGCTTCATGACATCCATTCTACTCGCTCCAAAGAGCGGCTCAATGCATACACATAAATGCATCTTCCTGTGCTTCCTACCATTTGAATGCATTGGTGTTTAACTAAGGGCCATCCAACCATCCAACCTTTAAAAAACAAAATGAAAGTGCTTCTCATCAATGATATGTAAGGTGACTTATGAATCACCTGAGTACAATTCTTTGTTGTTTGGCACTTAATTTCCCAATTTATTAAATTGCTGTAATCAGATCTTTTCTACAAGCTCCTATCCAGCCTTTTTTTTTTTTGAAATTTCTGAAACTCATTTACTAGTTCTGTAAGATCGAAGATACTAACATTGTCAAACGCAAAGGTCTGTTTGATTTCTAACCATTTCCCATGTGTTATACATAACACCTTTTGCATTATTTCTTATGTTTTAAAAAGAAATAGCTTTTTATACTTTTTAGTTTTGATTTCGGTAACTAGTTTAACTACAGGTAACCTTCAAAGGGACCATTGTACATTATGAACAATAGACAGAGATGACATCATGATGACTCTTGAAATATGGAAATCTTGTCTGAAGATCAGTGGCCGTGTTACTATAGGCCCTGGTTCATGTTTTCATCAATCTAAGGTGCAATTTCTAAATTTGTAAGAGTAGGTTTAAAAAAAAAAGTGCTTCTTATCTTTGTTAACATTGTACTTTTTCTTGATGTTCTTAAAAGGTATTTCTCTCAGATTACTCATGTTTATGTTGTGAGCATGTAGAAACAGTAATGCTAATGCATGGCTAGTTGCCTTTTTAAGATTGTGACACCAAGCTTACCTTTTAAAGTTTAGTATATAGAGACAATTTTAATGGAAATAACTACTGTAGACTATTGGAGAATGATCTCTTTGTGATTTAAGAAGTGGCTGGATTGGAACTTTTAATATGCTAATGTGGAAAATTAATTACCTTTATGAAGGTGGTTTATTACAAATAAGCACACTAATCCCTTGGAAGTTGTTTTACCTACTTTAAAAGTTTTAATGGATTGCACCTCTGTAAACTATTCCTAAAATGTGTATGATATATTTGAAAAGGCTTCCATTAATATAATAGCTTTGCTTGCAGCCTTCCAATGTATGTTGGTTTACCTGTAGTGTTTTCTCAAGTGTGGTCAGAGGCCCCTATAGAATGTATTGTTTGGAAGTGTAGTGATATATTTGTGTTTTTATTTCAAGTAAGTCATTTTAACTGAATATTCATTCATATTCATTTATAAAAGGTATCTGTATCAAAGGAATTTTAAAAAAAAAGCAATCGGTATTACTGGACCAAATTTGGTGTTTGTTTTAACCTTGACTCTTATTTTGATTATTTCTAATGCTACAAGAATGCTGTAAAGTGTCTATTAAAATGATGTAGCCTGACAAGACATTTTTGTCAGTGTATAAAACTAGGTAGTATTGTGCACTGATTTGACCATTGTGAAATCCTTTCTCAGTGTAACTGCATTTCTAATAAAATTGATTGAGTGAAACAATCTTTGTACAACGACTAGTCATGCATCATCAGTAATTTTACAAGTTCTTGTAGTAGGTAGGGGGTATTACTAGGGTTATCTGTGGCATGATTATGCGTTCTGTAGTATTATTTAATTAAGTTGGGGTTCATTTTGCTTCCTTTCTTTATGCTTAGATTATCTTACTGGTTCAACATTTTTCTGATATATGCAGTATTACAGATATTCAGCAAAAGTACTAATGGGCTTCTTTAAATTCTATATTATAGTGTTTCAGTTCCGTGTCTTAACAGTTTGTGATGATTTCTAAAACTGTCTTTTCAACTTATGTAATGATGTTGACACTTTTGGCTTTCATTTCTGGTATTAGAGTTTGTATTTTCACAGAGTGCTTTGTAGCAGGCATTACAATTAATCTGTTTTGTATATAAATGTGCCAACAGCTTGATGGTGGCGTTTTTGAAATGTAGAACAAAGTGCTTGCAAAATGTAATAAATACACTTGTGTACTTTGTGTACTTATTATTAGCTTCTGCAGTGTATCTGTTTTTTTCTTTTTTGTTTTGTTTATTCCTCTTTCCTGTGTGTGAATTCTTTTCAAGTGGAATAGATGCCATCCCCTTAAGATTCTTACTTCAGCTGAGCTGTACTACGACTTCAAAATTCAATGAAAATTCTGTGCATAAATATTAAGTACCAGAATTCTAGATAGAGGAACTAAAAACTTTGGGGGTTATTTTATTTAGAAAATAACTTTTTCCAAGTTCTGCCATTTTCTTGTCTGATCACTATTGTTTTATGTTTCCTTTAGTACTTCACAAACTAACAGAGAAAAAAAAGCCTAATGCAATTCAGAAAGAAAAATGATTTATTGGTTTGCTTCAAAATGCAAAGGTGAGAGCAATGAAATTTAAATGTATATATATATATTTTCTAGGCTTTGTATGTTTCATATCTGATTTCTTCTGGCCAAACTAGAAGTTATGACCATTTAAAAATAATAAGATAGTTACCAGTAAAAAATATTAATTTTCATAAAGCTTAAGGAATTATATTAATTTCTACTTACATATTACTGGACTTACGTTAGAACTATCTACAATAATTATAAGTACATATGGGCAAAGTATTTTAATTATGTCTCTAAAGGTATTTTTAAGAAAATAAAGTTATTTTCTATCTATTATTAATTGATAATTTATATTTCTCTTATAAGAGCAGCAGCATAATAATTGTGTACTATACAATATGAATATGAACAAATTTTTAATATATGCTTTTCAGAAAATGGGTTATTAGATTATTATAATTTTTTAAAAGTAAAAAGTCCATTTCTCTTCGTAAAAATGCTTATTTTATCATTTAAGCAAGTAATTTCCTTTTGGGATTTTAAGTTTAGCATTACGCCTAAGGAAATTACTAACTTTCGTCAGCTCTAACTTGTATGTAAATAATTTCATTATTTACATTAAAACTTAAAAGTATCAGATTTCTTCAAAGAACAAGTAAATATTTGTTTTATTTATTTATTTCCCTTTCTAAATAGAAACAGGTGATTTTAAAAGATATTTTATTTAGGCAACCTGCTAGCAGAAATGCAATGACCACCATGGAATTTAAACTGTACTATAATAGCTTGAAGAAATTCTGTTTGGTTTTCTGTGAGGTTTTCAGAAAAAAGATTAAGTTTTAAGTCACTGTAGGCAAATCTGTGCAAAATGCTTCTAGTTCAAATATAAATGTTTTTACTTTCTTAAATAAGTCTGGAACCTTCAATTTTTTCTTACAAAAAACATTTTACCTTTTTGATTATTTTAGGTTATTTGGCTCTTTACCACAAAAATCTATCACAGGTTAGCAATATAAATTGAAAACAACTTAAAAATGAAATAAAGCAATTCTTAAATTAATTATTACATGAATCATGAAATAAAATATTAAATGAAATAATATCATTTTGACCACTGTATTGCTAATCTGTGGAATCTTTTACAGATCATATTTGGAAATACCAAACAAAATATTAAAAATAAACAATGGGAAAATTAAAAAATAGAGAAAAGTAGCTGATAAGTGTAAATCCAACTGATTTTGCTATTATTCTTTGAGTAATAGAAAGAAAAGAGAAATGTTATTGGAAGCTCTTAATGTTCATGTGGGAAAAATTTTTTGAAGTCAAATCTACAAAAACCCCAAATTAGCCCAAAAAATAACAGCCTGTTAGGTAAAAAATATTTAAAAAATAATTGAGACTACACATATTGTTTTCTTCAGGGTTCTCCGCCCTCCACTCCAGATACCTGAGCAAGTGTTCAATGTCCAGGTTTTAGAACACTAAAGAGAACACTCTAGTCTCCGAGAACCTGGAACCCATGGACAGAGGAGCTGATCCCATTCAGCTACCCAACAACACTGCTCTGATTTTAAAAATGAGAACTATTTTTGTCTTTAGAGATGTGTTGCAATGTTTGCTTTTTTACTTTTTCAACAATGATTTTTGCCTCTTGAGAACCATCCCGATAGAAATATAATATTAGAAGATAAACCCAACTGTGATAAATCCAGAACTTATTGCACGGAAAGATGGAGCAGAGGTACTTTTTTGGTATCACTTATGATACTATGTGTATGTAAGCACCAGATTTATTGTTTTTTCTTTCTCTCTAGATTTTTTGGTATGTCCAGACAATATTGGTACTTCTTTGCTCTGAAATATTTATATAACTTATCACAAAAAATTAATATTATCATTTTGGCTGATATATTAGTTGACATGCCAGTGAAGCCTTACCCACTGATCCACCAAAAATATACATGAAATTATTTTGTGTTTTCTAGTAAATGAGCATTGAGAATTAGCACATTTTTTCTGGTCTTTTTAAATTTTTTAAGTCTGACATCTATTAATTTTTATAGAAATCTTTTTACCTATTAATTAATCTATTAATCACTTTTCTCAAAAGGAAAGATATTGTCAGCCTGGCCTTTTATGTAAAGAGGATTCCTAGAAACAAGGAGTGAGTTTAAGAAATACTAACAACATTTAAAGGAATGCATGAGTAACTCAGCCAATTACTTTAACACAAGCTAGAAGTGCTATCTCCATACCATTCCACCCATGTCCACACTTAATGACCTAGCCAATTCTACACAGTTACCCTGTACTTCAAGTTATAAACTACATTTGTTTTTCTTTATGCAATGTTCACCATGATTACTATAGTATTAATTTTTCTTAGTACTAATATTTTATTTTTGCATAGGGTGAGATCCGTTCTTTGAGAAAGAAATGCAGCATCCTGCGTGAGAACTGAGTGTCCTTGGCATATGAATGAAACTTAACAGGACAATAATTTTCCTGAATGACACCTCCATGATTTAAAAGTGATTATGTTTTCTAAGCCGTCTAGATCATAACTTGTAAGTAGTACACAAACTAGGGTAGAGCTAACAATGTGATAAATGCAAATTATGTGAAAAGCACATCTATAACATCTAAGTTATGCTATTTATACAAGCTGACACAAAAAGCTTAAGAATTTTCCCCTTGGTTTTTTAACATTTACTACCTAATATCCAAGCATCATCGGGTACTATTCACATTTCTCTGAACAGAATACCCATTGATTTATCGAAGCAGAAAAGTTATGCTTGAAATAACAAGAGGTTTCTGCTAAGCCAAGAAGAGACTTCAGATATTAATGTAAACACCTTGACAAGTCAGTGGTAGAGGCTGGTCTTTGCTTCTTTTCCTCCAATGGTTTTGACCCTATCCCACCCAGCCACCAAAATCCTAAAAACTCACAATTTCTAATAATTGCAAACCATATATAATCTAAACTTTAGGTATCCGATTTCCAACTTCCATCAGCTGTTTCCAGCTTTCTAACTCCATGAGGATCGTATATCTATTTATCTCCTATAGTCTTTCATTCTTCTTATGTCCTTAATTTCCCCAATAACTAGTTTGCAGCACAAGTTCATCATTGTGAAAACTTCCTTGGCAACTCTTCAGCTCCGTTGACCCTCTATTTTCCTTAAACAAGCATGGTAAGATGCCAGTCTTGATTTAATTCAGGTGTCTGCCTATTCCTCCACACCTGAACCTGCATAGAAAAATGTGGCTCGAGTTAAATACATGCTGAGACTCAACTAAGTTTAGGTGAGCACTCAGAACCCCAATAAACCTACTCCATTTTTGTAGAACAGGGCTGGCAATCTTTTTACTGTAAATGACCAAACAGCAAAAATGTAAGTTTTTTTTTTTTTATTTTCTTTTTGAGATGGAGGGCTGACTATGTTGCTCAATCTGGTCTCAATTCTCCTGGGCTCAAGTGATCCTCCTGCCTCAGCCTCCCATGTAGCTGAGATTACAGGTGTGAGCCATTTCATTAGCTGGGATTATGGGTATGAACAACTGCACGTGGCCGAATATGTGAAATTTTATGTGCCATGAGGTTTCTGTTGCAACCACTTACTCTACCTTCATAGTGCAAGAACAATATTAGAAATATGTAAATAAATGCCCATTATTTACATATTCTGTATTCCAATAAAACTTTATTTACAAAAACACATGAGGGCCTAGATTTAGCCTGAGAGCCATAATTTGCTGGCTTATAGTCTGGAGCATTTACTATTCTATGTCTCCTGGTTGGTTACTATATCTTAACTTTTTCTTATCAAACTTATAACACTATTTCTAACCATAGAATTAAAAATTACTTTCTATTTTAGGGAGAAATTAGAGATGATCAGAAGTCCATATCCATAAATTTCCATTACTCATCTGATAACCTCACTGCATCAGTGTGCACAATCCCTGCTTTTTCTCTCTTTATTATGGATGAATTGCCCATGTTTCTTAGGCCAAAGCATTTGGTGCATTCTAGATCATAGCCCCCCTCACATTTTGAGAGAAGCTTATCACTCTAAAAGTTTTTTTCTCTCTAATCTCTTCTAAATAATTTTTTTCACTTTCAAATGGTTTTATCCCAATCTTATAATAATCAAACAAGAATAAAAATAAAAACAAATATACCCTCATTTGATTCTACATTGATTGACAGCCATCCTATTTATTGCTTTCCTTTATATTATATTTATATAAAAGAGTTGTATAATCACCTCCAGTTACTCTCCTATCATTTTATCTTAAATCCCTTGTAATCACTTCCTTGTATTCAACACTCCATAGAAATCAGTCATGGTAGAGCATTGTTCTCCTGATTACTAAATCCAATGCTCAGTTCTCATTCATTTTGTGTTGCATGATTTTGAGATCCCACTACAGTTACCTTGTAGACACTAGGATCTAGCAGTGAATATAATAGGTAAAAATCTAGTGTGGTTTGTATTCCGATGCAGGGAGATAGATACTAATTAGATAAAAAAATGGAATATAAGGTATTTTTGAAGCAAGACATCCTATAATCAATCACGTGAGAAACTCCAGGAATGTCGCAGGGGTGGTGAATTTTCATTGGAGGCCTTATTGAGAAGGTAACATTTTAGTTAAAACTTGAAAGAGTTGAGGAAGTAAGTCATTTAGGGGAAAAACATTCCAGGTAAATGGGACAGTAAAGAAAGTGCTTTTCCCTGAAATAACAGTTGAACAAGTGTGAATGAACAAAAGCCAGTAAATGAGGTAAAGAGTCCAAAATTGAGAGATCATTAATTATAGTCTTGCAAGCCATTGGATCCTTACTCAATTTGTGAGCAATATTTGATACAGTCAGTCACCCCTTTCTTTCTGCTACACATCCTTTCCTTGGATTCAGGAAGCCTCATCTTCTATAGCTTCAAACTGCTTCTCTATAGAAATATACCATTTAGCTATTGATTCTGCTCAAATTGCCTGATCTTATGAGCAAAGACATGAGCAAAAATAAAACTTTCTCCTACCTCATTTCAACATATACACTTTACTTTCACAGTCAAAATTTATCAAAGGAATTGTCTGTTCTCTATCTGTAGTTCTTTACTTCACCAATCTTGTTTTTTTTTTTTTTTGAGACGGAGTTTTTGCTCTCTTTACCCAGGCTGGAGTGCAATGGCATGATCTCTGCTCACCGCAATCTCCGCCTCCTGGGTTCAGGCAATTCTCCTGCCTCAGCCTCCCGAGTAGCTGGGATTACAGGCACGCGCCACCATGCCCAGCTAATTTTTTGTATCTTTAGTAGAGACGGGGTTTCACCATTTTGACCAGGATGGTCTCGATCTGTTGATCTTGTGATCCACCCGCCTTGGCCTCCCAAAGTGCTGGGATTACAGGCTTGAGCCACCGCGCCCGGCCTTCACCAATCTTAAATTGCTAAATCAGAACTAAATTCTGACTTCCATTATCTCTTGTTCGACCAAAATAACTATCACTTTTTAATCACTAATAATAATCACTAATTCACCACTGCCACCTAAATTGCCACATCCCAAGGATGCAATTTGGTTTTCATTGTGCTGTTTTTACATTTTGATTTTGGTTATTTTTAAAATAACCAAAAATGTAATTAAAAATGTAATCCCACTTACATTTTTTAATTTTTTTGCAATACAAATTTCTCAAGAGCTCAATAGGCTTCTACTCTATGTCCGAGTATCAATCTCAAAAGTTCTTCTAACGTATTGTTCTAATGCATCCTCACTTCTGTGACTTTCACTTTTAGTAGCAGTCACCTTAAGATGATCTGATACCCCTGTGTGGAATCACACAGTGTGTTGGATCTACATCAACAGACTGAGCATTAAAGGGATTTCATTAGCACAACTCCTTCCGTATCTTTTTCTGTTTGGAATGTATATAGCAGCAGCCAGCTTTTTGAACTTAACAAGACCCTACATTTCTGGACTTTCTGTTTCTTTGAACACTAACTGATCTTTACTCATCTCAATTCTGTCTTGTAATACCTACCCAAACCTGGCCAACAGGAGCCAAAACACACTATTAATTTTGTTTTCCAACTTCTTTCCCTGTGGGTATGGGTTTAGTAGGTTATAAAAGATGGTAAGTTTAACAAATATTTTAATCACGTACCCAAAAGGCCACCATTTTTTAAAAGTCAGCAACAGTTTTCTTATTTTTGACCTCTCAAAATTGTGACTTCTTGTATTTTGACTGAAAGTGTGGTGGTACTGTAAAAAAAAGCAAAATAAAATACACACACACACACACACACAGGTATTTATAAGTTTATTTGTATTTGTTTTGCTTTTTTTACAGACGCATCACCCTTTCAGTATCAATTTCTCCATTAGGTAACATAAACTAATAGCTGTGAAAACAATCCCTAAGGCTCAGTAGCTTCGCTTTACACTGTGCATTTTGTTTCTCACTTACTTTGCAGCCGTAGGAATCATTAGAGGGAGCTCTGCACCTTGCAGAGCCACTGAGGGCAGGCTTCTGTCCTGTCATACTCAAGCTTCCATTCATCTTCCTCACTCAGTCATCAGAAACAGAGAGGACAGGACTGTGTGGCAGTTATTAACCAGGCTTCTGCCCAGATTCCACAATTCAGCTGCCTAGCTCCACCTAACTGCAGAAATCCCTGAGAAATGGAGGTAGATGTGCACCCAGAAAAAAAGGGCAGCGATGTGTCAGTTAACCAGCCAGTGTGGGTCTCAACCTCTCTCCTCAACATCTCCCACCGGAAGCTTCACAGCTACTGAGGCAATTAGATGAGGAATCTCATCTCTCTTTTCCGCATATACCCTATCTTAATAAGCAATATCAATATATATCCACAGTACCAGCTGGAAGGTTTTTCTCAACCGTTTCTCTACGACTCAAACATTATCTATTAATCGTTATTTTCTAAATATCTCTCAAAATCGTCTATTACATGGCTATCTCCACGCAATCAATCAGTTTCAAGACACCAGTTTTCTCTTCCTGAATTTCTGTAATAGCTTCTTCTTCGGTCTATCTGCAGCTGTGTGACTTGACTCACAAACCATTGTCTGTATTGCTGCCAGAGAGATGACAACATTAACAACATGTAAATCGATCCTGTTGCTCCTCTGCTTAAAACTATATAGTGCCTTTCCTTGTTTTTAGGAGAAAATAAATTTTAATAACATGCTTCCTAAAGCTCTGCATGCTCTTGTCCCTACTGAGCCTCCAGCTGATTACCTACTGACTGTTAGAATTCCTGACACGCTGGAATCTTTTGATCTTCACGTTCATCATTCTTGTTTTCAACCACTCAACTTTAAGATACTTTTGGTCTCTGCTTAGAATACTCCTCTCCTCTTCTGGTTTAATTCATTTCTGTGGATTCTATAGGTGGCAGTTCAAAGTGTTTGGTCTCAGAGAAACTGTTCAGTTATTCTCGTACATCTGTGCTCAGGACATTGTAATCCATCTTTAGTGCAATTGTCATTATAATAAGTGATCTTTGGGAAATTCCCTGGTGTCTGTTTCCTTCTAGTAGAATGCAAGCCTGAAGAGGCCACTGTCTTATTCTCTGCCTTTTATTCCAAGCACCTTGTAGTGTGTTTGGCAGACAGCAGATTTTCAGTAAAAATTTGCAGAATAGATTCATTTATTGGGAATAGAAGAATTGTATAAACCATGCAGAGCAGTTTGTGGTATGGTAAAGCAATATTGGTTTTATTAACTGAATTTGAGTTAGAGCTTTGATGTGTAAGACAAAATAAATACATTTTCTTAGGACAAGTTCAATCTACAGATTAAGGTAATAACACAAATCTCATAAAACACAGAAAGATGTGTTCATTTGTATTAGTTTCTATTTATTTAATAATTATACTTTACTTGATAGAATTGGCATCTGTAAAGGAGGCGGTCTGTTTTTGGTATTGTAGCTCTTATACAGAGACAGTTTGGTTGAAAATAATTTGATTTAATGTAATACTCAGCACACTGGTAACTTTTGGAAAGAAAAATAAATCCAAAATACAACTTAATCAAAAGAAGTTCCTATAATAATTTTGTGGGGCCTAGTTTGCATACGTTTCACACTTCTTAATTTAAGGGTAACATATATAAAAAGTAGTACACAGGTCATAAGTATATTCTTCATGATTTTTTACAAACTTAATACACGAGGAACCAAAACAGTACCAGGACCTCAGAAACCCCTCTTTTGCCAATTCAGGTATTAACTTAAAGGTAGCCACTCTCTTGAAATTTACGCCACAGACTATATAAATGGAATCGTATGTACTCTTTGCATCTGGCTTTATTTTTATGAGACTGATTCATAACATTGCAAATATTTGTAGTTGATTTTTTGATCATTGAGATGCAGATATCCATTGTTGCTTATATTACAGGTTTTTGTTTTGGTTTGGTTTGGATTTAATTCGTTCCATTTGAGTTGTTTCTAGTTTTTACTCTAAATTGTACTGCTTTAAACATTCCTGTTGCCTTTTGATAAACATATATATGTGTGTATATATATATATATGTGTGTGTGTGTGTGTGTCAATGGAAATAAATATATATCTGTATATGTATACATATATATATGTATATATCTAGAATTAAATTGCTGGGTCATAGGTTATGGATATGTTGAATGTTAACAAATGCTACCTACTAGTTATCGAAAATGGTTGTACAAATTTACATTCGCACCAGAGCTTGAATGATATTCTGGTTACTCTACATATTTGCCACTATTCAGTGTTGTCTGTCTTTATTATTTTGACCATTCTAGTGGATGTGTACTGCTATCACATAGGAATTTTAATTTTCATCTCCTTTATAACTAATGAAATGGAAGTCACTTCATATGTTTACTGGGTGTTTGGATATCCTCTTGTAAAGTAGATATTCAGTCTTTCACTGACTTTTTTTCCATTAGATTTTCTACTTGTTTAAAATCAATTTTTAAACACTCTGGATGCAAGTTCTATGGAATATATACATTGGAAATATCTTCTCCCATTCTGTCGATTGCCTTCTTGCTTTTCATAATTGCATGTTTTGATAGATATATGCCCTTAGAATCAATATCAACACATCATCCTTTTTAAAAAAATGTATGATTAACACTTTTAGAATATTTGACTCTTCCAAAAACATACAGGTGTCCTTTTATGATTTTTTCTAAGACATTTATAGTTTTATATTTAATATTTTAGATATAAAATACAATTGAATTTAGCATTTCCATACATTGTGAGGTAAAAGACAGATTTCTTTTTTTAATAAGGACAACCAATTGTTCCAGAAACATTTCTGAAACCATATTTTTGTAGTTCTATAAAAATTTTAATATGTGCTAATATGAATTCATCTTTTTTTTCTATGTTTCAAGAATTCAGGACTATTCTTGGTCTTTTGTATGTCCACTAACACTTTAGAATCAGCTTGTCACTTTCTACCCAAAAAAAATAAAAATCTACTGGATTTCAAGGGGAGGTATGTCAAATATATTGATAGTTTTAGAAAGAATTGATACGTTTGAAACAGTGAGTTTTTAAGTCTTGAATATGATATAGTTCTGTGTTGATTTAGGACTTCTTTAATTTTCACTTGCAATATTTTATATTCTTCATTGAAAAAATCTTGACTATGTTCCATTACATGTTTCTTAGGTATTTCATATACATTTAATGCTCTTCTCAATATTTAAAAATTTTATTTTGCATTATGTTTTATAGAAACATGATTAATTTTTGAATACTGACCTTGTTCGAGTGATTTGAAAAAATAAGCTTATTGATTCTCACATTTCGTAGACTTGTTTAGATTTTCTGTGTACATATACGTATCACCTGACAGTGTGGGGAGTTTTATTTCTTTCTTTAGAATCCATGTGCCCTTAGTATTATTTATTTGGTTATTTATTTTTGCTTCACTGCACCAATTAAGATCCCTAGTTCAACACTATGTTGAATTAAAGTTGGAAGATATCTTTTTTATTTTTTTGTATCTAGAAAGAAAGATGCAAAATTTCACAAATTTTTCACCAATATTTTCTTTTAAACACATTTTAGCAGATTAAGGAAATCTATTCAATTCATACAGAGTTCTTCACAAATATATGTTGACATTTACCAAATGCTTTTGCAGAGTCTGCAGAGATGACCATGTGATATTTTTCTTCTTTGTTTTATTTATTGAGTTTTTGAACATTAAACCACTTTGCCTACTTGAATGAGACCAACTTCATTACACATATATAATAATTCTGTATTATACATAATATTTCTTTATATATGCTAGATTTAATTTGCAAGTAATTTGTTACAATTCTGCATCATGTTGAAGAGTGATGACTGGCCTGCAACCTCTTTTTTTTGTGACATTCTTGTTGGGTTTTGATATCAAAGCTGTGATAGCCTTATAATTAGATTGAGAAACACACCCTTACCTCCCCTTCTACTCTCTGGAAGAGTTTGTACAGGACTGTGTTATTTTTTACTTAAAGATCCAACGGAATTCCTTCATAAAACTCTCTGGTCCTGGGGTTGTCTTCTGGAAAAATTTTAAACAATAGATGAAATTTCTTTAAAAGGTAACCACATATTCATGTGTTAGTTATGTTCTACAGAAGATATTTCTGATATAGAATTAGGAATGTGGGAGTTAAGCCATTTGGGCATTAATGCCTGTGAAACATAAAATGGAGAGGAAACAAAATTGATGAGGGAGATCCTTGAGTCTTGATGCAAATATGACAGGCTCAGCCAACCTAATGGCTACTCCAACACAAAAATTGCCTCTTGGAAGAGTTCCACATTTGGAAGAAAAGTCCAGGCCCTACCTCTGTTGTGCTCACTTATTAAGTAGGGCTGCCTGAGGAGAGTATGGTCTTATTTTCAAAGATGAAATGAATACCTAAGTTGCCATCAGCTAGATTGCTTACTAGATCACTTACTGCCAAATGGCAAGCCTTTCCTTAATGGGAAATCAAAGCACTACATCTCCATACTGCCAAAATTCATATTTTGCTATTCCTCCTTCTGTCATGTTAGTAATGTTTGTTTTTGCAGGAGTTCACATACATTAGCAAATATTTCAGGGTAATGTTTTTGTAGTATCTCCTGTAATTTTTTGCTTGTATATTCTTCAAACATGAATATTTCACATTCTTGTTTGGTTATTTGTGTTTTGTCTTTTCTTTAACTTTCTTGATTAATTTTTCCAGTGATCTATTATTTGTGCCAGCTTGTTTTTTAAATCCAGTATTTGCCTTTGTTGATTTCCGTTATTGTGCATTGTTTTCTATTTGAATTATTTCTGCTCTTATCTTTATTCCTTTCTCCCTTCCCCTTTGCATTTCATTTGCTATTCTTTAAATGGTTTATTTGACCTAAATCTTTGATATTCAGTTTTTTCCTTTTCTATGAATTTTCCTTTGAACACTATTTCTGCAGCACCCTATTGGTTTTGATGTACTGTATCTGTGTATCATTCGATTTAAAATGTTGATTAATACCCATTATGATTTTTTATTTGAATATTGGTTTAAAAGTGTAGTATTTCCAAGCAGTGGGGGACATTTATAATTTTTTATTTTATTAATTTTTAGCTTAATTTAACCATGGTCAGTGAAAATACTCTGCATGATTTTCATCTTTGGAAATATGTTGAGACTTTCTTTTGGCCCAACATATAATCAATATTGGTAAACGTTTCAAGTGAACTTGGAAAGATTGTAAATTATTTCGTGGTTGAATTCAGTAATTTAGGACAGTTAAATCAAGTGTTCTGGTTGTGTTAATTTATTTTTCTCACTGAAGTTTTTGTCTGTTTTGATTTCAAACTATTGGGCTATAATCTTAGTGGGACATAGTTTCCATCCGGATAACAATGTATTTCATGATTAAATTATATATGCCTCATAATAAGCCAGGTTTTATAAGAATACTTTTGCTTACCATGACATTTCCTAATAAATTCAGTTACCATAATTCCAAAACACTTTCTATATATATTTAATTATCCAAACAAGAGTAAGATGCTAATCAATTAGTAATCAAATTCAGAAGATTTTATATTGTACTAGAGTCTAAAATATCAGCTGTTTTATAACATCAGTGTAATGAGATTGACCTTGAATATATATGCACATAACTCTCTCTGAAAATAGAAATTGCACAGGTTTTATTATAAAAGAAATTAAGAAATAAACCGAAGTTCAAAAGGTGGAGAAAGAGAAATATAATTTATGCAACTGCATGTGATAAAAGTGAGAGTCATCCAAAGTCTAGCTTCTACAGCTTTAAGCATAGTTACGAGTGAGTAGCCACTGAATTTCAAAACACTGACATAGAAGAATACAAGAGTTGGTGGGACAGTGCTTAATGTCTTGTGATAACTCCTGAGCTTTCACACTTTTAACAAACTATTTTGGATTGCTATTTCTTCTACTTAATCCATGTGTCTAGATTTCCCTGTTCATGTTCTCATACTTGTTTCTTCTTCCTCCCTTTCATTCTCAAACAGCAAAATTCCTGGAAGACAAAGGAATATGCCTCAGCATTATCATGACAAAGGAAGAAATATAACCCTTCAGTAAATATTTAGATAAATTCAACCAGTAATAAAGTCAAGAAAACAGTCAAAGTACCATAGATATTGATAACGAACTTAGTTATACTTGTCCCTCTATATCCACCAGGTGGGGATTGGTTCCAGGACACCCACATATATAATTTTAAATTTATTGATGGTCAAATTAAGGTAATTCTGGAATAAGCAGTTGAGAGTGTCTGACATGAAATTCTAAATGACATAAAACTTATAGTTGCCAGTAAACTACAAATGCCATTAGAAATATATTTATTATTAAAATCACTAATTTTCAAAGTGCTTTCTTTTAAAAAAGATTTTAAATAGTTTATAATATTTTTATGGTTATGTTCCTATTTCTAGTGATCATCTTTTTAATGGTCTAATATTTGATGCTTGTTTGTTTTTTAATTAAAATCAACCTAATTGTAGAATGTACATAGAAACCCCCCAAAAAAGGTTTCTTAAGAAATCCATATGAGAACTAGTAAGTTCTGATGAACTCAACTCATGTGTAAGAGATATTTTAATCAAAATAAAAAAGATATTTTTAAAAATTGAAAGTGAATGCCTGGCATGGTGGCTCACACCTGTAATCCCAGCACTTTGGGGGGCTGAGGTGGGCGAATCACAAGGTCAGGATTTCCAGACCAGCCTGGCTAACGTGGTGAAATCCTGTGTTCACTAAAAATACAAAAATTAGCCAGGCATGGTGGCAGATGCCTGTAATCCCAGCTACTTGGGAGCCTGAGGCAGGAGAATCGCTTGAACCTGGGAGGCAGAGGTTGCAGTGAGATGAGATCGTGCCAGCTAGGGTGACAAAGGCTCCATCTCAGAGAGAGAGAGAGAAAAAAAGGAAATGAATAAGGTATCCTAAGCAGTGGCTTGCACACATCTTTCCAAGAACAGAAGGGGTTTTATGAGTGGGACTTTATCCACCAACTTCATTTCCCACATCCTCCAAAATATAACCAATTCAACAAAATTTAAATATTAGATGTCAAAAGCTCACAATCAAGTACATAAACCAAACTTACGAATTTCTGGTTGAGTAAGTTGTAGATATAAAGCAGCAGTTACTCCATTAAACAAAACAGCACATTGTGTACAAGGAGGTGAAAGAGAGCAGTGTGTGCTTTAGACCTAACAAAAGGACACAGCAGCACAAGTAATACTGTAGGAATACACAAAATTAAAATGCAGAGGTGTTGCAGGCTCACTGTAATACAGTTCATTCCCCTGGAGTCACATTAAAATTTTTGCTACAGTAGGAAAATATTCTTTAGGAGAAGTTTGTAGTTAAATGCAGCTTAGAGAGAGGGAGTGGGACTCCATGAGATCTTGAAGTATAATTAGTATGACCTGAAATAGTAACTCAGATTTTTGTGGCTTAATCTAGAAAGTAACGGTTGTAACAGCACAGAAAGTGGAATGTTCACTGGCTTAAAGTCTCCAAATAAATACAGATTCTTAATATTGACTCTGCATTAGAATTTGTTTTGGAGAAGTTCCAAGTGTATAATTATCTTTACTTCCATCACATAAAGAAATTTCCATTGGGTACAGAAGTGACCTAATTTTTAACTACTAATATTTATCCAGAGGTAAATCACAAATTGCATGGAATTTTTGTCTAAAATCAACATTTTTTTCTTAAAAATTTCTTTTTTTAAAATTGCATTTTAAACTTTGGGGTACATGTGAAGAACATGCAAGATTGTTGCATAGGTACACATGTGACAGTGTGATTTGCTGGCTTCCTTCCCATCACCTATATCTGGCATTTCTCCCCATGGTATCTCTTCCCAACTCCCCACCCCCGCTGTCCCCCCACTATTTCCCGCCAACAGACCCCAGTGTGTAGTGCTCCCCTCCCTGTGTCTCATTGTTCAACATGCACCTATGAGTGAGAACATGCGGTGTTTGATTTTCTGTTCTTGTGTCAGTTTGCTGAGAATGATGGTTTACAAGTTCATCCATGTCCCTACAAAGGACACAAACTCATTGTTTTTGATGGCTGCATAATATTCCATGGTGTATGTGTGCCACATTTTCCCAGTCCAGTCTATCACCGATGGGCATTTGGGTTGGTTCCAGGTC
>CM052650.1:161709079-161726167 GCA_028533165.1 Leontopithecus rosalia | reverse complement strand
CAGTGATGATGAGCATTTTTTCGTATGTTTGTTGGCCTCATGTACGTCTTCTTTTGTAAAGTGTCTGTTCATATCCTCTGCCCACTTTTGAATGGGCTTGTTTGTTTTTTTCTTGTAAATCTGTTTGAGTTCTTTGTTAATTCTGGATATCAGCTCTTTGTCAGATGGGTAAACTGCAAAAAATTTTTCCCACTCTGTTGGTTGCCAATTCACTCTAACAACTGTTTCTTTTGCCATGCAGAAGCTGTGGAGTTGGATAAGGTCCAATTTGTCTATTTTGGCTTTTGTTGCCAATGCTTTTGGTGTTTGGGTCATGAAGTCCTTGCCTACTCCTATGTCTAGGAGTTCTTCTAGGGTTTTTATGGTGTTAGGTCTTATGTTTAAATCTTTAATCCATCTGGAGTTAATTTTAGTGTAAGGTGTCAGGAAGGGGTCCAGTTTCTGCTTTCTGCACATGGCTAGCCAGTTTTTCCAACACCATTTATTAAACAGGGAATCCCTTCCCCATTGCTTGTTATTGTCAGGCTTGTCAAAGATTGGATGATTGTAGATAAATTGTATTGCCTCTGATGCCTCTGTTCTGTTCCATTGGTCTATATCTCTGTTTTGGTACAAATACCATGCTGTTTGATTACTGTAGCCTTGTTGTATAGTTTGGAGTCCAGTAGTGTGAATCCTCCTGCTTTGTTCTTTTTGCTTAGAATTGACTTGGCTATGCAGGCTGTCTTTCAGTTTCATATGAAGTCTAAGGTGTTTTTTTCCAGTTCTGTGAAGAAGGTCATTTGTAGCTTCATGGGGATAGCATTGAATCTGTAAATTACTTTGGGCAGTTTGGCCATTTTCACGATATTGATTCCTCCTAACCATGAGCATGGAATGTTTCTGCATCTGTTTGTGTCCTCTTTTATTTTGTTGAGCAGTGGTTTGTAGTTCTCCTTGAAGAGGTCTTTTACATTTCTTGTTAGTTGTATTCCTAGGTACTTTATTCTCTTTGTAGCAATTGTGAATGGCAGTTCATTCTTTACTTGGCTCTCTTTAAGTCTGTTGTTGGTGTATAGAAATGCTTGTGATTTTTGCACATCGATTTTGTATCCTGAGATTTTGCTGAAGTTTCTTATCAGTTTCAGGAGATTTTGGGCTGAGATGATTGGGTCTTCTAGATATACAATCATGTCGTCTGCAAATTGAGACCATTTGAATTCCTCCTTTCCTATTTGAATACCCTTTATTTCTTTTCCTTGACTGATTTCTCTGGTTAGAACTTCTAGTACTATATTGAATAGGAGTGGTGACAGAGGGATCCTTGTCTAGTGCCAGATTTCAAAGGGGATGCTTCCAGTTTTTGCCCATTCAGTATGATATTGGCTGTTGGTTTGTCATAAATAGCTTTTATTATTTTGAGAAACATTCCATCAATACCTAGTTTATTGAGGTTTTTTAGCATAAAGGGCTGTTGAATTTTGTCAAAGGCCTTCTCTGTGTCAATTGAGATAATCATGTGGTTTTTGTCTTTGATTCTGTTTATGTGGTGAATTACATTTATAGACTTGCGTATGTTGAACCAGCCTTGCATACCTGGAATGAATCTTACTTGATCATGGTAGATAAAGTTTTTGATGTTCTGTTGCAATCGGCTTGCCAGTATTTTATTGAAGACTTTGCATCTATGTTCATCATGGATATTGGCCTGAAGTTTTCTTTTCTTGTTGAGTCTCTGCCGGGTTTTGGTAACAGGATGATGTTGGTCTCATAAAATTATTTGGGAATGATTCCCTCTTTTTGAATTATTTGGAATAGTTTCAGAAGGAATGGTATCAGCTCCTCTTTGTATGTCTGGTAGAATTCAGCTGTGAACCCGTCTGGACCTGGGCTTTTCTTGGGTGGTAGGCTCTTAATTGCTGCCTCAACTTCAGACCTTGTTATGGGTCTATTCAGTGTTTCAACTTCCTTCTGGTTTAGGCTTGGGAAGACACAAGTGTCCAGGAATTTATCCATTTCTTCCAGGCTTACTAGTTTATATGTATAGAGTTGTTTGTAATATTCTCTGATGATGGTTTGAATTTCTGTGGAATCTGTGGTGATATCCCCTTTATCGTTTTTTATTGCTTCGATTTGGTTATTCTCTCTTCTTTTTTATTAATCTGGCTAGTGGTCTGTCTATTTTGTTGATCTTTTCGAAAAACCAGCTTCTGGATTTATTGATTTTTGAAGGGTTTTTTGTGTCTGCATCTCCTTCAGTTCTGCTCTGATTTTAGTTATTTCTTGTCTTCTGCTAGGTTTTGAGTTTTTTTTTTTATCTTGCTCCTCTAGCTCTTTCAATTTTGATGATAGGGTGTCAATTTTAGATCTCTCCACTTTTCTCATGTGGGCACTTATAGCTATATATTTTCCTCTAGAGACTGCTTTAAATGTGTCCCAGACACATTTAAATATGTTGTGTCTTTATTCTCGTTGGTTTCAAAGAACTTTATTTCTGCCTTCATTTCATTGTTTATCCAGTCAACATTCAAGAGCCAGTTGTTCAGTTTCCATGAAGCTGTGCAGTTCTGAGTTAGTTTCTGAATTCTGAGGTCTAACTTGATTGCACTATGGTCTGAGAGACTGTTTGTTATGATTTCAGTTGTTTTGCATTTGCTGAGGAGTGCTTTACTTCCAGTTATGTGGTCAATTTTAGAGTAGGTGTGATGTGGTGCTGAGAAGAATGTATATTCTGTGGATTTGGGGTGGAGAGTTCTGTAAATGTCTATCAGGTTTGCTTGTTCCAGGTCTGACTTCAAGCCTTGGATATCCTTGTTAATTTTCTGTCTGGTTGATCTGTCTAATATTGACAGTGGAGTCTTCAAGTCTCCCACTATTATGGTGTGGGAGTCTAAGTCTCTTTGTAAGTCATTAAGAACTTGCCTTGTGTATCTGTGTGCTCCTGTACTGGGTCCATATATATTTAGGATTGTTAGCTCTTCTTGTTGTATCAGTCCTTTTACCATTATGTAATGTCCTTCTTTGTCTCTTTTGATCTCCGTTGCTTAAAAGTCTATTTTATCAGAGATGAGAATTGCAACTCCTGCTTTTTCTTGTTCTCCATTTGCCTGGTAAATCTTCCTCCATCCATTTATTTTAAGCCTTTGGGTATCCTTGCATGTGAGATAGGTTTCCTGAATACAGCACACCTATGGGTTTTGGCTTTTTATCCAATTTGCCAGTCTGTGTCTTTTGATTGGTGCATTTAGGCCATTTACATTTAGGGTTAATATTGTTATGTGTGAATTTGATCCTGCCATTTTGATGCTAGCTAGCTGTTTTGCTGGTTAGTTGATGCAGATTCTTCATTTTGTTTATGCTCTTCACAATTTGGCATGTTTTTCGAGTGGCTGGTACTGGTTGTTCCTTTCTATGTGTAGTGCCTCTTTCAGGAGCTCTTGTACAGCAGGCTTGGTGGTGACAAAATCTCTGAGTACTTGCTTCTTCAAGAAGGATTTATTTTTCCTTCACTTATGAAGCTTAGTTTGGCTGGATATGAAATTCTGGGTTGAAAGTTTTTTTTTTTAAGGATGTTGAATATCGGCCCCCACTCTTTTCTGGCCTGTAGGGTTTCTGCTGAGATATCTGCTGTGAGTCTGATAAGTTTCCTTTTGTGGGTAACCCAACCTTTCTCTGTGGCTGCCGTTAGCATTTTCTCCTTCATTTCAACCCTGGTGAATCTGACAATTATATGCCTTGGTGTTGCTCTTCTTGTGGAATATCTTTGTGGTGGTCTCTGTATTTTCTGGACTTGAATATTGACCTGCCTTGCTAGGTTGGGGAGTTTTCCTGGATAGTATCCTGAAGAGTATTTTCCAGCTTGGATTCATTCTCTTCGTCACATTCAGGTACACCTATCAAACGTAGATTAGGTCTTTACACATAGTCCCATATTTCTTGGAGACTTTGTTCATTCCTTTTTATGCTTTTTTCTCTAATCTTACCTTCTCATTTTATTTCATTGAATTGATCCTCAACCTCTGATATCCTTTCTTCTGCTTGGTCAATTCAGCTATTGAAACTTGTGCATACTTTGCTTAGTTCTCGTGTTGTGTTTTTCAGCTCCATCAATTCACTCATATTCCTCTCAAAGTTGTCCATTCTCATTAGTATTTTGTCAAATCTTTTTTCAAGGTTCTTAGTTTCTTTGCATTGAGTTAGAACATGTTCTTTTAACTCACGGAAGTTTTTCATTACCCACCTTCTAAAGTCTGATTCTGTCATTTCATCACATTCATTCTCCATCCAGCTTTGTTCCCTTACTGGTGAGGAGTTGTGATCCCTTGTAGGATGAGAGGTGTTCTGGTTTCAGGTGTTTCATCCTTTTGGACAGGTGTCTTCCCATCTTTGTGGATCTATTCACCTGTTGTCTTTGTAGTTGCTGATTTTCAGATTGGGTCTCTGAGTGGACATCCAGTTGATGATGAAGTTATCTCTGTTTCTTATTTTTCCTTCTAATAGTCTGGCCCCTCCCCTGTAGGACTGCTAAGGTCCACTCCAGGCCCTGCTTGCCTGGGGATCACCTGCAGCAGCTACAGAACAGTAAGGGTTGCTACCAGCTTCTTCTTCTTCTATCTTTGTCTCAGAAGGATACCCACCAAATGTCAGTCTGATTAGTACTTTGTGAGGTGACTCTTTGGATATATGGGGATCAGGGAGCTGCTTGGGGAGACAGTCTGTCCTTTATAGGAGCTCATGTGCTGAGCTGTGAACTCATTAAGAGCTGCTAGGCAGGTATGTTTCGGTCTACTGCAGGAGAACTCATAAACCGCTTTTTGTTCCCAGGTGCTCTGTTCCGGGGAGTTTGGGCTTTATGTATGAGTTTCCTTTGTGCTGCTGCCTTTTTTTTCAGGGCTGCCCTGCCCAGCAATGAGGCAGCCTAGTCACTGCCTGCCTGCAGAGGCTTTGCTGAGCTGCTGTGGGCTCCCCCCTGCTTCTGTGTGAACTTCCCTGCAGTCCTGTTTGTGTGGGGGTCGTTAGAACTGCCTCGGCAATGGCGGCCCACCTCTGTATTGGTGGACTCTCTCTGTAATGGCAGGTTGCCTTGGCAATGGCTGGTTGCGTTGGCAATGGCCGACTACCTCCATAGTGGTGGAGTGCCTCGGTAATGGCAGACGCCCCTCCTCCACAGAGCTGGACCATCCTGGGTTCAGCTGTGCTTGCTGTTAAACTCTCAAGCCAGAGAGTTTCTGATTGCTGTTCTTTTGTGTGGTTGGGAGCAGCTGAGCCTGATCACCTGGCTCCCTGCCTCAGAGCCTTTTTTTTTTTAGTTGAACAGTAGACTCTCTCCCAGGTGTTCCAGTCGCCTGTTGAAAAGGCACCGGGATCTCTGTGATTTCCCATGTGGCAACCCACTGCGCTGGCTTAAACAGTGGCATTGAGATTCGTGGTCCTT
Organism: Leontopithecus rosalia; assembly: GCA_028533165.1. NCBI lineage: Eukaryota > Metazoa > Chordata > Mammalia > Primates > Cebidae > Leontopithecus > Leontopithecus rosalia. The sequence goes on along the minus strand of CM052650.1, from coordinate 161,720,754 downwards.
TCTTTGCCCAGGAATCTCCTGGCCCAGCTCCCTGTTCAGTCCCCTTTACAATAAGATGAATAGGTGACTTCCTGGGGCTCGAATCACTAGCTAAAAGGCACTCAGCCAGTGTATTTTGTATGGAGAACTGCCACGCCAGGGCACAGACAAAGCAGCCATGCCGGGCAAAGCAGCTGTGCTGGGCAAGGCAGCCGCACTGGTGACCCCTGGGTCTCCTCTGCCTGGGAATCTCCTGGTCTGTGGGCAATAAAAATCCATCTGGAAATGTGGCATCCACTCACCCTCTGCACTTTCACTGGGAGCTGCAATCCTGAGCTGTTCCTAAATGGCCATTTTTCTTCTTAAAAATTTCTAGTACTCACTTTGATAATAAGATAATTTTTTTAGTGAAGATGCTATGTATAATTCAAAAAGAATATAGTACATGTTAAAAGAAAGATCTTAGACAAATTAAATTTAAGTTTCATTGAACAAAGAGCAGTGGGAGAATTGGGCAGCCCTTAGAACCAGAATAGGTTCAGAGTGAGTCTGGGGCTGCCGCATGGTTGAATAATATTTATAGAAAGAAAAAGGAAAGAAACACACAGAAAATGGAAAAGTGAGGTATAGAAGCAGCTGGATTGGTTACAACTCAGGATTTGCCTTACTTGAGCATGATTTGAACAGTCAACTGTCTGTGGTTGGCTGAAACATCTGCTGTAATTGGCTGACACTTGGCCTCATATTACAAGAGTAAGTTACAGTCTGTTCACACATCTATTAGAAGACAGTACAACAGCCATAGAGAAACATTTAAGCTGAACTTAAAATATGTAAGAGGCAGACTTAGGCTAAACTTAATTTAACAATCCTCTTTTGTCAACCTGAGGCATTTTCGCTTGTAGTTCCATTGTCCAGGACAGCCTTTCTCCACGTGTCTGCATTATTTATTCCCTTGCCACCTTGACATTTTGCTTGTAAGACAGGCCTTCTCCAGCCACACTTTGTGTTTCACCCCCTTTGTTTTTCTTCAAAGCATTGTTGTCATCTGTTGTATTATATATGCCATTCTTATTCATCTCGCTTATTTCCTGTCTTCCCCACTAGCCTAAACTCCAGGAGGGGAGAGAATTTGGCCCTAACCACTATGTTGACTATGCTACTTACTAGCAGATCAAACCTGGGTAAGTCATCAAAAATTTTGATTTCTTAGATTTCTCATCTGCAAAATGGAAACAAAACAATACCTTAAAGAACTCTACTCAGAGTAAAAAATTCTCTGTAAGCAAAATCCATAAAACTTTGACTTATTATGATTACCTAACAAGTCCCAGTGATTATTACTGTCTCTCTCACATGAATGTCCATGTTTCTATATTCTTCTCTATGTGATCATAATCTAAGAACATACAATAATATTATTCTCTATATGATAAACATCTAAGAGCATACATAGTAAGATTATATACATAAGAACCTATATAACATAAATACATACTATTATATATGTTCTTAGATTGTCACATAGAAGAGAATATTAGACACCACAATATCTCAAATTTTATATAAAATAATATTTCAGAGTCTAAAACCAAACTTGATTATAATTATACCTTATTTTTTATTAGCTACATTTTTTTATTTGTTAGTGAATCAATCTACAAAGGTTTATAAGTTATTTAGGTAAATATTCTCAATTACTTTCTAGCAAAGTCCAGAGATAAATTTTAAAGACTATTTTAAAACACTTTATTTGGAGTAGAATCTCTTACATATAATAACTCCAGACTCTGGAACCACCACAAAATTAATATTTCTTCAAATATTTATATAGTGTTTATAAAATTAATGAAATAAGCACTTAAGAATAAAAATGGCTATATTCCATTTATGTACTTGATTTGTGACCTTTTGACATCAAATTTTTAAATCCCATTTAATATTTATTATACTATATTTAGTTAAAATATTGACAAATATAATATATCTTGCTCAATTAAATATTTTAACTTCATTTAAAATTACATACACAATAACATAAAGGTTAAAAATTAAATCAGTTTACTTGAAGTGTTAATTCCATGTATATTCATCAGTTTCCAGCTGATACAGGTTGACTATGTGTCCCCACCCAAATCTCATGTTGAATTGTAATCTCCAGTGTTAAAGGAGGGACTTGGTGGAAGGAGATTGGATCTTGGGGTGGGTGAACTTCCCCCATGCTGTTCTCATGGCAGTAAGTAAGTTCTCAAGAGATCTGGGTTTTTTTTGTTTCTTTTTTTGTTTTGTTTTGTTTTTGAGAGGGAGTCTTGCTCTGTCGCCCAGGCTGGAGTGCAGTGATGCAGTGGTATAATCTTGACTCACTGCAACCTCCGTCTCCCAGGTTCAAGTGAGTCTCCTGCCTCTGTCTCCTGAGTAGATGGGATTACAGGCCCACACCACAAAGCCTAGCTAATTATTGTATTTTTAGTAGAGAATGGGTTTCACATTGTTGGTCAGTCTGGTCTTGAACTTCTGATCTTGTGATCTGCACTGGCTTGGACTCCCAAAGTGCTGGGATTGCAGGAGTGAGCCACCACACCCAGCCAGAGATCTGGTTGTTTAAAATCTCTACCACTACTCTCTCTCTCAACACCATGTGAAGATGTATTTGCATCACCTTTGCCCTTCTGCCATGACTGTAGCTTTCATTAGGCCTCCCAGCCATGCTTCTAATTAAACATCTTTTTTCAAATAAATTACCCAGTCTCAGGTAGTTCCTTATAGCAGTGGGAGAACAGACTAATAGACCAGTTTTTTTATGGAAAATAAAAAGCAAAACAAAACAAAACACATAAACCACATTAGGCTAGCTGGCTTCCCTCCTTTCTTCCCCAATCCCTCCTTCCATTTTTTCATGATTCCTTCCTCCCTTCCTTTCTACCTTCTTTCAACAAATACCTGATATGATAACCACATGAATAATGTAGGACTCCTAAGGTTGGTACTTTATAGAAAATGTGAAAGATCGACTTCTGGGGGAAATAGCATTGGACAGTGGGACAAACTAATGCTGAGACCATCTGTCACTCACAAGATCAAAGGCCACTGCTAGAAGATTGACCACAGGAATAGCAAACAGGAAGAAACAGATCCCTCTCCTATCACTTCCTGTGAATAATTCTTTATCACTTTTTACTGGCAACTATTAATCTGGTTAAGCACAGCTGCCATTTGCTGAGTACTCATATTGGCAACAGAGCAGTGTAAGTGTATCCTGAGAGCTTGAGACAGTAGTTCATTAATCATGCCATGGTTTAATGTGATTTTAACCCCAAAATAGGAGATTAAATTATGAAAGCCTACAATCCTTTCTTGGTACCTCTTTTTTAATCTGTTTTTAAATATTTTAAATTCTGGGGTACATGTGCAGAACATTTACCTGTATACCTATGTAACGTTTGTTACATAGGTATACACACGCCATGGTGATTTGCTGCATTCATCCCCCCATCATCTACATTAGTTATTTCTCCTAATGTTATCCCTCCCCAATCCACCCACCCCCTGCTTTCCCTCCCCTAGCCCTCCCACCACTCGACAGGCCCTGGTGTATGGTGTTCCCCTCCCTGTGTCCATGTATTCTCATTGTTCAGCACCTACTTAAGAGTGAGAACATGTGATGTTTGATTTTCTGTTTTTGTATCAGTTTTCTGAGAATGACGGTTTCCAGCTTCATCCATGTCCCTACAAGGGACATGAACTCATCCTTTTTTATGGCTGCATACTATTACATGATGTATATGTGCCACATTTTCTTTATCCAGTCTATTATTGATGGACATTTGGGGTGGTTCCATGTCTTTGCTATTGAAAGCAGTGCTGCAATAAACATATGTGTGCATGTTTCTTTATAATAAAATGAATTATAATCCTTTGGGTATATACCTAGTAATGGGATTGTTGTGTCAAATGGTATTTCTATTTCTAGATCATTGAGGAATTGCTGCACTATCTTCCACAATGGCTGAACTAATTTACACTCCTACCAACAGTGTAAAAGCATTCCTATTTCTCCACATCCTCTTCAGTGTCTGTTGTTGCCTGATTTTTTGATGATTGCCATTCTAACTGGTGTGAGATAGTATCTCAATGTGGCTTTGATTTGCATTTCTCTAATGATCAGTGGTAATAAGCTTTTTTCTCATGTTTGTTGGTTGCATAAATGCCTTCTTTAGAAAAATGTCTGTTTGTATCCTTTGCCCACTTTTTGATGGGGTTGTTTTTTTCTTGTAAATTTGTTTTAGTTATTTGTGGATTCTGGATATTAGCCCTTTGTCAGATGGGTAGATTGCAAAAATTTTTTCCCATTCTGTTGGTTGCTGTTTCACGCTAATGATACTTTCTTTTGCTGTGCAGATCTTTGGTTTCATTAGATCCCATTTGTCTATTTTGGCTTTTGTTGCCATTGCTTTTGGTGTTTCAGTCCTGAAGTCTTTGCCTATGCCTATGTCCTGAATGGTATTGCCAAGGTTTTCTTCTAGGGTTTTTATGGTGGTAGGCCTTAATAAGAAGCTACTAAATAAGACCATCACTCATATAAAACTTTGTGTAACATTATGCTATTAAGGAGAAGATACTGTATAAATGTTATTTGGTGCCTAGATCTTAAGGCTATTTATAACACAGGTAAAACAAGAGTGAAGAAAGAGCTTTCTGTTGGCCTGTTTGTTCAGAAAATTTCAGAAGGTTGTTATAGAAGGCAATTAATCATCTGCCAAATCAATTATCATTTATAAAGCCTAGTGTTCATAATGTATTTTATTATTATTGATCTAAAAGAGAAACACCTTAGATATTATTTATGTGTGTGTGTGTATGTGCACATGTATGAACAAAGAAAAAAATAGCTTTACCTAATTTGAAAATATACAATAGCTTTTCATATTTGGCACTGCTGATTTTAAAGCATTATGTTACATATATGAAACAATTAATGTTAAGGTGTACACAATTCAGTTTTTAATGGATTTATATATATATTTACATAATCAATTCAATCAAATTTACATTTTATGAAGATTCAGTGTAGCAATAAGAATGTAATCTGGAGCCAGATTTCCTGGGCTAATTACCTAAGATACACATGCATTAGCGTTTCCAACTGTATAATGGAGACCTTATGAGAATTGAGTTAATACATGAGTCATGCTCAATACAGTGATTAACACAAATAGGTGTTGTCTATTGTGATCACTACTATGACTAGTATGACCACCAATATGCGTAAAGCACTGAGTACTGTGAGCACAAAGTCATGGGAATATAAGTGGAGCAATGCTACAGTTTTAAGGTACTTTCACCACCCTCTTTTAAAAAATATGGCTTTGGAGGGATTTATATATGGTTATATTTTCCTAGGTAGCACCGTTAAGCCACAGAAAATAGCACAATTATTTAAAGATTTGGAATAAACGTATACAAAAAAACACAAATAAATACCTGTCACTGAGATAAAATATATTACTGACCGAGACATGTACACATGGTGAGGACACAACAGTGAGTGCAGCTCCAGAAAACTTCACGAAGTGGGAAAAATCAGTGCTTAACTTTGCTGGAGCAACCTTTAGAAAATGAATCATAGTTACATATCAGTAGGGAGGGAATGGAAGAAAACTTCTAGTAGCAGGACTGACTTAATGTACAAAAGAAATGATGCTGAGAATGCTAAAGGCTATTTTTCAGATTATTATCTGTATAGTGTGAGGCTAGATTTCAATACATTTTAAGTTCTGATATAAAGCATGTTTACTTCTTCCCAACCAAAATAGGAGAGAATCTAATATTTCTAAATAGGAGATATGATAATGAAAATGCCTCTACAAGAAACTTAGTTAGGCAATAACATCTGGTTCCTGTTCCAGAGAATTGAAAATGGAGAGAAATGACCAGTAAAGGTGATAGTCTAAGGTGTGACCAGTGAAGATGTTCATCTAATAATCATTGCATAAAGCAAAATATTATTTGCTTTTTTAGGCATTTTCCAAGAAAATTGTGTATAGAAAAGCAGAAGAGTAAGATTTAGTAAAGTTGTATGAATAAACTTTGCCCTTTAGGATCCAAACTTGTATACTTGATATGAACATCTGATTTTTGCTCTTTCCATAAAACGTGTTGAGAAAAATATAAATATGAGATATTTAAATAAACACAGTTATAAAATAAGGCAATTTACATTTTATCAAATTTGAGGTCTTATATATATAGGTAAAACTTTTTCATATTTGTTTCTCTATTGAGCTTAATTGGCTTGTATTTATGTATTTCTTCTAAGAATTTAGAAATGATTAAAGATTTTTGGATAAAGCAAGACAATTGCATGTTGACATCTTCAAAAAGCTGATGATAACTACAACATTGATTTTTCAATGAAGGCAGGCAGAAATCTTTCACCATGGAGGCACAGAGGAAAAATAAAACCATTCTTCCATGTGTATAATTGTGTACAACATCCTCTTGTATTCTAACAGGAAGGTCTTGTTTTATAGCCATACTTTCTTCTTCTGTCATCTTCCTAACGAAACAGAATAGAAGTTATTCTGGGTCAGAAGTGGCTTTTCTTTTTTTTTCTAATTGGATAGTTCATGATTGGGTAAGCCAGATATTTGGGACATCTATAGCAAGTCCTCACTTAGTGTTGTTGATTGGTTATTGGAAACTGTGACAGCAAAATGATGTGCTGTATGCCATAGAAACTTAACTCTTGTTTATATTAATTAGCCTATGGTAAAACTGGTTTCATTTCACAGTACATCATTTCACTTAAATTTGCAATTTTCAAGAACCTATCAATGACATTAAGTGATGACTTATTACATTTCAAATGAAATGCCATTTTGAACCACTTTCTGCTTGTTCCCGGATCCATAATTTACACAGTATAGCAGATGTTTCCCTGATAAGCATAAAAATTTGGCTATATCATTTAAGGCATTTCAGATATCACTGAGAAAGATGCCCTCACTATTAACATACATGTTTTGTTAGCTTTATTTTCTCTTTCATCTTTCTTTTTTCAGCACTCTTCTATATTAATAAATGTTAATGTTTCATGATTAAAATCCAAAATATAAATAAAATAGAATATATAAAGTACTTGCATGTATAAAATGATTATACTATGACAATTTTGGAATAAAAAACAGAATTTGAAAATATATTAGCAGTACAGCATACTTTAATGAACATACATAAAAACAAACTGAAAAATAACATCATTTTTAAGACTACTGATGCATATATTTAAATGACATCTATTCAAAACAGATGCTTATTCCAATTTTCACAGCTTTATTGAATTCATTTTTAATTAGTAATCCTGCTGACTCCCTCAGGCCTCAATTTAGTCTAGAAATTCTCAGATTGTTAGTTTTGAGCCAATTTGATTTTTTTTTGTTTATTTCTTTTAGGAAGAATTATCCCTGCAGCAATTTTCTTCTACCTGCTATGAGCAGAGATTCCTTAGCTCTTATATTTTAACTATGTATTTATTTCAATCAGGTTTCTCTTCTTAAGACATTTATATATGAGTGTGTGTCTGTGTGTGTGTAGCATTATTGCAATCTAACAATAAGAGTAACCACTTTGAATATGAATGTTTTAATAAGAATAGTTATTTTAAGACTGGATGAAAATATAAGCCCCAACTCTATCTATATGCAATAAATCCACTTTAAATATAAAGATTATGATAGTTTAAAATTAAAAGCATGGAGAATGTTGCTTTTAAAACCATGATAACCCTAAGCAAAAGAAATCCATAATAAATATATTTTAGATAAAGTAATATTTTGAAGAAAGACAATTATCATGGATAAAGAGGTACACTCCATAATGATAAAGAGGTCGATTCTCCAAAAAGAATACAATTCTAACCTGTATGTACCTAACAACAAAGCATCAAACTACTTAGGTTAAAACTGATGAAAATAAAATTTGAAAGTGGCAACTTCAAAATGATAGTTGAAGAACTCATTATCCTCTGCCTTGTCTCACATCCATAATTGATAGGTAAAGTGGGCAGAAAACCAACAAAAATATAGACACCTACAAATAAATAATCCATTTGATCTAAATAACATCTATAGAATATTCCATCTAAAAACAAGAGTATACATACTTCTCAATTTTGTAGTGATATTCAGCAACATAAATCACAGTTTTTGCCAAAAAATAAATCTGGAAAAATTAAAAGAATGTAAATCACACAACACATTTTTCTCTAGTTGCAATGGAATTAATCTGGAAATAAATAACAAAAAATGACTAGAAGTGTCCAAATATATAATCAACATACTTCTAAATAATACATGAGTCAAAGAAGTCTCAAGAAAAATGTAAAAATATTTTGAACTAAATGAAACTGAAAATAACAAGATTTGGGAGAAGGAGCAAGAGCGGTACCTATGGGGAAATTTATATCAGTAAGTGCACATACAAATAAAATAAAATTAAAAAGTGAAAATTAAAGACTTAAAAACTTAAATTAGAATTAATCACTTAATTTAATTAATAACTTCCTAAATTCCACCTTAGAAAAATACAGAAATAATAGTAAATTAAAGTTAAATGAAGCATAAAAATAATATAAAATGTAGCAGAAATAAAAGAAATTCAAATTTTTTAAAATAGAAAAAATTATAAAAACACAAAAGTGATTTTTAAAAAATTAATAATATTAATAAACCACTAATCAGGCTAATCAGGAAAAAAAAGTGAAAAGACACAAATTGAGAGCATCCATAATGAAAGAGCTTTCATTAGTGCTAATTCAACAGACACTAAAAGGATAAGAAAGTAATACTTTCAACAACTGTATGTCCATGAATTTTATTACTTGAATGGTACAAATTTCACAGAAGACACAAACTGCTAAACTTGCTTAAGAAAGCATATATAACTGGAATAGTTTTATATCTATAAAAACTGTAAAATTCAAAGTAAAAAGCGACAAAAAATCAAACACAATCACAGGTAGTTTTAGTAGTGTATTTATAAAACATTTAAAAAATGTCATGCAGATTTTCCTCCATTTTTTTTTCCCCATAATTAAAAGGAAGAGTGACCATTTCTCAAGTAATCTTAGGAGGTCAGCATTACTGTATAAAAAATCAGGTAAATACATTTCAAGCAAAAGACACAATAGGCCAGTACAGCTTATGAAAATAGATACAGAAATCCTAAAAAAATTGTTGAATTGGATAGAGCAAAGATAAAAAGTACAGTATGGCAGTAGAAGTGGAATTCATTGAAAAAATGAAGGAGCAGTTTTGTAATTCAGAATAACTGCATTGTTATTTCAATAAATGTAGAAAAATAGACAATATTAACATCCTTAAATAATACAAAATCCTATAAAATATAAGAACAAAAGAAAAACAAGTAAATTTCTTAATGTAATACATAGTATATAGGAAAAATTTATAGGAACCAGTATATTTAATGGTTAAAGATAAAACACTTTTTCTCTAAGATCATAAATTGGGCAAAATATCCTCTTCTGAGGCCACTCTTCAGCATTATATGGGACATCTTTGCTTGTGCAATAAGTTAGGACAATAAGGTATAAAGTCTAAACATCAGAAGGAAAAAAATAAATATGTGAATTTGTGGATGACATGATGTCTATGTAGTTAACTTCAAAGTGTCTTAAAAATCCTGGACCTAGTAAGCCAGCATAACAAGATCACATGAAACAAGGCTGATATACAAAAGTCAATTGTTTGTTTATATATTAACAATGTACAAGTAGAGTTTTTAAATGCAATTTTTAATTTTATTAAAAAAATGGAAGTACTTGGGCGAAAATATTCCAAAATATGTACAGGATTTATATATGGGAAGATAGAAAACACTGATTGAAAAATTAAAGACCTAAATAAATGGAAAGGTATTCTATGTTCATGAATCAGAAGACTTATTACTAAGAAGTTATTTTTTTCCCAGAGTGATCTGTAGATTCAATACAATCCCAGTCAAAATCCCAGTAAGGCTTTTAGAGATACCGACATCCTGCTTCTTAGTTGGATACAGAAGCAAGGAACCTAAAATAGCCAACGCAATTCTGAAAAAGAACAAAAATAGAAGATTTGCATGACCCAGTTTTTTGATTATCATAAAGCTACATTAGTCAGACAGAAGGATTCTGGTGAGAGAATAAATACATTGATAAGTGAAATAGAATAGAGAAATTAGAAAGAGACATGAATTCACACAAATATAGTCAACTAATTTTGACAAAGGCAAAATGACATTTTGATGGATAATGACTAAAATTTTTGCTAGAACAAAAAAATCTACAAGACATAGATTTGGTAATGAATTCTTAGATCCAATACAAAAAGTATTATCTATGAAGAGAAACATTAATAAATCAAACTTTAAATTAAAACCTTTTTGTTCTAAGACTACATTATTAAGAGAATAGAAATACAAATTTCAAACTGGATAAAAACTTTTGTAAATCAAGTATTTGATAAAATACTTATTTTGAATCTATACAAAGAGCTCTTAAAACTCAGTAATAAAAAAGAAATTCCTCAATTAAAAGGAAACAGATTCAAACAAATGACACCTCACAAAAAAAAAGCCAGATGGACTGTAAATAAAATACGAAAAAATGCATATATTTGTTACTGTGGAAATGCAAATCAAAAACAAAAAAACGAGAAATAACTATACAATTATTAAATTGGCTAACAACTCAAAACTATAAAAACTGAATTCTGCAGACAATGCAGAGCAAGAACTCTTTTTCATTGCAGGTATGAATGCAAAATAGTCCAACCATTTTTAAAGACAGTTTGGCAGTTTCTTACAAAGCTAAATACAGTCTTTTAAAAAAATATATCTTTCATTGATCTTTAGGTTCTGGTGTACATGTGCAGAACATGCAGGATTGTTGCATAGGTACATACATGGCAAGGTGATTTGCTGCTTCCATCCCCATCACCTATATCTGGTATTTCTCCCCATATTATCCCTCCCCAACTCCCTACCTCTCATTGTGTCCATGTGTTCTCATTGTTCAACACCTGCCTCTGAGTGAGAACACACAGTGTTTGATATTCTGTTGTTGTACCCGTTTTTCGAGAATGATGATTTCCAGATTCATCCATGTCCCTACAAAGGACACGAACTCATTGTTTTTTACTGTTGCATAGTATTCCATGGTGTATATGCACCACATTTTCTTGGTCTCGTTTATCATAGATGGGCATTTGGGTTGGTTCCAGGTCTTTGCTATTGTAAACAGTGCTGCAGTGAAATACATGTGCATGTGTCTTTATAATAGCATGATTTATAAGCCTTTGGGTATATACCCAGTAATGGGATTGCTGGGTCAAATGGAATTTCTATTTCTAGGTCCTTGAGGAATCGCCACACTGTCTTCCACAATGGTTGAATGTATTTACACTCCCACCAACAGTGTAAAAGTGTTGCTATTTCTCCACATCCTCTCCAGTATATGCTCTCTCCAGATTTTTTGATGACTGCCATTCTAACTGGCATGAGATGGTATCTCAATGTGGTTTTGATTTGCATTTCTCTAATGACCAGTGATGATGAGCATTTTTTCATGTGTTTGTTGGCCTCATATATGTCTTCTTTTGTAAAGTGTCTGTTCATATCCTTCACCCACTTTTGAATGGGTT
>CM052650.1:161614372-161708979 GCA_028533165.1 Leontopithecus rosalia | reverse complement strand
TGTTTTTTTCTTATAAATCTGTTTTAGTTCTTTGTAGATTCTGGATATTAGCCCTTTGTCAGATGGGTAGATTGCAAATATGTTTTCCCATTCTGTTGGTTGCCAGTTCACTCTAATGATTGTTTCTTTTGCTGTGCAGAAGCTCTGGAGATTAATTAGATCCAATGTGTCTATTTTGGTTTTTGCTGTCAATGCTTATGCTGTTTTAGTCATGAACTCCTTGCCTATGCCTTTGTCCTGAATGGTTTTGTCTAGGTGTTCTTCTAGGGTTTTATGGTGTTAGGTCTTGGTTTAAGTCTTTAATCCTTCTGGAGTTAATTTTAATGTAAGGTGTCAAGAAGGGATACAATTTCTGCTTTCTGCACATGGCTAGCCGGTTTTCCCAACACCATTTATTAAACAGGGAATCCTTCCCCTATCGCTTGTTTTTGTTGAGTTCATCAAATATCAGATGGTTATAGGTGTGTGGCATTGCCTCTGAAGCCTCTGTTCTGTTCCATTGGTATATATCTCTGTTTTGGTACCAGTACCATTCTGTTTTGATTACTGTATCATTGTAGTATAGTTTGAAGTCAGGTAGCATGATGCCTCCAGCTTTGTTCTTTTTACTTAGAATTGACTTGGCTATGTGGGCTCTCTTTTGGTTTCATATGAAGTTTAAGGTGGTTTGTTCCAGTTCTGTGAAGAGGGTCATAGGTAGCTTGATGGAGATAACATTGAATCTATAAATTAGTTTGGGCAATACAGCCATTTTCATGATAATGATTCTTCCTAACGATGACTTATGCCTATTCCATGGTCATAAGATATCTTTCTATGTTTTCCTTTAATAGATCTATTGATTTATCTTTGACATTGACAACTTATATCAATATGAAATTGGCTTTAGGGTATAGTTGGAGGTAGTGATAAAGATACATCATTTTTACAAGGATATCATAAGCTACTGAAAGAATCATTTGGCTTCTATCCTATTTCACTGCTCAGTATCTGACTGTTTTAATTTCCATAACTTTATAAAAAAAGTCTTGGATATGTGATAGTGTTTCTCTTCTCCTTCAATATACCATGTTTTTCCTTTTCTTCAAAATGCCATGGGTATGGGAGTTTCAGAGTAACTATATGAGGAGCTTGACAGACCCTTTTCTCAGCAAAACAACAATTAAAATGATGAAAAATTTTAATGTTTAGTGTTTCTGAAAATTGTTCTAAGTGCATACAACAATTGTAGAAACATTTACCCAAACAAATCTTCTAAGTCTTGGTAGAAGAGGAAAAAAAAATCTGTGGCTCTTGACCTTTATCCATGATACTGTAAGTATTCTGTACAGATGTGGCCAAGGAAAAGAGGGTTCACTCAACCCCAAACTCTCAATCTAGTGCTATGGTTTTACCCAAATAAGAACAAATGTCAGACTTACCTAATTCCCTCTCCAGCTTCTTGTTATAAAAACCATATTTTGCGTATCATGAACCAGATAAACCACACAGCTTCCACTCACAACATGAGAGTTCTTCCCTAAGCACAAAAGGCCTAGATTACCGAGTCCTCTGTTTTCCTTGCCCCAGTTTGCTTATAGATCTGAGGTTCTATGCCAGGCAGAGCAAGTCAAGAAGACCATGGCCTACCATCTTCATTCCATTCCTCTTGCAGAAAGGAGATGTCACTCTAGCAGAGTGGTTCATTGTTCCTACTTTCAACTCCTGTAGAGTGTCACAGATGTTCTGCTCATAAGGACCGACTGAGGAGACTGACTTTATTTAGTAGAAAATGAAGAAGTTAATGAATAAGAACATTGTTGAAGATAATGGAGTTTGGGTGGCAAGCAATTAATAAAGGGCCAGTAACTTTATGAACTTCATAGCCACAAGCAAAATGGCAGCCCAAACAGAAGTGTAACAGAGACAACAAGGCAAAGAGAGAGCCAACAAGATTTCTCCTGGGATGGCAGTCATAACAGAATGTCAGAAGGCTGTGCACATGTGCTAGGGTGCACCCATTAGAATAAGAGAATGACATGTTACAGACTTGAAGAATTCTTCAGGCTACACTCAAATCTGTCAGCAAAATATAGGAGTCTCACTGAGTGTAGGGGATTAAACACAATTTCTGATCAAACACTGGCTATACAGAAAGCAACTCTGAACCTCAGTAAAGAGATAGAAATTATATAGAAGAATCAAATGTAAGTTTTTAAGGTAAAAAGTATGATAATTAAATAACTTCATAGAGGAAATCAACTGAAGATTTGAGCAAAACTGAAGGATACACAAACTTGAAGATATATTATTAGCAAGCAGAAATCTCTCTGAGAAAATAAACAAGAAACAAATATTGTCAATGCCTCTGCGAAGTATGTGACCCAGTTTGAAGCAGTGGGCTGAAACCTTTATTTCCTTTAAAGATTTTTTTTTAAAAACAGTTTTTTGAATATTATCTCTATTTAATTATCTCTTTATGTTTTCTGTGTAACTCCAATATTATGAATGTGGGAACTTTTTGTATATTCTGTACACCTCTTACCTTCTTACTTTTATGCTTTTTTTGTGTGCTTCAGTGTAGGATTTTTTCCATTGACTTACTGTAATTTGATCTATCCAGTTAAGTGATTCTGTAATCTGATCTATTCAGTCTATTGCTTAAGTATCTACTGAGTTCTTATAGTATTCTGTAATTTTAGCTCCAAAATATTCATTTGATGATGTTCAATTCAAAGTAAAGAAATATTTTATATTCTTTATTATATTTTATACATTTTCCCCTACTACTTTAAACCATTAATCACGGTCATTTTTAAAATGTATTCTTGGTCCATGTTTGCATCATCTTGACCACACTTGTAGTTTCTTCTGTTTCCTTCCTTTATTTTCTTCTGCTTTGTTTATTCTCTAATACAAGGTCAAAATGTTTTTACTCTTAGCCTGTATGGAAATGTTTTGTTGCATGCTATGATGTATAAAAAAACAACCACAGGAGTTCTAGGTGGCTCCACCAAAGATTTGTTCCTCTTTCCTCTGTTAGAAAGATAAGCTGAGGACCTGATTACCTAAATGAATCACAGGAGATTTTAGTAAATCTTGGACTAATTCTCCTTTGTTTATATAGTTCAGGTCTGCAGCCTGCTACATTTTCAATTGGGAGTTTATGTGGCTCTATTTCCTCAGCTCTGAAAGATGAAGAGGATTAATCGTCATCATTTAAGGGTCCAGAAACTAGCTCTCCAGCCTCTTGTCACATGCAAATTCAAAATCAGATAAATGTCTTAGGAAGAGTCATACTTGTGCTTTAGACAAGCCCTGTATTACCATGACTAATGTCCAAAATAGGACATGATTTCAGGAAACTGTGTTTTTTTGAAATTTTAAATTAACTCACCAGCATCCCACAAAGTCTTAAAACATAGTAAATATGATTTAGGGGGAAGTAATTATGAATTGAAGGCTCCAAAATGTCTAATTTTTGAACCTAGTTCTGTGTGTAGTAACTAAGAGGATTGGTGGTTTTTCTTTTTCTCAGCAGAGGTCTCCTAACTGGGTCAAGCACCATCTAAAATTCACATTCAGCATCTGCAAATGATACAGAAGGAAACATGGCTGCAAATCTAACTTCAGAATTGTATTCCATGCCATTTTTATTCACTTAGTCCTCATTGCCTACAGAGCTCTCTGACGGCCTTAAAACATGGTTGTTTAATTGGGATTTTTGAGGGTTTTTTTTCCAAATGAAACCAAGATTTAGTACATGATACATAGAATTCTAAGCATCTTCTTTATCCTATTTTATAAGCAACATTACAAAGAAGTTTAGTGGTGTTATCTTCTTCTCATTTCAGATTTTGAAGAAATTCTATCTAATTTTGAATCATTTACCCAAGATGGTCAATGGTGGTACTGAGAAAAGTTCAAAACTGTATTAATCTGTTCTCATGCTGCTAATAAAGACATACCCAAGACTGGGTAATTTATAAAGGAGAGTGGTTTAATGGACTCACTGTTCTACATGACTGGGGAGGCCTTACAATCATGGCAGAAGGCAAATAAGGAAGAAAATCACATCTTACATTTCAGCAGGCAAGAGAAAGCACATACAGGGAAACTCCCCCTTATCAAACTGTCAGATCTTGTGAGACTTATTCACTATCATGAGAACGTTACGGGGAAAAAAACAACCACACGATTCAATTACCTCCCACTAGGTCCCTCCCGTGATGCATGGGAATTATGGGAGCTACAGTTCAAGATGAGATTTGAATAGAGATACCACCAAACCACATAAAAAATCTTCTGTTGTCCTCCTTTGTATCTAGGTAAGTATTATGTCACTTAGCATTCTCACAAAATGAGAAACCAGGCCCTGAGATAATCACAAGCATTAACAAGATGTAGCTATCACTATTAGAACTAGAGATCAAAGGAAGGGGTTGGGATTCCTGGAACCTACAGTGATGGAATAGGTACTGTTGTTCTGGGGCCCCAACCACTGAGGATACAGCAGAGCCAACCTGCTGCTGAAACCGGTGAAATTTGGTGGAAGGCTCAATAACCTGGGACTCAGAATTCTGAAGGTAAGTTGCTTGGTAGCTGTGCTAGTGTTTCTGGGCAATACAATACTATTGTATTTGGGAGTTACTAAATATATATAGTGTTAAATTTAATTAAAATTTTTTCTTAAGCTGCCTCCCTTTAACTCCCTATGTAGAAAACTGCAGCCTAACTTAAACAATCTTGTAACAAATATCTAAGTCCCAGCCAGCCACAGCAGCTGAGCTTTAGTTAATCATAGATCACTGATATGGTTTGGCTCTGTGTACCTACTCAGATCTAATCTCAGACTGTGATCTTCAATTCCCCACATGTAGAGGAAGGGACGTGTAATCCCCACATGCTGAGGGAAAGAGATGATTGGATCATGGGGATGGTTTCTTCCATGCTGTTCTCATGATAGTGAGTGGTTTTCACAAGATCTGATGGTTTTATATGTTTGACAGTGCCTCCTTCACACTTACTCTCTTTCACCTGCCACCATGTAAAATGTGCCTTGCTTCCCCATCTACCATGATTGGATGTTTCCTGAGGCCTCCCCAGCCATGCAGAACTGTGAGTCAATTAAACCTCTTTCCTTTATAAATTACCCAGTCTCGAGGAGTATCTTTATAGCAGTGTGAAAATCGACTAATATAGTGACCAACTGATCAGACCATGTCCATATAAGGCAAATATCTCACCATCCCATGTCTAAATAAGGCCGATGTCCAGCTGTGATCAATGAAACTGTCATGGTGCATCATGTTAATTTTCTGTCTATAGGTACGAGCCGTCCACATTGCTGGGGTGGAACTCCTGTTTCTGAGTGCTGCCCAAATCATAAACTGCACTTCATGTAAACAAACTCTACTAAATTTATTTTTTCAAAGTTTTTCTTTATACAATATTAATAACATGCAGACTGAAAGCTACCGATGCTGTCAAGGTGAAAGCTGTTACTGAGGCAACATTGACATAAACATCCATCAGACAGTTCTCTTAGCTTTCCAGTCTCCCTCTAGTTTCATTCATTGGCAGATACTTATAGGGAGAGAACTGACAATGAAGAAATGTGATTTTTAGTTTCCCATTTTCCCTATGACAAAGTAGAGCAAACAGGAAGAAAGTTGCAATGAGACAGCAAATTACCACACACACAGACATGTATATGCACATACACACACATGTGCACACATGAACACACATCACTACCACTCATGAGCTGTGCCTTTGCTTGGGATGCCCAAAGAGACTAATTCCATGAAAAGTAAATCAGTAAATACGCTTAAAATAATGAAAGGCAGAGCTGTAATAGGAATGCCCTTTATTTATCCATTTATATATCTCTGGGATTTTCTTTCAATGGTCTCTGAGATATATTCTAAATATACACTAACATTTAATATAATAAATATATACTAAATATACACTAACATTTCTACTGCCATGACACACAATTAAATGCGGAAATTTCATTAAGGATTGAGTTTATGTTCTGAAATTGTAAATTTTTGCTATTCTTTCTAAGGTAAAATCTGAATATTTTGTTTTTCCTTGGGCGTTATTTTTGCACATCATCCAAAAAATAACAAATAATAAAATAAAATAAAAATAGGAATCCAAAAACCAGTGTTAGGCAAATCTTTTTTACCTACCTCTTTTTTCACTTTTCTTTGATGGGGTGGGCCACTATCAACACCATGAGTGCCATTTATTAGGCTGTTGGGTTTCCACTTTTGGTTGCAATGGCAGTTATATTTATTGCCACAGATTCCTCTATGTTACAGGTCGTAGGAGCAACTACTTCCCAAAGTGGCATGTGGATATACTTCCTGTCGATGCATACTAGTTCTGCACAACACTCTGTACTATCTTTCTCTTCTCCAATATCAGATATGGTCATACCCAAATGGCAGTATTCCAGCAGATGATATGAGTGAAATGAGTCAAATGCACAGTAGGATAATCTCTCAAATTAGGAATTTCTTTCATGTTCTCACACTGAGCTCTTCCATGCAGATTGTTTGAGATATTACATTTTACATATGTAGCACCACTGATACCACAGTGACCAAAACGTTCACCTTGGATATTCATCTCTCTGTAGCAACTGTGATTTGCATTCTTGACTTTTTTGCCAAAGTTGGTCTACACCATTCATCATGGATATTACATCTCTTTTCGTAATAGCCTCCAATCACACAAGGAACCCTGTCCTGCGCATACACATCTCCTGGACAATTATGCAAGTTCTGTTGCACCACTCAGGAAGCTCACATCCACCGTCCTCTTCTCTACATACCTTGCCTGATGGGATGAACTGCAACAAAACCCCAAAGCACAGGCAGCCCCAGATTTCAGAGTGCAGTTTGCCAAATTGTGTGAATCTTTTTTACACAATTGTAAAGAACCACAGTTGTATTCCTCATTTGCTTCAACCACACCATGCGCACAGTATGGCTTTCTGAAGATGACCTCAGAATTTGCTGAATTGTGTAAGCACTTTAATTTTCTTTTTTTAACAGTGGTGGCCACTTACTCAGCATAACGGCAACCGCAATTGCTATACCTACTTTCGTGTGTCACTATTTCAAACATTATGTCTCATTTTTTGCCCGCATGAACATTGTGTTTTGTTATTGTACTCCATGCCCAAATTACAAGCATGTTCATGGAGCACAATCAATGCAAAAAAAATGTTTCACCTATGAAACTACTAATTCCACAATTAAAAGGAAGGCTGCATACTGTTCCAACGTAGCCTAAGCCACGAAATTTAGGGTATCTGCGCCTTACAAAAGCTTGTGCAGCATTATGGTGTATGCAGGAATTAAAGCTGTTTTTTTTTTCATTTTTTTCATTTGCAAAATTGTCCCAGAAATAGAATTTTTTCTTCAGTGACGGGTGGCAGTCCAGACCTCAGTTCCAAGATAAACCACATCAATGTGGTTAAATAAGCATTGATTTCATGGATAACCATGACCACTTTCTCCTGAACTTTCAAGATGTTATTTTGCTGATAGAAGAAATTGTTTATAGTCTACCACCACTGCTAGTTCAACAATCTATCTGTGACTCCACCAGCCCTCACAACCACTTTGCATGTGATTGGTTTGTTCTTGCTTTTCTATTTCCTTGTGTTTCAACAACATTTGGTTATTAATTGGAGATTTTTCTATCTTTTTGATGTGGATATTTACTGCTATAAACTTTTTTTTTCACTTTTATTTTTTTTATTATACTTTCAGTTCTGGGGTACATGTGCAGATTATGCAGGATTGTTACATAGGTATCACATGCCATGGTGGTTTGATGCATCCCTCTCCCCATCATCTACATCAGGTATTTCACCTAATGTTATTGCTCCCCAATACCCCCACCCTCTGCTATTCCTCCCCTAGCCCCTGACCCCTAGCAATGTTCTTGCTGCATACTAGAAGTTTTCATATATAGTGTTGGTATTTTCATTTGTTTTTTTTAAAAAAACTAGTTTCTGCCTTAATTTAGCTTACCCAAAGATTAGGAGCAGATTGTTTAATTTTCGTGTATTTTTATAGTTTTGAGAATTCTTCTTGTTATCAATTTCTTGTTTTATTCCACTGCGGTCTGTGGTCTGAGGAGAGTAACATAAAGTACTACAATTTCTATGGAAAACAGGATGAATATTTCTCAAGGAACTAAAATTACAACTTCCATTAGATCCCACAATCACACTACTAGGTATCTACTCACAGTTTCCTCTATCAACCACTATATCCGCACTTACATGTTTATCACAGCATTATTCACAATAGCAAAGCCATAGAATCAACCTAAGTGTCCGTCAATGGATGATTAAATAAGAAAATGTGGTGTATATATACACCATGGAATGCAGTGCTACCATAAAAAGAATGAAAACACATCTTTTGTTGCAAAGAGGATGAAGCTGGAGATTATTACCTTAAGTAAAATCATTCAAAATCAGAAAGTCAAATACTGCATGTTCTCTCTTATAACTGGGAGCTAAACAATGGGTGCCTATGGACACACAGAAAGGAATAATAGACCTTGGATACTCCAAAAATGGGAGGACGGGAGGAGGGTGTCAGCTGAAAATGTCTGTACTGGGTCTGAGCATGCTGGCTCACACCTGTAATCTCAGTACTTTGGGAGGCCAAGGCAGGTGGATAACCTGAGGTCAGGAGTTTGAGACTACCCTGGTGAACATGGTGAAACTCTGTCTCTACTAAAAATACAAAACTTAGCTGGGAGTGGTAGTGAGCACTTTAATTCCAGCTACTCAGGAGGCTGAGGCAGGAAAAATTGCTTGAACCCTGGAGGTGGAAGTGGTAGTGAGCCAAGATCGTACCACTGCACTTCAGCCTGGGTGACAGAGTAAGACACCACCAAAAAAGAGAAAGAAGAAAGAAAGAAGGAAAGAAAGAAAGAAAGAAAGAAAGAAAGAAAGAAAGAAAGAAAGAAAGAAAGAAAGAAAGAAAGAAAAAGTGAGGGGAGGAGAGGAGACGAAAGGAAAAGAAGAAAAGAAAGAAAATTTACAATATTCATTACTGGGGCAATGGATACGCTAAAAGCCCAGACTTCACCACTACAAAATATATCCCTGTGAGAAAACTGCACTTGTACACACTAAATCTGTTTAAAAACAAACGTTGATGGCAAAATGAAGTGCCTTTAGAAATAAAAAGAAAATCAATGAACTTCAGAAAGGAAGGGAAGGCTCTAGTGAAGGTAATATTGTTTTACTGATGCAAAGGCATCAAAATCCCTGGCAATTTTAGGATTATAAGGTAATGAGCTCCAGAGTTCCACCTCCACAAGTATTTATGTCATGTATGAGAATGTATTTACATATCTTATATAAAAATACAAATCAAGAAATTATCTTGGTAATACAAATATATTATCGTAAAATTGTCAAAACATAATTATTGTAAAATTATGTTTAATATTTTACATTTAAATACCTTTTTTAAAAATTTACCTGCTGTGAGCCTTCACAGTCTGCCTCAGGTCATTAAAGTAATGAAATTATTAAAGTAATGAGACTAGGAACTACTAACCCATTTGGTTAAGAAAAAGGGAGGGAAGAGAAATTTGCTATGAAGAATCTAAATAAAATACACCAATCAAATACCATTTCCCACAGTTGGTAATGCAAAAATGAAAGATCTTGGATTCAGCACCTATCTTCTCCTGGACCCTGGTCTATTTCTCTTTATTTTTCCTTTACCTTGATTTTAAGTTTTTTGATCTTTTTTTTTTTCATTTGGAATCATATTTCTGTCACAAAATCTTCCTTTCATAAAAGCAGTAACAATCCCTTGTCTCTTTACATATATTTATGGAGGACTCCTTATAGTAAAGATTACAAATATTTTATCTCAACAATGTAAAATCCAGAAAATTTGGAGCTTCCCATTCTCAGAATCTCCATATTACCTACAGAGCAGATGTTTAGCCGTAATTTGACACTTCCAAACTACTGAACTGGCAGCCATTTCATCATATCATTATTTACCTTTCTTCCTTGATCTTACGACCACGTCCCAAATCAATCCTGAACAAACTACAGAGAACTGGGTGTCCGATACTACTTTCTTCTCTGCCAGTAATCTTATCCATATTCTCACTGTGTTTAGCAAGCATATGAACAACCCATGGAGCACCCAGGTTTTTCTTTGTTTTTACCCTTATGACGCATCCACAATGATCTTTAGCCCTTGACCTATGACCATGATCTATATCATATTATCACCCTCAACCATCCTGACTCTTACATATTAAATAGCTAACCATAACTTTTATTCTTAATTGAAACATGCTTATCAAATGTATAGAGGATCCAAATGACTTTTCTTTCCCTTCTTCCCATTTTTTAAGTCCTCTTCCTTGTGCCTTTCATCCCCAGAGCCTCGCTCTAAACTCCATCCCTTAAGTGAAAATCAATACTGTCTTTATTTTTGCAAGTTGTAATTAGTACTGAATTTCAATAATGGTAGTTTAAGTAGTAAAACTAATGATTTCTTGTTTAATGCTTATTTAATGCAGGGACAGATATTTTTCTTAGTCTTTTGTCATTGCAGATCTGTGGCAGGGGACTTTTTTCAGTCTGAACATTATAGTCCTCATTAAAGTGATGAGAGGGCCTTGATTGCTTGGGTAAAGTAATCAAGTGAAATAAAGGGGAAACTTACCTTACAAAATTTCAAGAGCACACAGAGGAAAGCAAGATCATTAGAAAAAATTGTTGAGGACAACACCTTTAAATTGTGAGTAAAATCCTGATATGCTGATTTGCTCTTCATGTCTCTTTTTGATATAAATTTGTTAATTATTATTGCATGTAAATTTTTGTTGCGATGGAAAACAATTATTTAAAAATAATGTAGCCTTGTTGAGAGTGAACTTGACCAATGTAAATCTGTCAGAAATGTATTCCTAAGACCTCACCTTGCAAGCATGTAGTAGGACTACTCTAAGGTATGTTTGAGCCAGACTATCTTTGCATTCCTTACGTTATTATTTATTTATTTATTTTTGAGACGGAGTTTTGCTCTTGTTACGCAGGCTGGAGTGCAATGGAGCAATCTTGGCTCACTGCAACCTCTGCCTCCTGGGTTCAGGCAATTCTCCTACCTCAGCCTCCTGAGGAGCTGGGATTACAGGCACGAGCCACCGTGCCCAGCTAATTTTTTTGTATTTTTAGTAGAGATGGGGTTTCACCATGTTGACCAGGATGGTTTCGATCTCTTGACCTCGTGATCCACCCGCCTCGGCCTCCCAAAGTGCTGGGATTACAGGCGTGAGCCACCGTGCCTGGCCTCTTTACCTTATTTTATACAATGACTCCAGAGGTCACATCTCCTGAGAGAATATAACATTTTCATTAGTTATGATGTGGTATAGTGTCATAATAGTATAGAGACATCAATGGATACCACCATATATCATCTTTTATAAATTCTGCTTTCTTCTTCCCACAGTTTCATCAAATTAATCAATCACTGTATTCTAATTATCACCTTTTCTCACTCTCATTTATAATTTAATTCATGTTTTTTAAACTGTAAGTAACAACACATTAAACACAACATAGATGCTCTGAACCAAATAAATATAGTAGAATAAGAAATAATACAGAGTACAGCTACTCCTCTAGATCTGAAGAAAGTGTGTGTGTGTGTGTGTGTGTGTGTGTGTGTGTGTTGATTCATGCCTGAATAAAAACTGATACTTCTCTACTTCAGAGCTAACTTTTAAATGACTTACAAACTGATTAATTGATTATAGCTAATTTGTTGTTCATTTGTACCACTCATCTCTATGAAAAAAGTTTTTAATTTAAGACCTCACATGACAAGAAGAAAGGTAAACTTCCTCCTTCAATTATCGCTCATTCGAGTTCCAGATTTACCTAACTAGCAACAAAAATCTCTCATTTTCATGGCAAGTGGCTAAGATTCCTAATATTCCTCCCTACTCTGGCTCTACCATCTCCACCAAATTTTATTTGTAATTACTCTTCAATGTGAATAAATCTGATTTCCTTACCCTATGTTATAGCTCCTTACAAACAACATAACCATTTAGCCATTTGTACTTTTGTTCATACCATTAACCTGGTCACAGCTTAATTTTCCTTAATGTTGAACCACATCATAGAATACATGCGGAAGTTCCAAAATGAGTTCAGCCTCATTAAAAAATATTTTCTAAGGGATCCAGATGTCAGTAATTGTTTGTATCTTTCTTTTTAATGTCACTGAATAACTCAGAGACATTTTGTATTTGCACATAAAGATGCTTTCTCTATTGCAGAGAACTGTCTTCAGTAAGAATAGAAAAAAATAACAAAATTTAGAAGAAAAGAGATGAATAAAGTAACAGTGTGGGAATAAATTTCATAAGTAAATTGACTAGTTGGCAGTTTAAGAATACCAATCTGAGAAAATTGCTTTTAGCAAGTTGACTGGGGGGAAACCATGGAAACAAGATCAGTTACATTTTATCCTTGAGAGTTTACCTGTGGGAAAAAGAGGAGGTTAATAATATCTGCAAGTTTGATGTCTGCCAGTGTCTTTTTATTGCCCCTCCATCTTAGGCAGTCAAGATCTATACCTTTCCCTCACCGGACTTTCTCACTTTCTCTCCAGTCTTTATCACAATTTATTCTTAAAGGAACAGATTTGAACACTGTGGTTTTAATTTCTGTTTTGGTTTACCAAGGCTTCCATAACAAGTAACAGAGAATGAATGGCTTAAACAGTAGAAATGTATTATCTCACAATTCTGAAAACTAGAAGAACAATATCATGGTGTTCTCAGGGCCAATAGGTTCCAGGGAAAGCTCTTTTCAGGTTTTTATTATAGCTTTTTGATTTGTGACAGCATACATCCAATCTTCATCTGCTGACTTCTCTGTGTTCAAAATTTCTTTCTTTTACAAGGACACTTTTTTGCATCAGACAATACAGTTAAAAGAGACAAAGAAGGTTGTTACATAATAATAAAAGGTCAATTCATTACAAAGACATATAAAAATAATAGCTATATATGTATCCAACATCAGAGCACCTAAATATATGAAACAAACATTGACAGATCTAAAGAGAGAAATAGAAAGCATTTCAAAAGTAGTAGGAGATTTCAATACCCCTTCAATAAAGGATGCAGCATCCAGACAGAAAGTCAATAAGTAAACAACATATTTGAACAAAACTATAGAACAAACGGACATAGCAGACATATGCAGAACATGCCACCCAACAGGACTAGAATCCATATTCTTCTTAAGTATGCACAAATTATTCTCCAGGATAGATTAATTATAATTGCAGTCTCCTTGAATGTATTAAGACCTGCTTTGTATTTCATCACAAAGATTTGCTTTGTATTTCATCACAAAGCAAGTGATGAAATACAAAGCAAGTCTTAATACATTCTGGGAGACTGCAATTATACCAAATACCAATTAGTAGTCAAAAACAGAAGAAAAACTAGATAAATTCACAGATATGTGAAAATTAATCCATACACTCTCGAACAACCAAGAAGTCAAGGATGGAATCAAAAGGTAAATTTAAAATACCTTAAGACAAAGAAAAATGAAAACAGAACATTTCAAAACTTATTGGATGGAGTAAAAGCAGCACTAAGAGGAAAGCTGATAGTAAGAAACACCTATTTCACAAAAAAGAAAGATTTTAAATAGAAAAGTTAACTCTACATCTTGAGCAACTAATGAAAAATAAAAATCAATAAAACTATGACATGATTTCTCTGAAAAGATAAAGAGATAAGATTCAAATAAGTAAAATTAGAAATGAAACAAGACAAATCCATATTGATAGTCATAAGCCAGTTAACATGGAATAGATTGTCTTCCACCAAACAGAAATCTTTAAATGAATCTGTCATGAAATTAAAAATCAAAATCCATACTAATGTAACGAGAGAAGACAAATAATTGTCATGCGTAAATCGAAATCAGAATACAAACTCCAGCTAATCTTTCATAAGAAACACTTTGCAGTTATATAAGTCATTAAAGATAGTCAACTGCATGCTTAAATGTTCTGGAAGTGCCAACGTACATTTTCAAACAGCACATTTTATTATCAATACCTTAGTGAAACCTCCAGATATATGTCAAGAATAACTGAAAGACTAACCTAAGACTCCAATCAGATATTTAAAGTAGATGTTGGTAGAGGGAAACTTAACGAGATTCTTGTTCAGCAATTAAGGGAAGCATCCCTCCCCTTTGCTGGACATAAATTTACCTGAGTTTTTTGTCTTTTTGTTTCACTTTTCTACATATATAATCATGTCATCTACAAACATAGACAATTTCATTTCTTCCTTTCTAATCTGTACATCTTTTATTTACTTTCCTTACCTTATTATATGAACTAGGATTTCCAGCAAACCACTGGAAAGGAATGGTGAGGGGAGACATTCTTGTCTTGTTTCTGATCCTAGCAGGAAAGCTTTGGGTTTTTCAGCATTATGTATGACGTTAGCTATAATCTTTTTTGTAGATATGCTTTATGACTGTCCATATATATAGCTCCAAAGGATCTGTAAATAAGCTTTATTAGTCAGGGTTCTCTAGTAGAATCAACGTGCGTGTGTGTGTGTGTGTGTGTGTGTGTGTGTGTTTGTTATAAGGAATTGGTTCATGTTTTTATGGAGGCTGACAAGTCCCAAGATCTGCATGGTGAGTTGGAAAACTGGAAACCCAGGATAGCTGATGATTAGTTCTAGTCTAGGCCTCAAGACCTGAGAACCAGGAGGGTCTATGGAATAGTATCTGTCCAAACACTGGCAGGCTGAAGACCTAGGAAGAGCTCCTGTTTCAGTGCAAGTCTAAAGCCAGAGAAGATGTCAATGTCCCAGTTAAATGTCCACTAGCATCAGGCAGGAAAAATTCTTACTTGGAGGCTAGCTTTTTTTTTTTTCTAATCAAGCCTTCAACTGATTGAGTGAGGCCCACCCATATTGGGGAGGTATCCTTTCCAAGTCTACTGATTTAAATGTTAATGCTTTCACAGAAACAGCCAGAATAATGTTTGGCCAAATGTCTGAACACGCTATAGTCCAGTCAAGTGGACACATAAAATGAACAATCACATAAGCCAATAGAACTAATAAGTGTATTGAGCAAGGTTGCAGGATTGAAATTCAATATACAAAAATTAATTAGAATTCTGTATATTAGGAATAATCAAAAAAAAGTTAAAATTAAAAAAATGTATGATAGCATAACAATCTAACAATATTCAGGTATATATTTTTAAATGAATATAACACTTATACACTCAAAACTATAAACATTGCTGAGAAATGATTTACAAGATCTATATAAATGGAGAGCTATACCTTGTTCATGGCTAGGAAACCTCAATATAGTAGATATCAACCTCCATAAATTGATTTGTTAATGAAATATAATCAATCAAAATCCCATCAGACTATTATTTTCCAGAAATTGACACATTGATTAGAAATGAAGCTATGAGGGGCTAGATAAGACAACTGCAAAGGACTTTTAAACCATTTTAAAAAGTAGTGACATTGTTTATCTTATAATACTTGATTTCATGACTTACTGTACAGCTTTATTAATTATGATAATGCAGTTTCTCATACTAGTGAGACGGAATACAGAGTTTAGGTATAGATCCATATTTATATGTCAACTGTTTTTTTACAAAGGTGCTAATGTAATTCCATGAGGAAAGAATAATCATCTGGACAAACGATTCTGTAACAATTGTCTATTCATATATAAGAAATGAACCTTGATCCTTACCTCACGCATATCCTAAAAAAAACATCATACATGTAAATGTAAAAACTAAACCTATGGAAAGTGCAGAAAAGAACAGAAAATAAAACTTTGTGACCTTGGGTTAGTAAAAGATTTCTTAAATAAAACATAAACATTCACATAGGAGGTAAAATTGATAAATTGAACTACATCAAAATAAACTTTTTTTAACAAGCCATGCCAATATAAGAAAAAAAAGGCTGTGTGCAAAACATAACCCATAATCTATCAGAAGAGAAACAACTCAGTAAAATTATGAGCAGAATGTACGTTAATAAATAGGGCACCAAAAATATGTAAATGGCAATTAAGCATATGAAAACATGCTCCACATTATTAGTCATTAGGGAATTGCAAATTGAAACAGCAGTGAGATGGCAATTCTCATACACCAGGATAGTTATAATCAGGAATACATATAATAACAAGTGTTGACAAGGATGGAACCCTTGCACACTAGCGACAGGGATGTAAAATAGTGCAGCAACTTTGGAAAGAGGACTGTCAGTTCCTCAAAAAAGTAACCATAGAGTTACCTTATGACCCACGAGTTACCTTATGACCCACCAATTCTTGAGTAAATACCAAGAACCATGAAAGCATGTCTATTCACAAATCAATAAACCTGAATATTTATAGTGACTTATGCATTATGGCCAAAAACCGGAAACAACAAAAATGCCCATTTATTGGTTAATAGAGAAATCAATTTGGGTACCTCATTTAATGAAGCACTACATAACAATATAAAGAACGAGCTTCTAATATGTGCAAAAACATGGACGAATCTCAAAAGCATTGTATAAATGAAAGAAACTAGTCATAAAAGATGACACACTGTATTCATGTTTTCATTTATACGAAATTCCAGAAAAAGCCAACTGTAGAGACAGAGGGAGATCAGTATTTGTTGGAGCCAGATATGTGAGGATGGTAATTGACTATTAAACACACACACACACACACACACACACACACACGCATGCACCCCTGGAACCTTTCTTCATTGCCTCTTGGTATTATACACAAACAAACTTTTGGTTAGAAAATGTGTTCACTAACACCTAGCTGATGGATTGGTTATAAATGAGCACTTTATTAGTTTTTTTAACACTAATGTAATAAGTCGCCCAAATTTGGTAGCTTAAAACAATTTAAAACTATGCTTTCATAGTTCTGAGAACAAGAAGTTTCAAGGCAAGTTACCAACAGGGTTAGTTTACTTTGGAGACTCTGAAGGTGAGTTCATTTAATGCCTTCTTCTAGCTTCTGAGGCCAGCCATCCTTAATGTTCCCTGGCTTATAGATGTATATCACCCCAACTTCTGTCTCCATCTTCATATTACCTCCTCCTCTGTGCATCTTCCTGCCTTCTATTATCTTGAAGGAAATTTGCCATTTGATTATGGTCCCCTGTTATCCAGGATATTATCCTCTTGAGATCCTTAACTGTTACATCTGCCAAGATCATATTTCTAAATGAGATCACATTCACAGCTTCTGGGCGGATATGTATTCTGGGAAGGGTATTAGTCTTTTCTGGCTGCCATAACAAAATAGCACGGAATGGGTGGCTAACAAACCCCAGATATTTATTTTCTCATAGTTGTAGAGACTGGAACCATAAACACAGGATGCCAGCATTTCTGTGTTATGGTTAAGGTAGTCTTTCTGCCTATGCAAATGACTGTCTTCTTGCTGCATTCTCATGTGGCAGGAAGAGCACTCTGGTGTCTCGTCCTCTTCTTATAAGAATATTAATTCCATAGGATCTATAAGGGCTACACTCTTTTGATTTCATTTAACCTTACTCACATTCTTAAAGGCCACATCTCCAATACAGTTCCTTGGGAGGTTAGGTCTTCAACATATGAATTTTATGGTGACACGATTCAGTCCATTACAGGGGCCACTATTTAACGCACTGCAGTATACTATTCCTTCACTCTCCCTTTACTGTTACAGCACAGCTTGAACAAAAGGGAAAGAGGAAAGAGAATAGCACCTGGTAAAAAGGGAAGAGGAAGAGAATAGCACCAAATAAGGCATGTGATTTCTATATCTCATTTCCCACAATTCAGAAAACAATGATCATTAAGTGTAAATGATAAAGATGCAATATAGTGGCTTTGGAAATAATTTTTTGACTTATTTATTTGTTTGTTTTACTCTCTGAGAAAGCTCATTTAGATACCAACACAGTAATCACTCATTACATTTGGTAAATTGATTGACATATTCCCCTGAATTGTTAGTCCCCGGGTCTTTGTGAACTCTGTCAGGCTATAAAATTAAAGGTCAATGAGATAGTAAAACTGGTCTATTGAAATATCATTATTGTAAAAGGATAAGCCACTGTGAGAAATCTTATTATCTATACATCTCAAAGCTTTTTTTCCATCAAAGACAAGTAATTTATTTTCTTCTGTAAACGCATTTCTTCCAACTGTCTGAGAGTTTTTAAAGAGCAAAGATAAAATGAATAGTGTCTCAGGCTTTACTTTCTTCAAATCAATCCCTGTTCAATATAATTTATTTTTCCACCTCAGTAATGATTGGTTAGTTACTTGTCCTTGAATTTTTATCTAGTTATTTTTCTAAAGTGTAATTCTGCTTACTTTTTTATCTGCATTTCATCTTTATTTTATTAAATAATAGGTTCATATATGCAAACATATATAATACACTATTCATTATGTTACCAGTAATCACCCATATCCAACAGCTTCTGAATACCATGTTCAAAAATAGACACACATAAAAAGTAAAATTTAAGCTACAAAATTCTGCTTTCAGTCTTTCATGCACAAGCCTTGAAAGTCTGTGATTTTTTTTTTTTTTTGCCACATGAAGAGCTATTGTTTGATTAAGATAAAGTTTTCGAGGCAATTCAACTCAGCATTCAGTTAAAGAAACCAGACATTTTCACAGAATCATAAATACAGTGTGAAGGCAGATTGAAAATGAAATGCCTGTTGAGTACGTTCTCCACACAGCTCCTTGGGGCTGTCTGTATGTAGAAATTTTCTCACTCCATCTGTTCCCTCTGCCTGAGTGACAGGTCTGCTTCTGCCAGCATTCCCTTCACCAGCAAGAGATAGAAAATGTTTCCAGGTGCACATGGACACACCTGATCTCCTGCTCATCATCCTTTTAGCATATTTACTAAAGACTGAAAAGACTGAGAGGAAATAGATAAAAATGGGAAAACACTCCAATTTAATGGATTTGAATTAAAAAAGAGAAATGCATCTGACATACTCTTCTGAGATAGCTGAAATAAAGTCTCTCCCACTAAATATTTGATGTCCAGGAGCCATCATACAGCATTGCGGTATTAACAGTGTTGCTGAATGAAGGCATACTAATGAATTCACATTTGCTGTTGTACCTATGGCTTCAAAAATTGTTTTCAATCAAGATTTTACAAGCATTATATAACCATCTTCGCTAGCAGGCTGCTAGCGAAGATGGTTATATAATCTCAGCTCAGTCCACAGCCTGAAGCAAACAATTTCGTCTAAGCATTTCAGTTACTTCATCTAAAAAAAAAATCAACTGGTAAGATTTGATTTCTCCGTAAATTCAATGTATCAATGAGAATTTTTTGGTGAGATGATTCAACATCCTCTGACTAATTGTGCAATATGGGTTTGAAGTACTAATCACTTACAGAATATTGAGACTATTTTTTTAGATGATTCATTTTAAATTCTTGGAATAGGGACTATTTTGAATATATCTTTGTATCCCTCCACAGAACCTAAGACAGTGCCTCACAGAGAGTTGGGATGAATAGATTTTTGTTAAGTGAATGAATTTTACAATCTCAGTCTGTAGCTACAATTTCCCAGAGAAAAGGAGAGAACTTGTTTTAGAATTGGGATTGAAAGAAGGATCTCACAGCTAAGACTTGAAGGATAAATGCAACCAAACTGTGGTCAGTTCACAACAGAAAACCATTGCAGAACCAGTCTTTAGGGTCTTTGTGTTAATGTTCCCCAGGTCCACCATCTGTGCCCCCTACACACACATAGACTTTCCAGAATATTCCCTTGTCAACTGCAGGCAAAGGGCTTTGGTAGATCTCACTTGATTGTATCCACCATCACAGTTTGAATGAAAACAGACTCTCTCTCTCTTTGGCTATTCTCCTCTACAAAATTAGGTGTTGAGAAAAAGTGATATTAGGAGGAAGGCAAACTGCAATTTTCTAGTTACTATTTGAAGATACTTAATATCTGTAGTCTAAGGAAATTTAATGATATGCATTCTCCAGAATAACTTCTTCAAAACTTTTGGTCTGGCTCAAGAGATACAACTTGCTTTAAAAATTATCTTCCTATGACAAGTTAATTAACTCAGAGGTTCATTCATTCACAAATTCTCTGATTTGATCAAGCACATGTGACGGACAAGACACCATTTTATCCCTCAAGGAAACAGATCTTCAGAGGTGTGGAGATATTGTATCCAAAATTATCCACATAAAAGATAGAAAGGATACAATCTGCAATAGAGTAAAAACAAGAAAAAAACTTTATTGTCCTCATTATTTTCTGTGATGTGGCAGATGAAATGCTCTCTTGAAGGAAGGAAGGAAACAATTGCTGAGGGCTTAAGGAGGTAAAAATATTTTGAGCATTTTCTTCTTGTATAGTGGCAATGCACATTATACATGTGGGTATACATGTACATGCATATATGCATGTATATACATATATATATACACAAACACACAGAGGCTATTTTTATTCACATCTCTGCTTTACATATGGTAATTGTAAAAATAGTAACATCAAATTAATTGTTCATCTTCTTACAAGTGATATGATTATTTTAAACAGCATAGAATTTCTGGTTCACTTTCATTTAGATGAAGAAAATGGCTGAACAGAAAGTCTGTCGCAGAAATAAAAAAGCAGCATGTGTCTTTTTCATAGAATTATCAGAGGCTGACATCTAGTGGTTCTCAAAATTCATTTTAATGAAGGAATTTTAATAACGGCATACTTTTCATGTACGGCAGATATGCACAGACGGATATATTTTATTTATATATTCTATTATGGTTCTTTGTATGTAAAACTGTTGACACTTAGAATGAAAAAACTGTGGCAAACTGGACATGTTGTGATCAGCTACACTCCACATTTTGCATAAAACTGAAAAAGCTCTCTCTTATGTTTTCTTCTTTTTCTTTCTTCCCTTACTTCCTCCCTCTCCATCTCTTTTTCTTTCTTCTTTCTTTCTCCTTCCTTCTTTCATTCTTTCTTTCCCTTTCTTTCTTTTCTTTCTCTTTCTTTCTTTTCTTTCTTTTTCTTTCTTTCTCCTTCCTTCCTTTTCTTTCTTTCCTTTCTTCTTCTCTTTCTCACCCTTTATTTGTTTCTTTTCTGTTCTTCTTTCATCCCTCCCTCCTGTCTTTCTCCTTTATTTTCTTTATCTCCTGATTTCTTTGATTTCTTTTGCTTTCCTTTTCTTTATGCTATTTATTGTGCAGAATAAGATCTTCATAAATGGCCTTGCCGCCTCTTGGACTTTGGACCTTTCATAATCTGACATAAGCCTCTTATGCATTATATTCTTCTGACATTTTAAAGTGCTTCTCCCTGTATTTCCTGTATCTGCCCTGCTTTACCATAAAAATTAAAGTTATTTATGAAAAAGTATGACGCCCTAAGAATTCTCATTTCTTTTTTGCTTTGTGTATTTGGCATGTTCTATTACATTACATAGTTTGTATTTAAATATATATGTAGCTGTTAGGTCAAATGCATTTTAACTTTATTTTTCTCTTCCTCTTCCTTTCTCTTTCTATCATTCTCTCTCTCTCTTACTTTCTTCATTTTCTATGCCTTATAATTTTAGTACAATAGTTATTGCTAGTACATTTCCTCAAAGCTTATCTAATTTTACTTTGTTGATGAATATACATAGTTTAAAAGGCCTTATTATGGAAAGTAGATTACATTGAATGCTTTCTTGATTTTTTCCCAGTATGGCTTCTCTCCTTGATCCCTCTCCAAAAGCCATCAATTTAATGAGTTTTAAAAGAGCTTTCTAAGTATGAACTTCCTTCCTTGTGGAATTTGCATTCATTTTTCCATAAAATGTCTCAGGCAATAGTTTTGTGGCAGGAAATGCAAGGTAATCAGATTGGTGCCCTTATTCATGATCTGTCAGGGTAAGCTGTCAGAATCCCAGAAAATGAGAGAAAAAAAAACATGTAAATAGATAGATTATAGCTCTCTTTGGTAGTGAAGAGTTTGCCTCCTTATTGAAACTGTAATAAGCTGTAAGGATTAATTTGGTGGCTTGCTTGAAAATTTGAAATGGGTTAAGAGTAGATCAGAGAATATCTAAAGGAAGGAACTCCAGAATTGCTCCGAGTCACGTGTGTTCTCCCTCTCTCTTCTACTCTGTCTTGCACCTACTTCTTTGCAAATACACTCTGCTCCTACACCTCAAGTTGATTTTGAAATAAGACCAAAATAGAAAGTTATTCTGGAATAATTTTGGAAGATCTTGATAATTTGAGTGAATTGAGAATGGATTTCTAGGACCCTTGAAAGGCAATTTTTTTCTGCAAATTATCATAGTGTTTTAGGAGACTGTTACAACTCAATTTCACCTAAAGATTCAGTAGGCCTGATTACCTTTGTATCATTTTCTTCCTTTTTTTTTTATTTTTTGAGATGGAGTTTCGCTCTTGTTACCCAGGCTGGAGTGCAATGGCGCGATCTCGGCTCACCGCAACCTCCGCCTCCTGGGTTCAGGCAATTCTCCTGCCTCAGCCTCCCGAGTAACTGGGATTACAGGCATGCGCCACCATGCCCAGCTAATTTTTGTATTTTTAGTAGAGACGGGGTTTCACCATGTTGACCAGGATGGTCTCGATCTCTTGACCTCATGATCCACCCGCCTCGGCCTCCCAAAGTGCTGGGACTACAGGCTTGAGCCACCACGCCCGGCTGTATCATTTTCAAAACCTGTTTTCTTCTCTTAAGCTGCTAAGGTCATGAAAGACTCCAACTAACAAAAGCAATCTTGAGAAAGAAAAATAAAGTTGGAGGCATTTCACGACCCAATTTCAAATAATATTGCAAAAACAAAGTGGGAGGCTGAGCGCGGTGGCTCACGCCTATAATCCCAGCACTTTGGGAGGCCGAGGTGGGTGGATCATGAGGTCAAGAGATGGAGACCATCCTGGTCAACATGGTGAAACCCCCGTCTCTACTAAAAATACAAAAATTAGCTGGGCATGGTGGCACATGCCTGTAGTCCCAGCTACTCGAGAGGCTGAGGCAGGAGAATTGCTTGAACCCAGGAGGTGGAGGTTGCCATGAGCAGAGATTGTGCCATTACACTCCAGCCTGGGTCACAAAAGTGAAACTCCATCTCAAAAAAAAAAAAGTGTGGTAGTGGCATACAAACTTAACACGTAGACCACTGTAACAAAATAGAGAGCCTAAAAATAAACTCAAGCACTCATGATCAACTAATTTTTAGCAAGGGCACCAAGAGAATACAGTTGAATAAGAATAGTATCTTCAATGGAACGTTCTGGAAAATCTGAACATGTATAGTCAAAGAAATTGACATTAGTTGTTTAGCTTATCGCCTACATAACACTCAAATCAAAATGGGTTAAGAATTAAGAGTAAGGCCTGAAACTGTAAAATTTCTAGGAGAAAACACAGGGGAAAAGCTCCTTGACAATGCCCTTGGACATTTTTTGGATACTCCACCAATGGATCAGGTAACAACAGCAAAAATAAAATAGTGAGGCTTGGGCTTCATTAAATAAGTGACTCACCACAGCAAAGAAAACAACAGAGTGAAAAGAAAGCCTATAGACTAGAAGAAAATGTTAGTGAGCCACATATATAATAAGAACTTAATATCCAAAATAAAAGAAACTCACACCACTTAAGCGTGAAAATCAGACAAACCAATTAAAAAGTGGGCAAAGAGATGAGCACAGCAGGACATACTGTAATCCCAGCACTTTGGGAGGCCCAGGTGGGTGGATCTCTTGAGGTCAGGAGTTTGAGACCAGCCTGGCCAACATGGGTTGAAACTTCACTTCTACTAAAATGCAAAAATGAGCTGGGCATTGTGGCATATTTCTCTAATCCCAGCTACTTGAGGCTAAGGCAGGAGAATCACTTGAACCTGGAAGGCAGAGGTTGCAGTGAGCTGAGATTGTGCAACTGCACTCCAGCCTAGGCGACAGATACTCTGTCTCAAAAAAAAATGGGCAAAGGACTTGAATAAATATTTCTTCAAAGCAGACACAAAACCGCATCGATACACCACTTCGCTAGTGTTAGAATGGCTATTACCAAAAAGACGAGAGAAAACAACTATGGGCAAGAAAAGGGAAACCGTGTACATTGTTAAAGAGAATGGAACTTGGTGCATCCATTGTGAGAAATAATAAGGAGGCTATCCAAAAAAAAATAAAAATAGAACTGCCATATGACCCTGGAATCCTTCTTCTGAGTATATACCCAAGGGAAACAACATCAGCGTCTCAGAGAGGTATCTGTGCCCCATGTTCATTGCAGCATTATTCACAATAGCCAAGTTAGAGAAACTTCTAAGTGTCTACTGATAGATGGATGTATAAGGAAATTGTCATATATAGTTTATAGGATGCAATATTATTCAGCCTTAAAAATTGAGGAGATCCTGCCATTTGCAACCATGTGAATGAACTTTGAGAACATTATGTAAAATAAGCCAAACATAGGAAGACAATTACTGCATGATTTCATGTATATATTAAGCAAAAAAGAGTGAAATTCATAGAAACAGAATAGGCTACAAAGTTGTTACAGTTATGCAGGTTGAATAAATCTAGAGATTTAATGTACAGCATTATATAGTTGATAATATTTTTATTACATAATAAAAATTTGCTAAAAGACCAAGTTTCTGGTGCTCTTACCACACACATATAAAAAGGCAACTATGTCAGATAATTGATATATTAAATTGCTTGACTGTGGTAATAATTCCATCCTCTATGTGTATACCAGAATATCATGTTTGCACCTTAAATATATACCATAACAAATTTAAAATGAATAAAAGTCATCACTTGTTGCGCAGTTAAAAAAAAAGAACACAACTTGTTCTATAATGCTTCCATTTTGTCAGTGAAACCATTTTTGCTTTTATAGACTGTGCTTCTAATGAATAATGCATTAGAAATCTAAAGACAGTTTTCTCTGAATGTTTGTTATTTAGTATTCCACCCCAAAATCCAGCTTTGCTGAGAAAGAGGTCAATGCCCCCTTTTTGGCAATTAACACGGGTACCTGTGGTAAGCCAATTTAGGTTTAGTACTATCCCATTTGACCAACTTTCTCCTCACTTCTCAACGGAGGATTTGTCTGCAGAGGTTACTTGAGTATTGTGGCTACTCCAGGGACACCCCACTACTGATTTGTGCTGGTTGTGAATGGTGTGTGGTGCTCAAAGTGTGTGGTGGCCTTGGACTATTCTCACCTAGATGTTCTTCTTCCTCTACCACTCACTCCATCTTCTTTTAGAAACCAGGGATCTGGTGCTACTGGGACCCAACCCCACCAAATCCACTCTTCTGGAGCTCAAAATTGGCCTCATGAGTGCTCAGCCAATCATATTCTTAAGCTGCCCAAAAATGGTGTACTACCATCATTTGTGCATATTCTTCAATTTGATTTGAATATTATCTCACCGGTTATATCAGAGTAAAATTATTTTAAGTTTTAAAAATATTACTGGAATTTTTATATCTATGGTTATATTACATGCTTTCAAATATAAAGTAGAGCTCACCATACTGAACAATAATGATATCATCATCTATTTTGTTAAAGCATAATATGCTGTATTTCTTAACATGTTTTTAAGAAATACATCATCAGTAAATTAGTTGGGGTTATCTCTATGCCACATCCTTACCAGAATTAATTCCTATCCCCTCTTTTACATCTTATAATTGACAACTACCAATTAACAATTGCAGGTCAATATCCCTGATAAGCACAGACACAAAATTCCTTAACAAAATATTAGCAAACTGAATCCAACAGCACATAAAAAACATAATGTACCACGGTCAATTGTTATGTATACTAAGGATGCAAAGATGATTCAACATACACAAATTAATATCACATCAACAGAATGAAGGATAAGGGTTCTTTGATCATCTCAATAGATGTAGGAAAAGCATTTGATGAAATTTAACATCTTTTCATAACAAAAGCTCTCAACAAACTAGGTTTAGAAGGAACATAAAAAGGCCATAAATGACAAAACCCCAGCTAATATCAGAGTGAACTGAAAAAATCTGAAAGCCTTTCCTCTAACTGGAATAAGACAAGGGTGCCCACTTTACTCACACCTACTCAACATAGTAATGGAAGAAGCAGCCAGAGCAATTAGGCAAGAGAAAGAAAAAGACATCCAAATTGGAAAAGAGAAAGTCAAATTGTGCCTCTTTGTCAATGATATAATCTTAATATTTAGAGAAATCTAAATACTCTAACAAAAATTTATTATATCTAATACATAAATTCAGTAAAGTTGTAGGACACAAAATCAACATACAAAAATTAGTAGCGTTCTTATACAACAGCAATAAACTGAGGAAGAAATCAATAAAGTGATTCCACTGACTGTAACCCGAAAAAGTAATAAAATACTTAGGAATAATTTAAGCCAAGGAAGGGAAAGGTCTCTATGAGGAAAACTGTAAAATATTCATGAAAGAAATTTAAGAGGAGGCAAACAAATGAAAAATAATCCCATCATTGATCAGAAGAATTAACATTATTATGGTGAGTATATTCTTCAAAATGAATCTACAGGTTCAATGCAATACCTGTCAAAATACCAACGTCATTTTTACAGAATTTTAGAAAATATTTTAAGATTCATATGGAACTAGAAAGAGCCTGAATAGTCAAAACAATTCTGGCCATAAAGAATAAAGCTGGAGGTATCACACTACCTGACTTCAAAATATATTACAAGGCTGTAGTAACCAAAACAACATGGTGTTGGTAGAAAACAGACACATACACTAATAAAACAGAAAAGAAACCAGAAACAAATTCATGTAATTCTAGCCAGCTGATTTCTTTGGCAAAGGTACAAAGAGCATACACTGGAGAAAGGACACCCTCTTCAATAAACGGTGCTGAGAAAATTGAATATCCTTGTGCAGAAGAATGTATTTGGACCCCTAGCTGTCAGTATACACAAAAATCAACTAAAGATGCATTATGGACTTAAATATAAGATGTGAAACTACAAAAGCACTAGAAAAAAAAACAGAAAACATATTTCAGAACATTGGTCTAGGTTCTCAAAATCACAGATAAACAAAAACAAAAATAGACAATTAAGACTATATTACGCTAAAATACTTCTGGAAAGCAAACAAAAAAAATCAACAGAATGAGTAGAAAACCTGTTTAATGAGAGGAAGTATTTAAAAACTCTTCCTCCAGTAAATGATTAATAACAAACATATATAAGAAACTAAAAAAAAAAAAACTCAACAGGAAAAAAATAATAATTTCACTAAGGAGTGGGTAAATGACATGAACAGACATTTCACAAAAGAAGACATGAATGCAACAGGTAAATAAGAAACTGCTCAATATCACTAATCATCAGGGAAATGCAAATCAAAACAATGAGATATCATCTTATCCCAGTTAAAATGGCTATTGAGAAGACAAAAAAAATGGCAAGTTCTTGTGAGCATGCAGAGAAAAGGGAACTTGTACACTGTGTGGAGAGCTCTCAAAGGACTAAAACCAGAACTACTGATCAAACAATCTTACTACTGAGTATTAATTCAAAGAAAAGAACATCAGTATATCAAAGGGATACTTCCACCCCCATGTTTATTGCAACACTATTCAAAATGATGTGGAATCAACCTAGGTGTCCATTAGTGCATGAATGGATAAATAAAATGTGGTACATCCACACAATGGAATACAATTCAGTCATAAAAATGAAAAAAATACGTCATTTGCAGCAACTTGGGGGAACTGGAGGTCATTATGTTAAGTGAAATCATCCAGGCACAAAAAGTCAAATATCACACATTCTCACTCATATGTGGGAACATAAAAATTGGATCTCATGAAGATAGAGTATAGAATGAAAGATACCAAACACAGGGAAGGTGTTGGGGAGGGTGGAAGAGGTGTGATAAGTGGATATCAGTTAATGGGTGAAAACAATATGATAGAAGAAATAAGTTCTAATATTTTGTATCAGAGTGCAGTGACTATAGTTAACAACAATTTATTGTATATTTTAAAATGGCTGGAAAAGAGGATGTTGCTAATACATAAAAATAATAAATACTCAAGGTAGTGGATACGCTGATTATCCTGACTTGATCGTTACACATGCTATGCATATAACAAAATAACACACCTACCCTATTGTATTAGTCCATTTTCACACTGCTGTAAAGAATTGCCCAAACTGGGTAATTAATGAAAGAAAGAGGTTTAATTGACTCAGTTCTGCATGGCTGGGGAGACCTCAGGAAACTTATAATCATGGCAGAAGAGGAAACAAACACGTTCTTCTTCACATGATGGCAGGAAGGAGAAGAGCTGAACAAAGAGGCAAAAGCCCCTTATAAAACCAACAGATCTCATGAGCAGTTATTCACTATCACAAGAACAGCAGCATAGGGATAATCACCTTCCGTGATCCAATTACCTGCCACTGGGTCCCTCCCATGACATGTGGGGATTATGGAAACTATAAGATGAGATTTGGGTGGGAACACAGACAAACCATATTACTCATACATATGTACAAACACTGTGTATCAATAAAATAATAATGTGTGAATGGGGAGAAAATGGAGAGATAAAGGTCAAAGGGTACAAACCAGTAATTATATAATATGAGAAAGTCTAAAGATATAAAGTCCATATCACAGAGGGTTATAGTTAAAAATACTGTATTGTAAATTGAAAATTTGCTAACAGAGTAGATTACAGGCACTCTTATTACAAAAATAGAAACTTTAGAAAGTGATGAGGATGTTCATTTGTTTACCTGAAGTAAGCATTTATTATATACCTGTATAACAAAACATCACGATGTATGTCATGAATACAGACAACATGAATAAGAAATATACAAAACAAAAAGGAATTAACAGCTACTATGAATAGAATTACATCATTTATGTATGTCTTAGACTTTTAATACATATTTATATATTTTAGTATATTACATATTTTATGCAGCTTGCTTTTTTCTCAACATTGTTTTGAAGGTATAGCCACTTTAATATATAGCTTTATGTAATTAGCCATAAGTACATTCAATCAGGTTGTTATAGAGCTGTCATTCATCCTAGTATTTGGCACATAACATACCATGATGATAAGCATGTTCTACCTATTATAAGTTTTATATAATATATAAGCATTTTATGATGTATATCCATTCTCTCTTTAGTAAGTCTTGAGGTTTACAATTTTTTTCTCTTCTGAACACCGTTACGGTGAACATTAGTTTACATGTCTCCTTGTGCACATGTGCAATAGGTACTTTGAGATGCACAGTCAAGAGCAGAATTCTTCTATCATTAAGTTGTAAAAGTATGCATGTTTACTAGCTATTTTATTGATTAAATTTTCAATAATAAAGTATTCGAGTTACGTTTTCTTCACATAATGTGCCACATATTGGATTGTCAGAGTTCTTCATTTTTGCCAATGTGACAGAAGTAAAATGGTACGTAATCATGGATTAAATTTACATTTCTCTGATAAATATATGCATATAAAATATTTTTCATCTGTTAGTTGAACTTTTGGAATTATTTTGCTGTAGATTGCCTGCTTTTTTCTCATATTCACTTTACCACAGGTAGAAAGGGTGAAACAATCAGAAGATAAATAATAACTTCCCTACAAAAGGAAAAATCACATAATTTGGTTTTTAGAGAAAATTTTTAAATTCTTTGAAATTTAATGCTCAACCTAAAGAGTTCATGAACAATTGAGTAAGCTGAAACATTACAGAACAAAAAGAGGTCCTCTGAAGCCACATGTTCTGCAATTATTTTTCCTCGTCACTCATTTATGAAAAAACATCTTTGGAACTTGTAAAGAAAATTTTCACTATATATATAAATATATCTATATACATATACGTGTATATGTGTATATATTTCACTGTATAAATATAATGTATAAATATATATTGAAAACTTTCTTTACAAATATTGAGTATATATTATTAATATATATTTATATAATATATTTCAATATACATTTTTATATATAGTGAATACATATTTATATATATGTACACATACACACACTTAAAGAAAACCACATTTATTGAAGAAGAAAAAGTTTTTTAGTTATCAAAATAATATGATATTTCTAGTAGAATATATTTAAAATGAAAACCTTAAACTGGTAATTTTCTCTGTGGAAAATGCTTAACAAACAACTAATTATTAACTTTCAGAATAAGTTTTCATCTCAAATTATGGCACTTACTTAAAGGAACTGCAAACCACTGTTAAGAAATATCAATAAGAACCTAGCAAAGCTTTTATAGTAAGTACAAAATGACAAGATATTTGACACTAAAAGAAAAGAATCATACTTGTATTATACAAACGTGTTTGTGTCCATTTTAAACATATTTGCCCAAAGTATATTACTATATGACTCTGGTTTCTCTACAAAATATGCCTATGTTACTCAGCCTATTAAATTCCCTCCCATTAATTGTTATTTATTTTAATTTCCAGTTTGTAGTCTAAGGTTACTCCTTAAAGTTTCTCTAATCCTTTAATTTGTGAAAGGCAGACTTGAGATTTTTACTCCACCACCCTGTCTCCTGAATGCAAAACTCTACTGGTGCCTTATTACGTAACATGACAGGAGAGCTGCATCTTAACATCTATGCCCAGTCAGTGATGGTGCTTTGTCCTGGCTTGTTATGATGGTATGGCTGAGCCATATCCTTAACCCTTGGTGAAGCATAACCTGAAGCACCTTTGGTGAAATAGTCCAGTCTCTTGAGGCACTGAAGGACAATCAAAACCTCTTTAGATGAGCTGCTGCTACACAAAACGCAGCTGATCAAAGAAAATGTCTTCAGCATGGGTCACAGCCATTGAAGAAGAATTCTTATGTTCCTGTTCGACATTTTTATATCTCTGGTAATGGACAATGAGGAGACTTTTTGCTGTTTTCATTTTTACTATATTCTCCTAGAGTGTCACAACAGAAGATGAGGCAGGATGCTGTTGGAGGTAGATTTGACACAGACAAAATGGGGAACCCTCGAATTTGTTTGATTTTGGAGAAGCT
Organism: Leontopithecus rosalia; assembly: GCA_028533165.1. Classification (NCBI taxonomy): domain Eukaryota; kingdom Metazoa; phylum Chordata; class Mammalia; order Primates; family Cebidae; genus Leontopithecus; species Leontopithecus rosalia. The sequence goes on along the minus strand of CM052650.1, from coordinate 161,677,740 downwards.
GAAAAGGCCTATTCTCCTAAAATACCTCCAAACCTGTCAACAGATGTCTGAGGTCCCATCGTTAGTGTTCTATACCACTGTGTAATTTACTTTAATCCTCATGACCAAGAACATTTGGTTTACTTTCTGTAAAAAATGCTGAAGGGGAAAGATCTGGCTCATCGTTCTGCTTCTGTCACCCGGTAGCTGGGAAAACCTGTAAGAATTTCTCAGGATTTTTTCCTTCGAGGGCATTGAACTGTATATTTAATTAGATACTCCCCACTCATGCAGAATCTTAACATCTACATCAGTAGTTCTCAAACTATGTTATGGGGACCTGCGATGGGTCAGTGAAACCCTTCCTGGGGCTACAAATCAGAATAATTTTCATAATAACGCTAAGATTCTATCTGCCTTTTAAAATTTCCATTCCCTTGAGGGAATTTTTAAGAGATGATAAGATGTGCCGTTTCATAACAGATTGTGTGCAGAAGCATTCTTCTGTAAAGTTAGAAATTAAAGAGATGTGCTAAAATGTACAACAGTGATACTCTTTTCATCTTTTCTTCTAACATACTTATTTTTCAAAGAAGTGTGACTTATGTTAACATGCAACAGGTTTGTTATCTCTATTTTTAAATGGACTAATAAATAAATATTTTAACACATCTTCAGCTTTAATTTTTAACGTTGTGTCAATAGATTTAACCCACATAAACAAAAGCTCTTTGGCATACTCAAAAATTTTTAAGAGTACAAGGAGATTCCAAGACAAAAAAATTCAAGGACTGCTTATTTACTTTATAATGGGGAGAGCTTATTACTTACACCATATTGGAGAAAGCTTAGGTTTTCCTACATACAGACTCTGGCATTGGAGAGAGGAGATAGGGTTTTGAGGATAATAGGATTGGGAAAGAGAAAAGTTATAAAAACAGGGATTCTGGAACAACTGATTAACTAATTCACTATAGAGACACAGATGAAGGTGGTCTCATTTAGTGATTTAGAAACTGAAGAGTAAAGTTTGCCATCCCCGACAAGGAGGTCAGGTTTGTGCATTGTAGAGAAAACACACAAGCAACAAGATAATGAATTATTTCACAATTATACAGTGATTATTTGCCTTAGATTTAACAAAATTAGGCAAGAAAGGCAAGGGACATGGATGAATCTGGAGAACAGCATTCTCAACAAACTGACACAAGAACAGAAAATGAAATACCGCATATTCTCACTCATAGGTGGGTGATGAACAATGAGAATACATGGACACAGGGAAGAGAGCACTACACACTGGGGTCTATTGGGGGGAATAGGGGAGGGACAGCAGTTGGGGGGGAGCTGGGGAGGGATAGCCTGGGGAGAAATGCCAAATGTGGGTGAAGGGGAGGAAGGCAGCAAAACACACTGCCACGTGTGTACCTAGGCAACTATCTTGCATGTTCTGCACATGTACCCCAAAACCTAAAATGCAAAAAAAAAAAATTTTAACAAGAAAGTTGAAAACATCTGCTTTCTATCCTTCTATAAAAGAATTGTACAGCAAGTTTGTACTTCTAAAAGTGTTGCTTTGTGGTAATATTGTTTCCAGCAGACTTAACAAGTGTTGGATTGAAAATCTGAAAATACATGGTACTATCAGGTAATATGTTTTATTTACAGAACTGTCTTCTCATCTGTGTTATGCTGTAAGATATTACACAATGTAAGAAATACAACTTATTTTAGACATAAATAAAAATTGATAGCTATTATTTGTCTCCTAAAGTATGTCAGAGTGTTTTGTGTAAACATAGTGAGAGCAAAACAGAGAGAAAATGGGACAGAGAAAGTGTTAAAGAGCTCAGTGGCATGACTTTCCCTAAAATGATGAGAAATGCAACATACAGATTGGCAGGATAAAAATAAAAAAACATGTAGGTGTGTCTTAGTCAAACTGTTGAAAATTAAAAATAAAGAGAAAACTCTGAACCCTCTAGAATGGGGGTTTGGAAGCTTAGTAACATCAAAAGAGCAACAATGAAACTTTCAGCTCCCTTTGCACATAAACAAGGCAAATTAGCATACAGCTTAGCAGTCTTGGAAAATGGTCAGCTTAGAGTTCTTCACTAAGTAAAATAGCTTTCAAAAATAAAGGCAAAAGAAAGTATTTTCTTTTAAAATAAACAGAAATTCGGAGAATTTGTTTTCATTAGAATTGCACCATAAGAACACTGTATTATCTAGGTGGAAGAAAAATGATTCCAAATTAAAGTAACGAACTTCAGGCATAAATGAAGGACATTGAAAAGGGAGAATATGAAAAAACAGTAATTACTTAAAGAAACTTTAATTTCTGTGTTAAAAGTTATCCTTGCGGCTTTATCAAATGTGAAGGCAAAATATATAACAACAGGACAAAGGGCAAGGGGATAACTAAAACTAAATCGTGATAAGATTTACTGTATGGAATGTGATAAAATTCTAATTTAAGATAGGCTAGAATAAGTCACCAATACCTAATCACTAAAATAATAGTATAAAATCTATATACAAAAAATCCAAGAGAGGATATTAAATGGAATATAAAAGGAAACACTTGAATAATCCAAAAGAAGGTAGGAAAGGGAAATTTAAAAAAAAAAGAGAATGACCAAAGACGACAGTAGACTTAAACCCAACTGGATCAGTAATAACACTGAGTACAAAGAGTTTTTACTAAAATAACATAATATATTTTCAGACTGAAAATCTTAGAATAGTAAGACTCTACTACATGATATTTTAAAAAATATTTTGAATATAAAGGCATAGATACATTGAAAGTAAAATCATCAGACAAAATATACCATGCAAACCTAAATAAAAGAAAGTGATGTCACTATTTAAATATGAAAGTAGATTTTAAGCTAAACAAAAACAGAATAGTTCACAATAGTAAAAGGATTAATTCAACATGAATGTATAGTAGTCTTAAATGCCTATGGACTTAATAACATAGTTCCAGCTTTCAAATTTAACATTATGTCTTTCTTCACCTTAGACATGCAGACAATTTTCTTTTGAACTATGTCATGTACTAAATCTTAGGTGTTATAGTTTACATATGACTTCTCTGCATATATACAAAAAAGAGGAACATTACTTTCACTTGCCATGTTTTCATAGTTTTATGTATAGCCAGTGTTTCAAAAGGTATTACAAGATGCTTTACATGTACAGGTATTCTAGGAGAATAAGCAGTGTCAATGACCATTGAAGACAATATAAGGAATTCTATAGTGCCATTACATGAAAAATGATATAGTTTTATGAATATTGTTACTGAATTATGTGTATTTCTCCTAGTATCTTGACAGGCAGAGTCAGACAGGAAGTCTTCATGTTTTAGGAAAAGTTTATGACTGAGAATTACTCAAGTAATAGGCACCATGTGAGGTGCATGGTAAAAGCTGTGCATGAGCTAGAGCTGACAGGACAGCAAAGTATAAACTTCAGTGGAAGTGCTGGTTTCTGGGCTCATGTGCCTCTTAGGAAAAAACATTCTGTGGATGCTTTTAGAATACAGCTGCTAACCTAATTAAATTACCGCTGATTAAACAGTTCTCATTTAACTATTACAATGCTCTGTCATCAGGCAAATTTTATTACAAATTTTTGAGTGAGAAACTGGACATCAATATATCAACCAAATAAACTCTATGGATTGATTAAATCCAATGATCACTGCAAAGTTATGGCTCGACAGAATTACCCTAATGTCTATATAACCATTTTGGTGTGTCCTCACAATACTGCTAATGTAAAAACATTCATCACCACCATTTGATTGATAATGCACAAAAACATTAATATGTTGATCATCAAAAGATATACCTTTCACAAATATTGATAAATTTGGTTTTACAAATAAACAAGATCTATTGAATTGTAGAAATTAATGAAGACTTTTTTCTTCAAAATAAATTGAGAGCCTGTACTTCTCTATGTCCTTCGTTTTCAAGATATCACATTTCAAAACAAAAAGTAATCATTTTAACTATCAGAGGGTAAATATGAACTATATTCTTGCAAAATGTTTATTTCATTTTTTAGAGCTTCTCTGGTTTTAGCTCATACTCATCTGCAATATATTCTATATTCAAGTAGGGTTTAAAAGGCTAAAAATAGTGGCTCTGACACTGATAGACATGGGTTAATAAAGTGGGTACCAGTAAATATTACTTGAAAAATTTGCCTGATTTTAATCCATTGAAGTCAGAGTGTTATTTAGTCATATTTATTTTGCTATTCAAAAATGGATGGCAACTTAGGAGCTAGAATTGAGTTAATTTTTTTCATTGTGACATGTTTAGGAGTTACAGTATTTCCTTAGTTGCTTTGTTACTGTCAGAATTAATAAGTTATAATTGGTGTTAGTATAGACATATCTGCTTATGAAATTAAAGGCAGGGTTCCTCAAACATGTCAGACAAGCAAATGTATCCTTTGGTAAATAGATTTTTTCCCTTGCCATCAATCTGTCAGGGATGACTGTCAGAGATCTAAAGAATTCATAAGATCACATGTACCATTACTAAATTATAATTTGTATGAAATAAATGTAGGCCTCCTTCTGTGGAACTTATTAGCCGTAGTATGCAAACATATATCTAGAAATCCAACGTTTACATGAAAAGAGTGAAACTTATTTATGCTTTTAATTTTTGATATCAATATTTATTATATCCTGGGCTACAAAGATAGGTCAAATGATGTAATACATCTAAGGCACGGAAATAAAAAGGAACATTTTTTTCCGGAACAGGTTTATTGATGTGGTGAATGAAGACAAAAGCTGGATTTCAAAGGAGAAAACAAATTAAGGCAGTGGTGTAAACCACACTTAGTTCAATTCTTATCTGAACTACCACAACCATGCCTCAAAAAACTCTCTGTAGCTACTGTGTTCACTCCAGAGTCAAAGATCAGTCTGTGATTTTCTACTTGCTTTTCTTCACCACAATATGTTTTCAAATGACAGCTTCAGCTTCTTTTTATTATGTCTTGAAATCTGTCTTTAGATACCAACTGAGACCTTTATTTCTAAGGGTCATCCATAGTCTCCTAGTTTTCAAAGGTGGTAGAAAATCCATCTCCTTGTAAAGTTGGTTATTTTGTACCATTCACCTTCACTACTCCTTCCCTCTTCTCCTGTGACACATAAAATTATTGCTTGTGCTTCAGCTTCTATGAAGTATTTCTTCTTCTCACTGTCTAAATATGGATGTTTTACAATATCCATTCTTTGGTGTCTTTTTCCTGTACAATATTTTACTCAGGAATCTTAACTAATGCAATGTATTTAACTAGCTGTTTATTAAGATGTAGCCAAATTTAGTTAAATGGGTCCTCAGTGCTATTTTGATTTTGCTCTCAAAGTTTCACATTATAATAAACACTTGGTATACAACTTTATGCATATAACTTCATATCTATTTTTAACATTTTCTTAGATTAAATATTTAAGTACAAACTCTAAAATCTAGCTTACTGCCTGTGCAAAACTGAGAAAAGAATGTTACCATCTCAAGACACGTTTTCTTCATTCTTCAGGAGAATAATAATCATACCTAACTCATAGGGTAGTTTTAAAGATTAAACAAGATGGTAAGTGTCTGATACTTGATAATAGATAAAATTTAGCTTTAGGCATTATAATATTTATCAAGTAATTTTACTAGTATTCTTTCAAGTATACTGTTTAATTTTCTGTCAGCAAAATTACAGCAACTCATGCTCTGCCAGCAGTATGTGTGGGAATCCACTTTTGGACATTTTGATAGGAAGTGACATACTCAGAATGTTTCTTATCATGTGAGTCCTTTAATCATTGGAGGAAAACCTCATTTGAAACCCTTATTATGGTTATGCTCAGGTCTCATTGGCTGGATTGTACAACAGTTCCATGTCTAAACCTCCAGTGGCACAGGGAATGAAACAATTGGTTAGCTGATACCAGAACTCATTCTTCCCCTTCTCTCCTCACCCAACTGAGGCCTGGTCCTGGGATCTGTCTCTCTAGGGACATACATTTGCATGATTATTTCTCTCTCCTGCACGTCTTTCCCTTTTCCAATCAGGTCTGCCCTGAATACCTACTTAAAATTGCAATGATCTTTCCTGGAACTCCATATCATTCTCAACCAGCTGTGATATTATTTTCTTTTTTTCATCAGTACTTTTATCTTTAACAAGTGAGAGGATTTATCTATTTATTATTTTAAACTTCATTTACTATCTAATTTCATTACAATATGAGCTCTAAGGAGGCAGATATTTTTGTCTACTATATTCACTGATATTTTCCAATGATCCTTGACTCTCTCTGCTGCGTATTCGGCCCTTAAATGGTATATACAGGAATAAATTAATAGAATATGTCAGATTGTACAGCACATTACCTGGAACCAAAGTACACTGTCATAAATATTTGTCTAGAGTTCTGGAAAAAGGCACTGGTAAAAACTACTTATGAGATGATCCAGTGGTGCGATTGTTGAGTCTGCAAGGGTATTTGATGGTACTAAGGAATTGCTGGTAAATGTTTTAGTGTGGTGAAGGAATTGTGATAGTGTTGAACGAGAGAGTTCTTTCCTTGAAGGTGTTTATATACTAATATTAAACAATGAAATAGGAAACGTTAGGGTTTGTTTTACAGTAATTGTGTAGGGGGGAGGTAGAAAGTAAGGATATAGATGAAACCAGAATGGCCAAGAGTTGCAGACTGTTGTCACTGACTAGTGGATCCATGGAGTTTGATTGTATTATTCTTTCTGTTTTTGTGGATATTCGAGTTTTTTTGTCTCAAAATAAGAACATAAAAACCTATGGATATTAAAACAAATCACTGCCCTTCTGATGTGGTAAATAGAAGAGATATTCCTAGGAATATAAAATTTAGTCTATATTTGACTTCAGAAACTTCATGCCGTGGGAATGAAAATGAGCACTGCTTATATTTATTCTATGTATGAATGTAAACAGAGTTCTAATCGGTACAAAGCAGAGCTAGAAAAGTAATATTAAGCAACTAAAGAAAACACTAGGTAAGATAAGATGCTGATATTTTTTATTTCAACTAGTACATTGACACTGAAAATAAACCTGTTCTTTGGAATGTTTCATTTTTGCCTTTAAGATTCTTTGAAGTTGATAATGTAGATGGATAAATATTTTATTTGAAATTTGGAATGAAGTGTCTTCTTGCTGCACTCAACTCACAACTAGACATATGGTACACTAAAATCAGGGCCGGGGTGGAATTGCAAGGCATCTTTTCAGGGCTACCTGGGGAATGTAAGCCCCAGAAAGATAGTTCACAGAAGTCTGCATGCTATTAGCAGTCCCAGCTTCACTTTCCTTTAGAAATTTTATGCTTACCAAACCTGATGAGCACATTTGACAAACTGCAGTGATTTTTCATATGGATCTATGCAGAGGACTGAGGTCGGACCACTGTTTTCCTCTACACTAAAGCTAGATCATATTCTTTTAGTCAATTATAAAAAATAATTAACCTTGTCTGTGTTATAGTACACACTTGGAACACATCCTCCTGTAATTTTCATTCTAGTTAAACATTATAAAAATAAAAGGCACAGATAGCAAAATGTTATCTTCTGTTATGATCAGAGGGAATTCGTCTTCACAGAAAAAAAAAACAAGTATATCAACCTCATTGTAGGTTAGAAAGAATGGAAGGTATTATAGAGCACAGGTTTGTTGAGCAAAACCCAACAATGTTGCACAGTCGGGTGGAAAATAACCAGACTTGGATTTTTGACCAGCTTCTTGTCTGGAGTTTGCAAGATTTCTTGCTTATCTGTTACGTGGTATAGTCTTTATGAAGAACACAAGAAGGAATTCATGTGTAATATTAAGACCAATAATATCTGTTTTTCCTGAGCAATAATTGGTTCTTTAGAGTGCATAAGCAGTAACTTGTTTTGCTATTTATCTTCTAGAAAACATATAGTGCCAAAGTTGTGGGCAGTTTCAAGCAAGATATTTATCTTTGTGGTAATGCAATTTTTACCCTCATTTCTCAGTGTTTTGTGATTCTGCTCTTGCTTTACAAATTCATTTTTAGCCTGTATTCCATTTAAGCTTATCAACCACCACAATTCCTTAAGCAAACTCTTTGTCTTCTTAGGGTCTTGGTTTCTTCATCTGTAAAGTGACATTTTATGGTTGTATGTTGGTAGAGATTTGTGTTTTATACATCTCTTCAAATCAGAATGGCCACCATTTCTTTTGGTATTGCTCAAAAGGAAAACATAAAAAGGGTTATAACTCTATTACCTAATGGTACTTATTACATAGGAAAAATCGTGAAAATTGCACTTGTATTGAATGAAAATTTTGGGTAGTTTTATTTGGAATTGTTCTGAAACTCTAGAGAAGCAAGCAAACTGGTATAATTCACAAACTTAATGAACAGAAATGGACTTTGTTTATGGCTGGGAGTCACGTATATTTGTAAAATGATTTAATTGCATGTGATAAGGCTACCTGAAGAATCTACATTAAAAATCTTTCATCACTGGAAGAAACCACTTCTGCAACAAACCCCAAATATATTAAGGGGAAGATCTGAAAATATATTTTCAGACTTACAGAAGCAGATGTTCTATTCTTACTCATTCCTTGGCAAATAAAAACCTATTGAAAAGAACTATGTACTTCTTTTGGAAAATATTGGACTACTAAATGTGCAGCTATGCATGAGTCATGATTTTCATAAATGTAAGTTAACAGCCAGATGAAAGTGCTGTGGGAGAAGGCATGCTAATTTGTTCTAATTTAATAGCGTTACTGCACAATTTACTGAACGGTTCGGCAAAGCAGAATCAACAGCTGCTGTGGAAATGAGATTATTTAAAACAAGCAGGGGGAGCACATTTATGCCCAGGGTCAGAGACTGAATACTGTGCTCTAAGTAGTGCTTGGATAGTCAGCATCATATTTTGGCAGCAGAGAAATGGTAATTGGATGAAATCCAAGAAAGACAATGCATATGAGGCTCCAAATGAATACAGTACTGTCACATTTAGCAAAAATCTACTGACCCTACTTGCAATTCGTGGCAATAATAGCGTGACCAGGAAACCAAGCGTCCCTATTATCATGAAGAAAGCCAGGCAGTGCATGATAAATTAGACCTAAAATATAGTAGGAACATAATTAAGAAAAGTGTTTCAGCATGGTTAGCAGGGAGCAGTTCTGTTGAGCAGAAGTAATTCCTGAAACTTCGTAGACATAAGAATCAGAAATAAGGTTGCTAGGTTTAGCAAATAAAATACAGGATACTCTGTTAATTTGGATTTCAGCTATATTGATTAATTTTAGTATGTTTCAAATATTAAACATATACTAAAGAATTGTTTATCTGAAATGTATAAGTATTTAGACATCCTGTATTTTATCTGGCAACCCTAATGAGACATATTCACTGAAACACTTGAGTTAATTGGATTCAGTCTTTCTATCCCTAGGGCTCACCTTACTATATCAAAGCCTCTCAGTTAATATTCATGTTGGTTTTCTACGACTGCCATAACAAATTTCCATAAACTCAGTGGTTTAACAGCAACACGAATGTATCATTTTAGAGTTCTGTGGGGTAGAAATCTAACATGAGTGTTACCGGGGTAAAATCAAGGTGTTGTCAATGCTGTGGTCCTTCTCAAGGCTTAAGTTGAGAATCTGATTCCTAGCCTTTTCCAGCTTGTAGAGAGAACCTACATTCCTTTGCTTATGCTGCCCTTCCTACACCTTCTAAGCCAGATAGGGCGACTGAGTCCCCACAATGCAGCATTCTGACCAGCTTCCAAAGTACATTTCCTGCTGACTCTTCTAGCTCCATTTTCCACTGAAAAGGAACCTTGTAATTGCAGTGGAAACCCATGAATAATCCAGGATAATCTCCCTATTTTAAGAACAGTCGGTTAGCAACCTTAATTCCATTTTGCTATGTAACCTACCATATTCACAGGTTCTAGTGATTGAGACACAGGCATCTTAGGAGTGTGAGGGAGGGCCTTTACTGCCTATCACAATGATGAAAATATATTTGTCTTGAATTTGGCAATTACTTTAAAGCTGACTCATCCCAGGTGATTTTTCTTCATCCTCTTCTAATTGGCTAATTACGTTCATTTTTAAATAGAACATAAAGGAAGCAGATTGCATTTGACTGAGAAATCAAACATTCTATCTCAGGGGTCTGGAAAAAGGCAGTGCAATACTATACAAAAATATTAGTGAGGAAAACCCCCAATATACCAAAACCAAGCAATTTTATTTGTTATTTTAGCATCATTTTCATAATGAGGGAGTATGAAATCCATGTGATAGTGGCAAGAGGCAGAGGAATTCTAGGCAGACAGGGGTGGGTCCCTGGCAAAACCTTACCTTTGAGTTGAAAAGCCTGAAACCTGTGGTCCAAAGTGACAACTTCCATCCCTGTGTGCCCACTCTCTCCCAATTGGTCCTTTTCTGAATAATGTCTTTTTACCAATCGAACGTTCCCTTTTCCAAGTTTACCTGTGGCCTACTCTGCCCCTATCCTGTGCCTATAAAGATTCCCGGCTCATCATGCCAACTCAGCTAGTGGGGAGGAAAAGTAGATGGATGTCAGAAAGAGGCACCTTGACTTCAGAAGAGAGAGGCAGAGAGAGGTGCCCTGACTTCAGGGGAGAGTGACCTGCCCTCTCCATCCCCTTTCTGGCTTTCCTCTTCCTTGGGAGCCACTTTCATTGCTTAATAAAATTCTCCACATTCACTATCCTTCAATTTCACCACGTGACCTCATTTCTTGGGCATTAAACAAGAATTCAGGATGTGCCAAGTGCAGATACACAAAGAGGCTATCACACTGGCCCTTTGCCCTTGCTGGCAGAAGGCAGCTGTACCACGTGATGAGTCAAAGGGCCCACTGAGCTAATAACACACTGCTGTCTGCAGACAGTGGAGTTAAGAGAGCATTGTAACATGCCCTCTGGGGCCTTGGGGTCGCAGGCACCCCCATCTGGATGCTGCCGCAGGACCTGCACAGTTTGCTCCTGCTGGCACTAAGGCAGCCTGCCGATTCTTTTTTTTTTTTAATTATTATTATTATTATTGTATTGCATTTGAGGTTTTGGGGTACATGTGCAGAACATGCAAGATAGTTGCATGTGTACACACATGGCAGTGTTTTGCTGCCTTCTTCCCCTTCAGCCACATTTGGCATTTCTTCCCAGGCTATCCCTCTCCCACTCCCCTCCCCCACTGTCCTTCCCCTATTTCCCCCAGTAGACCCCAGTGTGTAGTACTCCCCTCCCTCTGTCCATGTGCTCTCATTTTTCATCACCCACCTATGAGCAAGAATATGCGGTATTTCATTTTCTGTTCTTGTGTCAGTTTGCTGAGAATGATGTTCTCCAGATTCATCCATGTCCCTACAAAGGACACGAACTCATCATTTTTGATTGCTGCATAATATTCTGTGGTGTATATGTGCCACATTTTCCCAGTCCAGTCTATCATGGATGGGCATTTGGGTTGGTTTCAAGTCTTTGCTACTGTAAACAGTGCTGCTCATTTTGGTTCCCACACTCATTCCTTCGCAGGCTCCCTCCAGCGAGGGGTTGAGTGGAGTGGGTTGAGTAAATGCGTCACCCCTGTCACTAGTCTCATGAAGGAGTCAAGAAAATATCCTGCATCTCCTGGACTGCATACATTCATGAGGACTAGCATATAAAATGTAAGCAATAATTGTATGAATATGAATCTTTAGAATAAAATAATTAAAACAAATAATATGGACAAAATTCTAATTTTCTATTGATTTATTACGTATTACAAAGCTTTACTTCTAGACACCTAAACACACAGACACATATACACACACACAATCTGGGATCACATGTAACTTTACAAGTTTTAATGGAAAATTACCTGAAGAAATTTCATTATTATGACTCTGTTATATTGATATGACTCACTAGCTAAAGACATTCTATGTATGTCAGGATATTCCCCATCAGCATATGGAAAGATCTATATCTGTTTGATGTAGAAGAAATGCTTATCATTTTCTAGTTTAAACAGTGGGGCAATTAGGGCAAGAAAAGTTCTCTTTTCTTTCCAAAGTTTTTGATCTAGACTGGTGTAAATATCAAGCAATTAAAATTTCAACTAAAGAATCTCTTTAGATAAGCAAACTTAGGTGAGGAAAATATGTTAAAAATGATTCGTTCCCTTTTTACAACCACTTTGTAAATTCGATGATAACTTTCTGTTATATAATTATTAAATTAAAATTCTTAAAGACAATAAAAACCACTGCAATTATTGATCACTCATTAAAAGACACATTATATTCTAGGTCTATTCATATTCTTTTATGCTGAGCTGTGGCATATTTAAAAGAATTTTTAAAGTTTGAGGATTTCAAAAAATTTAATAGAATAACTTCATATAAATTAAATATAACTTCAAAGAAACAGATTGGTTTAAATAATTGAAATTGATAGGACCTTCATTCACAAGTCAGTCTTTATTGAATCCTTGTTTTATTTTGATTGAACTGGATCAGTAAGAGAAAGAGAGATTGTAAAAAACAAACAGAAACCAAGAATTCATTTCAAAATGCCATTTCTAGAGCTGTATATAAATACCAATTTGTTTATTTAACCTTTGGCATTTATGTAAATCCTCCTATGATATAACTGACATAACGTAAATGTGATGCTGTTAAAGAGTTTTTCCATTTAAATAGGAAAGTTAAAGCCAAGTCTTCGCGGAGCATTTGAATGTTTCAAACACTGATGACTTTTACTGTGGCTTTATCCTTGCCCAGGTTTTGAAAATCGTTTTTCTCTATTCTATTTAGTATAAACAAGATCCACTTTGTGTCAAGACTCTGGAGATACAGATAAGTTAATGTAATTTTTCTACTCTAAGGTAAACGAAGTTAGAATTATCTACTCTCCTATGAAAAATTCCATGTTAGCCATTTTCAAGCTCCTCTAAGCCATCTAATCCCATTAATTAGAGTACTAAATCCAACATTCTTATGCTCAAGAATTTTGGAAAACATTTTAAGCCTTTTTCTTTTTTAGTTTAACCCTTTCCACCCCTACCTCTACACCCCAACTGCTCAGTTAATCCTAAAATCCCCAGGCTCTGCAGAGTAAATACAGTAATTTGGGGGATTTGTAACTCTTTTAAATATCAGGTAAATTGTATATATATTTAAAAGTCAAGACGTTTAAATGGAAGTTCCTTAGATAATATTTTGGGCATTTGGCCTTGGAGCAATAAAAGACACTGTGGTGGGGCAAAACAACTTAGAATGTAATATTCTATTTTATTTTTCTCAGAGGTGGTATTTCATTTGTAAAATGATGGTGGTATCTGCGGAATCAAACTATGGTTGTTCCCTAGAAGCCTAAGACTTCCAACTGAAACACAGGAACTGATTCATTTTAATTGAACTCTGTATTCCCCTCAGCAAATAATTTATAAGCAATTGGATGGTGGTATTCTGGCAAAACCTTTACCAGAAAGCTCAGTGAATCCTGGAATTCTTGGAAAATGCACATGTTACTAAGCTACATTTAAGCCTGTAGAGATTTATGGATGCTGAGTAGCTTGTCTGAGGTCTCCGGTTTGAACCATGACTGGCATCTATCTCTGAACTGTCTCCAAGTTTGGAAACCAAGAGTATTTCCCTATCCCTTTGAATCAGGGTAGCAGTCTTTAGAAATTGCCTGTGTTTGAATCATAGAACTGCTACTTAGTAGTTCTGCAACCCTAGGGGAGATACTTTATCAGTGCCCCAGTTTTCTCACCTATAAAATGGTAATAGTGTCTACCAGATACATACAGCCTTTTGAAGGAAAAATGTAGTTAAATTATGCAAAGCAGTCAGAATACTGTCTTTCATGCAGTATTTTTTCCATAGGAAGTAGCTATAATTATTCATTTCATCCTTTACTTCATTTTTTAATTTGTCTTCCTAACCAGCTTACTCCGCCAACGATTTGATGTAGTTTACAATAAAGTCACAGATCTAATGGACAAAGAAAATTGTCAAAACTAAAAGGATGAGGGGAATGTTTTTTTTTTTTTTCAGGGAATGGTTCTAAGAAGCATTTGTATGATTTTGACCAGAAACATTATCATAAGACAACAATTGGATCTTGATAAACACAGGAAAATCTACATGACTCTCACTTATATCCACTACTTCTATCTACAAAATGTAAGGACTAGTTTTTGAATAAACAGGATGGGACCATAAGTATTTATGGCAGACGACAGAACTGTTTGAAAAAAGGTTAATGATTACGGGTGGCTCACACCTGTAATCCCATCACTTTGGGAGGCTGAGGTGAGTGGATCACTTGAGGTCAGGAGTTTGAGACCAGCCTGGACAACATGGTCAAACCCTGTCACTAGCAAGCAAACAAACAAACAAACAAAATTAGCCAGGTGTGGTGGTGCATGCCTGTAGTCCCAGCTGAGGCAGGAAAATTGCTTGAACCTGGGAGACAGAAATTGCAGTTAGCCAAGATCATGCCACTGCACTCCAACCTGGGTGACAGATAAAGAGTCCATCTCAAAAAAAAAAAGATTACATTTTCCCCCTCTCCTTTTGTTGTATGCTTTTGAGTCTTGATCAAAGAACTATGTCTCAGAAATTATTTTTTTGGATGCTTCAGATATGAGCATTGTGATAATGGTTTCTATTAACTGAATTATGAAGCTATAGGAGGAACTTGGGTTGTCAATTTATCCAATTTACCAATATACATTCATACTAAAGAATTGATACATTACTAGAAACTAACATGCTCATTTCTAATTTGTTTTTATGATTTTATTTTAGGTAGTTTTGAATCACATTAAATGTTACTTTCATATGAAAAAGAAACCAGAGCTATTCTAATTAATTTTATTTTTAAATCTAATTTCATTAGTATACCAACTGAATATGTATGTTCAATTTTATTATATAATTACAATTCTTTTACCTAATGCAGTGTATTCATCTAGAAAAACTACAACTTCATATCAAGTCTTGGAAACTCAAAATTGTCAAAAATGGAAGAAGGTTTTTAGCCACAAGGTGTCATTGTTTGTCTTTTCTTTAGTGAAGTGACTAAGGAGACAGTTTCTCTGCAGGCTTATTAGGAAGCAGAATTTGTTTTACTGACAATAACTTAGGTTGTTGTCTTAACTCATCATATATGATACAGTTTTCAAAATTGTTTGCCAATTCTGTGTTTAATGAGCACAAGTGTCAAAAATAATACAATATGTTCTACAATGAGCTGTTTTATGGTTTAAAGTTTTGGAATTTGAGATTTTTTCTTTTAACATTTAATAAAATGCCTCAATATGAATTAAATATAACTGCATTAAAAATTGGTTTAAATTATTAAAATCAAATAGGGCCTTCATTAACCAGATATTCATTTTTTCTTAAATCTTTACTTTGATGAAACTACATTTGTAAAGAGAAAAGAAATTATAACAAACCAAATGGCATCAAGGTTTCACTTTGAAATGCCATTTCTAGAGATTTTTTTTGGATTTCTTTTTTTTTTTTTGAGATGAAGTTTTGCTCTTGTTGCCCAGGCTGTAGTGCAATGGCATGATATGAGCTCACCACAACCTCTGCCTCCCAGGTTCAAATGATTCTCCTTCCTCAGCCCCCGAATAGCTGGGGCTATAGGCACACGCCACCACGCCTGGCTAATTTCGTATTTTTAGTAGAAACGGGATTTCTCCATGTTGGTCAGGCTTGTCTCGAGTTCCCTACCTCAGGTGACCAGACTGCCTTGGCCTCCCAAAGTGCCGGGATTACAGGCCTGAGCCATCTCACCCAGCCCATTTCTAGAGACTTGTATAAATATATTCTCTTCTGAACCTTTGGAATTTATCTCTAGATCTTGTAGTATATAGCTGGTTCTCAATGCTGCAAATAGGGGGCTCCTGAGTTAGAAAGAGTGTCTTAATAATTATGGCTACACAAATGTTCATCAAAACATTTAGACTCATAAAGCATTCCAGAATGTCCTGGATTATTTCTCAATGTCTGATGTTTTGGTTATCTGAGGAAATTTCAGTGTAGATGTATTGATCCAACCTTTATTTAAAGTAAAATAAGAAATGCCAGAGGTTTTGTTAAAATGATTTCAGAATCAGCTTATCTTCCATTAACAAAAAGAGAACCTCAATATCCAAATACGTTATGTTTATATAAATTGTAGTATAATGGAAAAAATTTTAGTAGCATATTTCCCAAGTTTTGGACTTGTTAAATATGTCCAAACCAGCTTCTTCTAAACTATATTACATACAAAAGTCATGTTATGGGTTGAATTGTGTCCCACTAAGTCACTAAGTTCCACGTGTTGAAATGCTTACCACTAGTACCTCTGAAAATGACCTTAATTGGAAATAGGGTTGTTAGGGGGACACTTAAGATGAGGTCATGCTGCATCTACTTGCTAATCCAATATGGCTGCTGTCCTTCCATAAAGGGGGAAATCTGGACAGACACACAGGGAGAATGTTATACGTGGATGAAAGCTGACCCTGAGTGATGCATTGCAAGCCAAGGAACACAGTACTGGCAAACCACCAGGAGCTATTAAAAAAAGCACAGAACAGATTATCCCTCATAGCCTCAGAGGCAATCAAACCTGCTGACAGCTTGATATTGGACTTCCAACCTCCAATAATATAAGACAAAAAATTTCTGTTGTTTAAGCCACCCAGTTTGTGGTAATTTATTACAGCAGCCCTAGAAAACTAATACGACTAGAAATTAGGGGTGAATAGATGTTTCATAGGATTTTTCTTTTAAATCAGTTACTGCCTCTTTCTTAAAACTTCCTTCTTTTCTTTTGATAGTACCTAATTTTATTTTTTTCTGTTCCCTTTGCTGAATTTTCTTTGTCTTCCTGACCCTTAAACAATGTCCCAGGTTTTTATCCAAGGACTTCTGGTTTGTCTAATGCTCACTCTGTAAGTAGTGACTAAGTATCATATGTTTGAATACTTGCTGCTTCCCAAATACATATCTTCATAGTGACCCATGGTTAATTCCAAGTTTCTAAGTATATTGATTTACCTAACATTTGCATGTCAACAGGCATCTTAAGCTTCACTCACCTAACACTGAGTTTCTGACCTTCAAACCAATTGCAGTTGATGTCGTCTCCATCTCATTGATTGGGCAAAACACATCCTTGATGCCTCTCTCTCTTATACTTTACTTTCAATTAATTGGAACATTTTCTTTTTCTCATATATTTTATTCTTTAAAATACATTAGAAGTCCAATCAAGTTTTTATCATATCTTCCACTACCACCCAAGCTTCTGTTTCTGTGATTCAATTCTTGCCTCCCGCTCCTCTGTGTGTTTGCACGGCTGCAAGAGTGACCTTTCTACCATAAATGTTAGATGAGTCACTCTCTGCTCAAATCCATCCAAAGCTTTCTTATTATATTCAAAATGAAATTCAAAGCCTTTACTATCTTCTACAAAGCCAGATTGATTTACCTCCGATTATTTCTCTGGTCATTTTTTTTTTCTATTGAAACCCTATGGACTCTGCTTTAGCTACCATGGCCCCTTTTTAGTCCTTCATTACTGAAGCACCCTAGGACTCTTCTTTTCCTTCCCCGACATTTCAGTGGCTCAAGCCTTCATTTCATTCAGGGTGCCGCTCAAGTTCAGTTCTCAGAAACTCCATCCCTGATAATACAAATGTGAAACAACATCCTTTCACTTCCGTTCATTAAACAGATTTTTTAAATAGCACTTACATGTAAATTTTATAATACTTATACAAGCATACCTCATTTTATTGTCTTTTGCATAATTGAACTTTTCAGGTGTAGGATTTTTTACAAATCAAACATCTCGATCCCTGCATCGAGCACATCTTTCAGGGCTGTTTTGCCAACAGTATGTGCTCACTCTGTTTCTCAATGTCACATTTTGATAAGTCTCACAGTATTTGAGACTTTTTCATCATTGTCATATCTGTTATGATAGTCTGTGATCAGTGATCTCTGATGTTGCCAGTGTAATTGGCTAGGGGTACCAAGAACTGTGCCCTTGTAAGATGGCAAACTTAGTTGAAAATTGTTATTTTTGTTGACTGCTTCATTGGCTGGCCACTTCCTTTTTTCTCTCCCTAGTCTCAGGCTTCTCTGTTGGAGAAACAACAGTATTGAAATTAGGCCTATTAGTATTTCTACAATGGAGTCTAAATGTTCAAGTGAAAAAAAGATTTGAATGTTTCTCACTTTATGTCAAATTGACTGATTTCTTTCTCTCCCAAAAATGTAGGAATGTGAATAGGAATGTAATGTAAGAATATAAGTTCCACGTGAGTAGAGAATTATGTTGCTTGCTGCTGAATTTTCTATTTGTTGAACTGTTTCGAGGTTGAGAGTTAAGAATGTTTTTAAAATTTTTTTACTGGTTATAAATCAAGCAAGTACACAAAACCAAGGAGAGATACATGACAGGGACTGTATGAGACTGATGAAGCCTAAAATATTTACTCTCTGACCCCTTATAGAGAAAATATTTGCCAACCCAGCACTTATTATGCACTCAATAATGTATATTTGTTATACTAGTAATATTTATTATGTTTGTCTACATTTTAAACCATATGTTTTAACATACAATAATATGTTTTAAATCTCTGAGAAGTCCTGAATAAAGTTGAATGTTGAATTAAAGGACTTCTCAGAGCTTTCAATAGGCCGATATTTATTGCTTATCTCTCAGAGTTGAATTTGGGCATGCTGTGTTTCTCAAATATGTATAGCTATGACTAGGTTTCCTGGCATCTTATTATCATTTTCTGGAACACAGTAACATTCTTTAGAAAATAATTTAGAAAACACTGTTTAAAACACGAGTAATGTAAGATCTAGATAAAAAGTGATAAACTATGAAGATAATTCACCAGAAATCTCCCAACAACTAGCAAAAAACACTGGTGAGGGTCCATCTGGGTCCCTAGAATAAAGGATTCCAGCCAGGTCTCCTTCAGCATTCAGAGGGAAGACACCGCTCTGTGAAACACACCTGGTCTTACTTTGAGATCTTTTCTGCCACTGGGTACACAATCCTTATTGCATAAGAAAACGTACTCTTTTTGTCTGGGACAAACTCTACAGGAAGTGGTCTCCAGTGTCCACTGTTTCCTCTCCAACCACTCACTTGGAAACCTGTTGGGTTGCCCATTTTCATACTGTGTCATTTTCTGGCTTTTTGTTGTACACAAAATCAATGACAATATGGTCTCGGTCATCAGTGCTAGACACTAGTTAAGGTCTCGTGGATCATCTCTTGCAGCAAAACAAACTAAAAAACATTCTAATTTCTACTCATCTGAAATGATGTATTGATTTAGAAGTTTAGGTAATTCACAGTGTGGCAAGTTTCAAATGCAAACTGCAAATAAGACACAATTCCTGTCCTCAAGATGTTCATACTCTGGGGGAAATGGTATATATTCTTAAAAATACCTGAAGTGGTGATTCACAACCTGTGGGATGAAGTGTCCCACAGCTCTCCAGTGAAGTCACAGGGATACATGATGTACTTTAACATTTCAAGGGAAAGACAGATGTTCAATACTTGTTGTACTGCTGGAAGTACTAGATCAAAGTGCTGCACAATTTCGATATGACATCCTGCTATATTCCTTTCAGTGACGTCATACCTTGCTCAATTGGGTCTTCACAGTGTGCTGTGACAAAAATCAAGCACTGCACAGGAAATCAATATAGAACAGAAAAGGAATGTGGTATTGTTCAGTCTGATCCCAATATTTAAGAAGTTGTTCAGCGCCCAAAGGCAAACACATACCATTCATAAGTAATTTTGTTGTTTAAAAGGTAAATTAAAATACTACATTTATGTCATTGTTTTCCTGAAGGTTACTATGTGTTAGGGCATAGATAGTTTTTTTTTTTTTTTTTTTTTTTTACGGAGTTTCGCTCTTGTTACCCAGGCTGGAGTGCAATGGCACGATCTTGGCTCACCGCAACCTCCGCCTCCTGGGTTCAGGCAATTCTCCTGCCTCAGCCTCCTGAGTAGCTGGGATTACAGACACACGCCACCATGCCCAGCTAATTTTTTGTATTTTTAGTAGAGACGGAGTTTCACCATGTTGACCAGGATGGTCTCGATCTGTTGACCTCGTGATCCACCCGCCTCAGCCACCCAAAGTGCTTGGATTACAGGCTTGAGCCACCGCGCCCGGCCTAGGGCATAGATACTTCTTAAGTGTTTTGGATCCAATTACTTAATAAGTACAACTGTCAGGGATTTCTTTTAGTCCAGGGGTGCCATGAAAATAATTAAGAGTCATGAAAGTCTCCATGAATTGAAAACATGTGGGAGCCTCTGAACTAAATTCATATTGGTGAGTACTTCTGGAAAATTATGTGCAACAGTGCATAAAAACACGAAGGAGAGAGATTGGTTTGGTTTGTGAGATGGATTTGTGTTTCAAAACAGCCAAATGAGACCCCTAATGGGAGGGAAGTCTAAACAGAGGTATAGCAATGGAGCAATCCCATAAGGAGCGCCTAGAATTCTGTCTAGTGAAAAATAAGGAATGATAAGAGGAATTGTACTACATTATAGTAGCTTATTATTGTTATATTCCATGGAACTCGTACTTTCACTCTTTAATTTGCTTTACCAAAGCACAAGTGTCTCATTTGGCTGTTTTCTGAATATGATGCTTCATTTCTAAGTGGGTTTGACCATTTCCAAAATCACTTTTCTTTCCTCATCTTAGATGCCCAACACCAACAAAAAATAGTTAAAGTGTTTTCACTCCCTTAAAAGAGACTCTGCAATCAAATTATGCTTGAATCTCTTCTCTGGTCCCTACAAAATTTCTGTCTTCTTAGCGAGTTAGTCTTAAGTAGGGGTTAAGGAAAAAAAAAGTCTCAACTGATTCAAAGCTGAAGACAAATGACTTAAAGGTTCTTTTGTCCTCTGAAGGCTATTCAAATATCAAAATAAGAATTATGTCTACACAACTGAATTTCTAACTGATAGCACTTTATTCTCCTGGAGAATACCAGGCTGAGAGGAGGAGCTCATTTGATTAGGAACTTTTAATTTTGCTGTCACAAAGTGTTGTATTTACCCTTTAGACTATGTTCATTTAGCCAACACAGAATTCTTTTCTTTTGCACATTTTCTTATTATTTCAAGTAAATTTCTAAAAGTTACTATTATCATTCTCTTTTGGCAGTTTATCATATAGGCAGCCTAGCAATAAAATATCTCACAAGACATATGATGATGAATTTGGCTTCCGTGACTTTTAAAAAACTCTACTTTTTCCTCTGTGTGACAGTGTATTTATCCAGTACAACTTTAGTTGTGGAAAACTATGTCTCAGTTGTTATTCTCAGTGACTGTTGCAAAGAGCTCTTTGAACCCATAAGAAAAGTAATGCTTCAGAGATCAAAAGGCCAGTTTTAGGATGAACCTACAAAGTGCCCAGTGCTCCTTACCCAGTGATCTCCATAATACCTTGTCCCTCTCTTTTCTCTTCACTAGCAAAGAACCCAGATGCTTGATCATTACCCTCATAATAAACCTTGTCTTTATAACAGCTAATGAGGTAAATAGTATTGTCATCCCCCTTTTATAGAATAGGACACTGAGGCACATAAGAGTCACAAAACTAGTAAGTAAAGAAAAAGAGATTTGAATTCAGACAGTCTGGCTCTAAAGCTTCTGCATTTTGTGACCAGTTTAGCAGTTCAATACTCTAAAGCTGTTCTGTGCTATAAGGGAATCTCTAGACACATGTAGCTATTTAAATTAAAATTAACTACAATGAATGAATAGGAGAAAATATTTGCAAAGCATGTAAAAAATTAATACCCAAAATATATGAGGAATTCCTACAACTCAACAGAAAAGAAAAGCAATAACTGATTTAAAAATGTGCAAAAAACTTGAGTAGACATCTCTAGAAAAAGAAAAATGAGGCCGGGCGCTGTGGCTCAAGCCTGTAATCCCAGCACTTTGGGAGGCAGAAGTGGGTGGATCACGAGGTCAAGAGATCGAGATTATTCTGGTCAACATGGTGAAACCCCGTCTCTACTAAAAATACAAAAAATTAGCTGGGCATGGTGGCGTGTGCCTGTAATCCCAGCTACTCAGGAGGCTGAGGCAGGAGAATTGCCTGAACCCAGAAGGCGGAGGTTGTGGTGAGCCGAGATCGCGCCATTGCACTCCAACCTGGGTAACAAGAGCAAAACTCCTTCTCAGAAAAAAAAAAAAAAAAAAAAAAGAAAAGAAAAGAAAAATGAGAAGTAGAGATGTTAAAAGATGATCACAAATCACCAGGGAAATGCAAAACAAAAGTGTGAGATACCATCTCACATCTGTTAGCATGGTTATGATTTAAAAAATAGAGACATAAGTGTTGATGATGTGGAGGAATTAGAACTCTTGTACACTGTTGGTGGCAATGTAAAATGGTGCATCTACCATGGAAGACAGTAAGAAAGTTCCTCATCAAATGAAAAGTAAAACTACCATATGATCCAGAAATCCAGCATTAGGGTATATTTTATATATATGTATATGTTTTTTCTTTGTTTTGGATATATTTCCAAAATAAAGAAAAATAAAAAAAATCGGAATCTGAAAGATTTCTACACTCCAGAACAATTACAGCACTATTAACAACTGCCAAGATATGAAAACCACCTCCAGGCCCATCGGCAGGTAAATGAATAAAGGCGATTGGTACCCATATACAATGGAACATTATTTTGAATTAAAAAAAAAAATAAATCCTGCCATACACGACATGGATGAACCTGGAGGACAGTATGATCAAGAAATAAGTCAGTTTAGAAGGACAAATCCTGCAGGATTCCACTTATATGAAGCATCTAAAATAGATGCTTCATAGAACTCATAGAATAGAGAGAAAGGTGCTTTCCAGGGGATGGTGGGAGAGGGTAACCAGAAGTTGCTGCTCAATTAGTATGAATTTTCACTTATGCAAGATGAGTAAGTTCTAGAGATCTGCTATGGAAACTTATGCCTATAGTTAAAAAATACTGCCTGGACCACTTAAGATTTTGTTGAAAGAGTAAATCTCACAGTATATGTTTCCTCTGAAAATTAACTAGTGCAGATTGCTACCTAGTCTGCTGGTGCATCTGGCTAAGCCTGTAAGATGAACCGAATTGTGTTATTATGTTACTGCTTATTGGGCCAATTAGACATTCCCAATGATGCCCCAAATAGGTCTAACTTCATCAAGGGCAAATGCTGTTCATGTCAGTGCTTTTGAATTGAAGTAGAAGAGAGAGTTTGAAATATCATTAATGTTGCAATTAAAACAATCCCAGCACTTTGGGAGGCCCAGGCGGGTGGATCAGGAGGTCAAGACATTGAGACCATACTGGTCAACATAGTGAAACCCTGTCTCTACTAAAAATACAAAAAATTAGCTGGGCATGGTGGCGCGTGCCTGTAATCCCAGCTACTCGGGAGGCTGAGGTAGGAGAATTGCCTGAACCCAGGAGGCGGAGGTTGCAGTGAGCCAAGATCGCGCCATTGCACTCCAGCCTGGGTAACAAGAGCGAAACTCGGTCTCAAAAAAAAAAAAAACAACAACAAGAAAAAAAAAAAAAACTTGATAAATCTATTCCGGTTTCGGTGACTACTTATTTCATTGCAGTTATATTTTTATTGGTTAATAGTTTTTAGTTTTATTTTGTATGTGTTTCCAGGTTTGAAGCAAAGAAGTATGTGCTTTGGTGACTAAATGCCCGGCAACATTTTAAGTAATAACAAAAAGCCTAAGGAAAACCTTTGAAATTTTTATGCAATGTCAACTCAGAAAGAATTTGGAATTGAGGCTTTGGGAGAAGTTATTTCTCAGAGATGCTAACAACCTATCACATCATTAATAAAACAATAATTCTAATTCCCTATGTCAATCAAAACAAGTTATTCCCTGATTTTACTTTGTGAATTATGTTAATCTATTATGCCATTAGAAACAATTTTCTTATGCTAATAAAATGCCGTTGTTTAAGATTCATTATCAATCATGATGAATACTTATTTTAGTTTTTTTAACTTGTTTATTTAATTTTAGTTTTCATAGGAGGTCATGAAACATTAATTAAACCCATAAAGCTTTGAATCTAAAAAGAAAATATTTCAAAGAATTTATTTTTTCTAGATTTGTTGAGAGCTAATTGACAAATAAAAATTGTATATATTGAAAGTGTACAATGTGATATTTTGATAAATGAGTAGTTTGTGAAATAATTACCACAATAAAGCTAATTAACATGTCCATCACCTCACATAGTTATGATTTTGATAATGAAAACATTGTGTGTGTGTGTGTGTGTGTGTGTGTGGGCACATGCTATACTTTCTTTACATATTTTTAACCTATTCACACATTTAAAGACACAAATTATTTTCATACCCTGGCTATTTTGAATAATGCCACAAAGATCATGGCGTATAGGTATCTCTTTAAGATTCTGATTTCATTTCCTTTAGTTATATACTCAGAAGTGGGACTTCTGGAACATTTGGTAGTTCTATTTTTTTATTTTTTGAGGACCTTCTGCACTTTGCTGTAATGGTTGTACCAATTTTCATTCCAAGCATCAGTGTACATGAGTTTACTTTTCTCCACATTCTGGCCAATACCTACCTTTGTCTTTCTGATGACACTTACTGTAAATAGACATGAAGAGATAATTCATTATGATTTTGATTAGCATTTTCCTGAAGATTAATGATTTCGATCACCTTTTCATAAACTTATTGGTCATTTTTATGTCTTATTTTGAGCAATGTATGTTTAGAGACTTAGAACATTTTTAATTCAAATTATTTGGTTTGATTTTTTTTCTTTCCATTTTTTTTTTGGTGGAACTAGGGAGAAATATTTTGTTGTTGTTTTTCTTTTGAGTTGTTTGAGTATTTAGATATTTTGGATATTAATTCCTTAGTAGTTACATGCTTTACAAATATTTTTTCCCATTCCATTGGTTGCCTTTTTACTCTGTTGTTTCCTTTGTTGTGTGAATAATTATTTTAGTGTGATGTAATTTTATCTTTTTTTTTGTTGCCTGTGCTTTTGGTGACATACAAAAAAAAAAAGAAGTTATTGGCCAAACCAATATCTTGGAAATAGTAAGTTGTCTGATCCCATTTATTGAAGAGACTATATTATTGTGTGATTTTGTGTTTTGGGACCTTTACTGAAAATCTGTAGATTGAAGATGTGTGGGTTTATTTCTATGCTATTTTTTCTTGTTGTTCTGTATCTGTTTTTATGCCATTGCCATAATGTTTTGGTTAGTATTGCTTTGTATTATATTTTGAAAAAAGGAACAATAATGTCTTCCATTTTGTTCTTCTTTCTCAGAATTGCTTGGCTATTCCAGGTATATTGTGATTCCATATGAATTTCAATATTTTAAAAAAATTCCATAGAGAATGCTGTCAGAATTTTGACAGAGATTCCATTGAATTTGTAGATCTTTATGAGTTGTATGGAATAGTTAACAATATTAATTTTTCCAATCCATGAATACCTTTCCATTTATCTATGTTTTCATTAATTTTCTTTGATAATATTCTACAGTTTTCAGTGTTCAAGTCTTTCACTTTGGTTAAGTTTATTCCTAAGTATTTAGTTCCTTTCATTGCTATTTGGAATTAAATTGCTTTCTTAATATCATTTTTATCATTTTTGGTAGTATTGTTTGTGTGTAGAAGAGCCACTGATTTTAGCATGTGGATTCTGTATCCTGCAATTTTAATGAATATTTTATTAGCTTTTTTTGCTAAGTTGTTATACCTTTCTGCATATTTAATCATGTCATATTCAAGATGAGATCATTTTATTTTTTCCTTTCTCTTTGGATTTTTTTCACTTTTCTTCTTATCTAATTACTCCTGCTAGGACATCCAGTACTGTGTTGAGTAGAACTTATGAGAGTGGGTATCCTCACCTTATTCTAAATATTAGAAGGAAAGTTCTCAGTTTTCCCCAATGATTAAGTTCAACAATGATTGATTGTGAGCAATCAATTATTATCAGTGTTTAGGATTAACAGAGCTTCATGGATCTTGATGTCCAAATTCCTCCCAAGACTTGAGATACTTTGGGCCATTATTTCTTTATATAATTTTCTGTCCTCTCTCTTATTTCTCCTTCTCAAACTTCAATAATGTGTATATCTGCTCACTTGGTAGTCCTCACAAATTTCATAGACTTTTTTCACTTTTTCTCTTCTCTGACTGGATTTCATATGAACTGTCTTCAACTTTACAGGTTCTTTCTTCTGAAGGACTGAGTCTGCTGTTGAATCCCTCTGTTTACATTTTTAATTCTCTTCATCGTGTTCTTCAACTCTGTATTTTCTATTCAATTCCCTCAAATTATTACTATCTTTTACTGAACTTTTTTTTTTGTTTGTTTTTGAGACAGAGTCTTACTCTGTCACCCAGGCTGGAGTGCAGTGGCATGATCTTGGCTCAGTGCAACTGCTTCCTGGTTTCAAGAGATTCTCCTGCCTCAGCCTACTGAGTAGCTGGGACCACAGGAACACACCAGCACAGCTGGCTAATTTTTTGTATTTTCAGTAGAGATGGGTTTTCACCATGTTAGCCAGGATGGACTCGATTTCCTGACCTCGTAATCCACCCACCTTGGAATCCCAAAGTGCTGGGGTTACAGGTGTGAGCCACTGTGCTCAGCCTACTGAACTTATTTTATTAACATGTTATTTTCTTGAGTTGTCAATCTGTGTTTTCTTGTAGCTCACTGAGCTTCCTTAAATAATTATTTGAAATTTTTCATCAGGAAATTCATAATTTTTATTTTTGTGGGGCATTACTAGAGTTTTAGTGGTTTCCTTCGGAGGTTCTCTGGTTTTTGTTTATTTATTTTATTTTTGTTTTTATTTCTTCATGATCTATGTAGTTTTGTGTTGATGTCTTTGCAATTAAAGGAGCAAATATCTCTTCCTGTCTTTACAGACTGAATTCAGGCTTATCCTCCTGGGTCCCTGGGTATATCGGACTGCCTTTGGATTTCAGTAGAGTGATACTGGAGCCCAGTCATGTGGCTGTAGTTAGGCCCACTCTTGGCAGGTCTTTTACAGGGGCTTGGGTTGGCATCATTCTTGCTGCATCACTGAGAGAATTGAATTGCCTCCAGGAACACAGTGGAGCAGGACGTGTGCCATGACATGAGGTCACTTCCAGGTCTGTAGCCAAGATTACAGATGGTGGGCTCAGTGTCAGGGGCAGAGACAGATGTGACTCCTGCTGGAGCCCTAAGAAGGTCTCACTAAGTATCCCCCTGGGCAAGTTTGTGGCTAAGCAGGACTTCCCTTGAAATCATATGAGAGAAGCTGAACTAGGTCACAGGGCTGCTTCAGACTCTGCCATTGGGTTTAAGGCCAGTAGGCCTCTTGGCAGGGGTTATAACAGGCATGTTTCCTCTTGTATCCATGGTTGAGCAAGCCTGCATTTGGACCCCAGTGGAGCATGGCTGGAACCAAGTCATAGGGTGATTTCGGAGTGCATAGCCAAACCAAGGTTAACAGGCCTGGTTCTGGGGCCACAGGATTTCTGGGGCCCTGATTTGCCCGACTGATTCTGTTGCACAGTAGAGTAAGGCTGGTGCTTGGTCACAGGGCTACTTTAGGATCTGCCATCAGGTTCAAGGTTGGTTGGCTTGCTACCAGGGGCATGAACAGGGGCTTCTCACAGAACCATTCCAGATGAGGCAGGATCCAAGACTATATAGAGATGAGGCTGCTTTCAGTCTGCAGCTGGGACCTTGTTGGGCAAGAGCAGTGGACCCCTGCTTTCTCAAAACGGCTCTTCTCACTCAGGCTTGCCTAGGGTTTTACAATCTCTTACTAGGATCTCAAAGCTCTCACAAAGACAATTTCATACATGAATCACTGCTAAGTTGTTGTTTGTCAAGGGGGATTTGAGCTGGGGAACTCCTAATCTGCCATCTTGCTGACAGTACTTCTGTATTTTATTTATTTTTAAACTAGTAATTATTAATATCATGTAATAACAAGACTTTCTTACTAATTACAACTATCTGTTTTCCTACTGTATTTTGGCAACAAAAACATAACAATAGTATTAGTAACTGACTTTTCTTGGATTTCACTCTTTTGCGTATATGATCTCTTTTAATCCTCACAGTAAAGCAAGAAAATAATGTTTTTATTTTGCTCATTTATTCAGGATGAATTTGAAGGCAAAAGAGCGTTAAGCAGATAGCTCAAAGTAATATGACCAGTAAGCATGGGAACTATAGTTTTTACTTAAGTATGACTTACTTAAGAACCTGTCTTCTACAGACAACAAGTTATGAGACTGTGTGATATACTGGACACACATATATAAATAAACATCATCCCGTACTCAAGAAATGTACCATCTTGTGGAGAGCTGACATCTGCATAAATAATAATGGTAATGAAGATTCTCTAACGTTGAATGTAGCCATTGGATATGATTCACATCTCTATCTGGGCAGATACGTATTTGCAACTTCTGAAGATCTAAGTAGAGTTTAATGAGGAAATGTGAATTTTTTTATTCAGCCAGGTCAGTCATTTCTACTTTCTAGATCAATAGGGTTGCAGAAGGTAGGATCAGATTAACTATGAAGTGTGATAAATTCTCTTAGCATTAGTACTAAGAAATTAGGAAGCTGTAGAGGAAAGAATGAAGCTCTTGCACAGAGATAATTGTATTTGAATTTTATATTTAATAATTGCATTTGAATTTGAATACCAAAAAATAAAACTAGTAGCTTTAAAAAATTGGTATTTAAAAATTTTATTCCTTTTATATAGTATTTTTGTTGGTCATATTTCACCAACAGATTTTAAGTCAGTTCCAGTCATTTTAGATACTTGTCCTAAGTAAGTTCTTCACTCTATTTAGGTCTATTTTCTTTTGCAAACTAATTTAAATTTTACCTTAAGATCAATTTTATATTTAAAAAAATATGCATTTCTCTCATACTTTTATATATGTCTCCTCCTAACATCTGGGATTATCTCAGTATAGCCAGACAACTTTGCTTTGTCACAATTTTCTTGTCTAAAAAATAAAATAATGATTTTCCTACACTAACTATTCGTTCATTGTAAGGCAAACAAGGAAAATAAATGAACTCTGTGTTGTGTATTTAGCACTATCCTAGGAGTGATGGAAGGGTAAAAGGAAGTAGCAGATATAAGTAATACCTTCAAGATTTAATATAAAATTAGTAAGACAAAGCACAGACAAATTAAATGTAATGCTTCAATAAGGACAGAACTTCAGAGAGAGAAGAGATAACTGCATATGGAGCTATTTAGTAGAAATCTGGTATGAATGATAAATTTAGTTAGGCTGTTGAAAGGTGTGCAGAATTTAGATCAATTGTTTCTTCAAGGAAAAGAAGATGAGAAGCGGCAAAAATGCAGAGAATACATATGTAAGAATAATATACAAATATCAGGTTTTGGAAGTACTCTATTTGAATTTAATTATGCATACTTTTATTCTCTTAAACACATAATTATTTGGTCTTTATTATGTGTTCAGTACTGTTATAAATATATTTGAAATAAAATATAAAACTAATTAACTTGAAAATACAATTGAAAAAGTTAAATAGTAATAACCTATTTCAAGTTAGAAGATAATAAAAAAACTTAATTTAGAAAATATAGTGGTTATGCATGCCTGCAATCTCAGCACTTTGGGAGACGGTGACAGGCAGATAACCTGAAGTCAAGAGTTCGAGACCAGCCTGGTCAACAATGGCAAAACTGTATCTACTAAAAATGAAAAAATTAGCCAGGTGAAGTGGTGGGCACCTGCAATCCCAGCTATTTGGTGGGCTGAGGCAGGAGAATCACTTGAACCTGGGAGATAGAGGTTGCAGTGAGTCAAGATCATGCTACTGCACTCCAGCCTGGGCGAAAGCAAGACTCCTCAAAAAAAAAACAAAAACAAAAGTAGTGAGAAAACTAATGTTTAGTAAGGCACCAAGGAAGAACATTTTAGATGTGTCTTCTCATTTAATCACCAATATTATAAGTGTGAGCAATAATCTCTGTCTCATATAATAACTGCAAAAATTAATTAAGATGATAATATGATTTCATTCAATTCTACCACCTAGAAAGCATTAAATAAACATAGGACCCTCTTTCAGCCCCTACCACCATATACATATACATCAACACACATACACACTAAATCCTTTAAGAGATGAGCACACAGAGAATAAGGAGATACGGAGAATATGAAGAACTTAATTTTCATTAAAGCCAATAATCAGCAAAATAACAATAATATTTGTATTCATAATAAAAAAAATATTGTTATGTATCTTTAATTTGCCATTCAATCTAAAATATGAGAAACCAAGCAAAAAAAAGTATTTTTTAAAAATGGACTGTAAAATTACAATTCCAACAAACTTGGAAAATGTCTCCTACAAATATATGATTGTTATGATATATAACATCTTTCATAATTAAAAAGAATTAATAGAAAGAGGCAGTACTTCCTGAGCTGAGTGGTAGAGAAAGGAATTTGTCGGAGACAGGGTTTAACAAACCACCAATTAGGTGGTAAAAACATTTTCTTAAAGCAATTAAAATCTCTGGTAATTATCCTAAGGGTACACAGCAGATGGGAAATAATTTATTCAATAAAACTCACTAAACCCCAATTAGAACAGTGAGATACCTTCTTTTTTACCACCCTTGGCTCTACTCCAGACCTGAGTTGTGGAAACTCCACACTGGGCTCCGTACTTTGGGCATGTCAGCATTCTCCAGAGAGACAGAGCCAATAGGACATGTATATATATATATCCTTTTGTATATGTATATCCTATTAGTTCTGGGTGTATTGTTTCTGTATATCCAGAACAAGTATCCACGCACATGCGTGTGCACGTGCACACACACACACACACACACACACACACGTATTTATGGAGGAAGAGAAGAAGAAGAAGAGAGAGAAGACAAAAGGGACTTATTGAGGAGTTGGCTCACATAATTATGGAGGCTGAGAAGTCCCACGACAGGCCTTTGGCAAGTTGGAGACTCTAGGATGCCAGGATGGTGGCCCAGTTCCAAGTGTGAAAGCCTCAGAACTAGTTTAGCTGATGGTGTAATTCTCAGTCAAAGGCTAAAATATGAGAATCTGGGAGTTGCTGATGTAACTCTTGTAGTCCTAAGACCAGAAAGCCTGATGTCCAGTGGCAGGAGGAGGAGAGAGTCCAGCACCAGAAGAGGGAGAGGAAATCCATTTCTCAGCTTTTTTGTTGTATCTGGGTCTCCGGTTTATTGAATGGCATCTACCTACATAAAGGATGGATCTTCCCCACTCCGTTCATTAATTCACATGCCAATCTCCTTGGGAAACACGCTCACAAACTAACCCAGAGGTAATGCTTTACTAGTTCTCTAGGTACCCCTGAATCCAGTCAGATTGACAGTTAAAATTAAGCATCACATCAGGGATTCAGGGGTTGCCTTTTCCCTCAGTTCCCAGCCTGGGGCATTGTTTTCACCTGGGGAGCAGCAGCCTAGCAAAACGATTTCTCACCTGCTGAGCCCCATGTTACAGAAGCTGCATTATAGATAGGTGAAGCAGAGGGGACCAGCTCTCAACCTTTAGTTTAGGGGAAAACCTCCACTGCAGGTGCAGTAAACTGTAAAGGGTCTGCCCCAATTGCTCCAACTCCAGCTTGATCATGGGGCAAGTTTCTATGCCAGGAGGGAGTGCTGGAATGACTACACTAATATCACAAAAAATAGCTTTTAATAAAAAAATTTAATAGCAATAAAAGGGAATTTTTATTATAAGGACATCAATCTATCAAGAGGCTATAACAACTATTAACATACATGAATCTAAAATAGAGGTCCAAAATGCATGAAGCAAAAATGGACAGAGTTAAAGGAAAAAGACAAAATTAAATAGTAATAGAGACTATGATGCTTCATTTTTATAACAAGATATATATATATATATATATGTATATATATATATATCTGTGCGTGAATGTATTTCTATTTATATGTATATATATCACTCCACACAACAACAGTAGAATACATATGTTTCTCAAGCATGCAGGGAACTTTTTCCAGGAAAATTATATGTATATTATATATATATGTATATATATAAATATATGTGTGTATATATATATATATCCATATATATGGATTAAATCATACATCTGTTCTCTGATCACAATGAAATTAAACTGGAAGCAAATAAGGGAAGGAAATTTGGAAAATACATAAATATATGAAAATTAAAACAATATACTCAACAAATATCAAGGTAAAAAGAAATTACAGATAAAATATCACAGTATCATAGTTCTGCCTGTGTTTCAGATTAAATAAAATGTTTTATTTGCTTTTATTTTTATTTGCTTTATTCACTTTGGCTACTTCTGGAGACAAAATCGTTGTTATTTATAACAATTTTTGTAAAAGTTTTTATAATAATTTTTACTTGGGAGTTTTGTTGGGAGTGGGTCTTGCAGATTTCCTCATGCCTTCATGTCAGAGTAAAATTCTTCTTTTTATTACAAATGATGGTAGAGATGTGTTGTAGTTGTTTTTGAGACAGGGTCTTGCTCTGTTGTCCAGGCTGGAATGCAGTGATACAATCACGGCTCATGCCTCGATCTCCTGGGTTCCAGCCATCCTAATACCTCAGCCTCCCCAGTAGCGGGGACTGCAGGCACACACCACCATGCCTGGATAATTTTTAGGTTCTTTTTATAGAAATGGGGTTTCACCATGTTGCTCAGGCTGATCTCGAACTCCTGACCTCAAGTGATCCACCTGCCTTAGCCTCTCAAACTGCTGGAATAACAGGTGTGAGTCACTGTGCCCAGCTGATAGAATATTTCTTGATTGTAAAATCAGACAATGCTGAAAAAGGAAAATGCTTGTGAGGCCATCTTACTTAGTGCTGTTCTAGATTTATTACAGGGCACAGAAAGCTTATGGAACTACCAACCTGCCAGTTGTGCCAGAAAAATGCTCTTGTGTTAGCTATTTGAAGAAATAGGCTTAGGCTGGCAAATTGAGAGGGCTAGTGGCAAAGATTTTGAGGTTCTGGAAACATGTTCAATAGAAGACAATTAAAATATCTGGTAGGCAGTTTATAGATGACTAACTTAAAGCAAGATTGTGTGATAGGCTTAAATTTTCATAATGTGCACATAAAGGTAGTTGTCTTAGTCCATTTCCTGCTGCTGCATATTACCATAAACTATATAATTTATAAAGAAAATGTATTTATTTCTTTACAGTTCTGAAGGCTGGAAAGTCCAAGGACATTGTGCTTGCACCTACTCAACATCTGGCTAGGGCCTTCTTACTGCATCATAACATGACAGAAAGGCAAGCAATCACTAGAAAGAGAGAAAGTTGGCCCAAACTCATCCTTTTAGCAAGGGCCCACTCCTGTGATGATTTCAGCCCTGCTGGCCTAATCATTTCTTGAAGGCCCCACCTCTTAATAGTGTTAAAATGGCAAGTTTCCAACACATAAACTTTGGGGGCATACTCAAAACACAGCAGTATTTATTTATTTATTTATTTATTTATGCATTCATTCATTCATACATTCATTCATTCATTTGTTCATTTATTCATTCATTCATTTGTTTGTTCATTCATTCTTTATTTAGAGAAAGGATCTCACTCTGTTGCCCAGGCGGGAGTGCAGTGGTGTGATCATAGCTCACTGCAATCTCAAACTCCTGGGCTCAGGTGATCTTCCCACCTCAGCCTCATGAGTAGTAGCTGGGACTATATATATAGGTATATGCCACCATGCCTGCCCAATTTTCTTTTTGGTAGAAATGAGATCTTGCTGTGTTTCCCAGGCTGGTTTCAAACTCTTTTCCTCAAGTGATCTTCTTCCTTCAGCCTCCCAAAGTGCTGGTGATTACAGGTGTGAGCCACCACACTTGGACAGCAGTAGTTAGATTTGAAGTCACTACCTAGTGAATCCCACATGAAAATTCCTTTGGAAAATATACCTTAGGGCAGTAGATCAATTGTACACAAATGCTGTATATTTAGAATGTATTGCCTATTGGATAGTATAGGCCAGGTATTAAAATATGACACATAGTCATTTCTAAACTTATAAATTCAGTGAGGCATTATGATTAAAACTTTGCAACTCTAGAATCAATATAAGAGTCTTATAACTAACTTTTTAAGAACCTAGAAAATGATATCTCTAATTATCTAAGCAGAAATAAAGTAAAAGCCTTTTTGCCTAAAGAAAAGACATATGTAATTTGTTTAATGTATTTTGTATAATTGTTGGCAAACAAAGTCCTCTTGCAATGCAATCATCCATAAAAGTAAATGCATTATAAACATTATTCCAGGTCACATTTCTTTAATAGCTTCCTTAATAGAAAATGTTTTGTTGAGATAATTTAAGTGAGCCATCTTACCAAATCCACATTATGGTTACTAAAAAATGCTTTCAATTATTATTTTATTAAAATTACAAGATTTCCTGTGATGGTTAATTTTATGTGTCATCTGGGGATGCCCAGATATTTAGCCAAACATTATTTCAGATTGTGACCATGAGGATGTTTCTGGATGAGATTAGCTTTGAATCAGTAGACTGTGTAAATTAGATGGCCCTTCCTAGCAAGAGTGTGTGTCAATCAATCCATTAAGGGTATGAATAGAAAAAGGGCAGAGGACAGGAGAGTTCACCTCCTTTTCTGCCTGTTTTACCTGAAATGTTGGTTTTCTTCTGCTCTCAGACTGTGACTTTACACATTCAAGTCCTCTAGCTCTCAGGTCTTCAGATCAAAATGAACTACACCACTGGCCTCCATGGATCTCCAGGTTGCAGATAGCAGATTTGTGAGGCTCTGTCACAAATCTGCCATCTGATTTGTGACAGAGCCTCCATAAACATATTATTTGTGACAGAGCCTCCATAAACACGCTATCATTATTATACCCTACATGCTCTTCAAATAATGTAAGGTTTTCCTATTTATCTGTCTGTCTAGCCCCTATTGGTTTTATTTCTGTCTAATTAACCCTGTTTAATTAACATATCTTCCATTTCTATAGTTGGCATATTGGGATACTTAAAGAAAAACAAAGTAACTACATACTTAAATTTTCTTTTTCAAAGATTGTATAAGGCTTTTTGATCTGCAATTTGTAGTCTTTATATTTTTATGTATCCCATTTTTCAGAGAACATGTTTAACCTTACTGGGAGCCCATTGCTGTAGTCTAGACAGGCCCACAGACTTGCCTTTTAAGCACGGGATCACCTTGGCATAGAAAGACTTGTAAATAAAAACTTATGGGTGTATATGTTTTATATATTCTAGAGCCAGAATACAAGTTACATATATTTTTAAGCTTTAAGTTTAAGTGGGTCTAAACCTGGCAAGTAAAATATCATATTTTACTTGATTCATATGTTTAATTATATATATAATTAGATGTTTGATTATATATAATTTGTTAGCTTCATTTATTATATTTAGATGTTTGATTATATATTATATATTATTTATTATAATTAGGTGCTTGATTATATATATAATTTCTTTGCCATAGCCTTATATTATAAATCATCTTAATTTAAGCTATGGTTTTAGAATATTTCTCACATATATATAGTAACTAAATTTATGTTGATTTTTCTTTTACATGTTTGTGTATTCAGTATTACGGAACACATATTTCTGATACCATATGGAATAAAAAATTTTCAAAGCAGTTTATAATTTGCATTGTTTGTTTTCCTTTCAAATTATATGAGTTTACTAGGACTGCTATAACAAAATAACACAAACTAGTGGCTTAAACAAGAGAATTTATTTTCTCCGAGTTCTGGAGGTTAGGAGTCCAGGATAAGTTGTCAGTAGGTTTGGTTTCTTCTGAGGCTGCTCTCTGCTTGAAGATGGATCCCTTCCTGCTCTGTCCTCAAATGCCTTTTTTCTGTGGGCAAACATCCTTGGTGTCCAAACTTTCTGTTCTTATGAAGAAGCAAGTAAGACTAGACTGGGGCTTACCCTAACAGCATCATTTTAACTCAACCACGTCTTTAAAGAGATTACAGCAGATATGGTA
The DNA here is from genome assembly GCA_028533165.1 of Leontopithecus rosalia. NCBI lineage: Eukaryota > Metazoa > Chordata > Mammalia > Primates > Cebidae > Leontopithecus > Leontopithecus rosalia. The sequence continues at coordinate 161,641,464 of CM052650.1, read as the reverse complement.
ACATTCTAAGGCACTGGGAATTAGAACTCTAATTCATGAATTTTTGGGGGGACAACATTCAGTGCATAACACAAAGTGAATATTGTTTTACTATGTATTTCTAATATTTTAACCTATTTTCCAATTAGGTCTACCACAACAATTAGAAGAGGAGAAATGTAAGTGCATACATCTTAGTGTCAGTCACTCATTCATTCATTAATTTAACATTTTCTGACATTTCAGACATCCTACAAGGAACTTTAAGAAATCCAAAAACAATACAGATTGTATATTGGATTTATTGGACAAATATTATTATTTGCCCTCTAAGCATTTACTACTTAGAAAAGGAAATAAAATATAACAGAAGTTGCATTACCTGGACAAAGTAGCAAATGTCTTTGAGTTGTGCAATCAACTTACTATGCATCATCCAGGAAAGAAAGGATTCCCTGGGGAGATCAGAGAAGTCAATAGGGTTGGGTTTGGAAAACCAGCCATTATGGTGAAGCTTTATTCACTGCTAAATGCAAGACTTTACACCTTTTGAATGGGAGCATATGGCTCCATTATCAAAGGCACAGATGACTGTAGGTGTTATACCCCTAAAGTGTGATGAGTAACTGAATTAAGGAAAAATAAAAGGACATATTACCTTCCTTTATGGCATATCGATTTCCTGTCATCAGGAGGCAGATGACTCCGCAGAAGAAATCCAGGGACACTTGCCTTTCAACAGACAAAAAGACTAAGTTCTATATATGTTTATGCATATATGTACAAAGTTATATGTGTGTGTGTTTAATATCAAACCCTGAGAATATATTATACAATAATTATTCTCCAATGCTTTTCTTATTCTTCCCTATTCTGTAATAAAATAACAGAATATAAATGAGATTGAAATAACTTTGGTATTTCAGAGCAACTGCAGGTTAATACTGGTTGACTCCGCCATGGTAAACCCATGGCAGGTCATTTCATCATAGACTTCTCTTTCCACTTTGACAAATTCAGCAGGTCTTTTATTTCTTTAATCAGATTTTAAGTACATTTTAAAGTCTTTTTTAATGAAAAAGAATTCCTTTTCATTTTAGAGTGTATATTTACAGTTGGCTGATATAGTTTCCTGTGTCTTAACTGCCACTGATGAGGTTGTATCATTTGCCGGAAAATAGATATTGCTTCAGGATGATTAAATGACAAAAATGTTTGAAGAACCTGAACCCTAAAACTGTGGATCAATAAATCAGCATGCTAACTCTAACTGGAACCGTAAATTCAAGATGGGCAATGCTGACTCAGTTTCTCCAAGCCTGCATGGTCCCTTGTATATCTTTGTCCTTGTGTGTGGCAGTCTCCCCTCTTCTTCTCTCTCCCCTTGTTTCTCTGCTTGGGCATAGTTCAGTTTAACTGGCAAGTCTGTCGTCCTTCCCACCCAAGACCATGCTTTTCTGTCATCTTTGTATTTTTATTTTTTTTTTTTTGGAAACGGAGTCTTGCACTGTCACCTGGGCTGGAGTGCAATGGCAAGATCTCTGCTGACTGCAACCTCCGCCTCCTGGGTTCATGGGATTCTCCTGCCTTGCCTCCTAAGTAGCTGAGATTACAGGGTTTCGCTATGTTAACCAGACTGGTCTCAAACTCCTGACCTCATGATTCACCTTCCTCAGCCTCCTAAAGTGTTGGGATTACAGGTGTGAGCCAATGCACCTGGGCTGTATTTCTTTTTTGTTTTTTGTTTTTGAGATTGGGGTTCACTCTGTTGTTAAGGATGGGCTCAAGCATTCAAACATTTGTGTTTAAAACATTCTCTCACTTCAGTCTCTAAGAAGCTGGGACCTCAGGTGTGATCCGCTGTATCCGGCTCATCTCTGTGTTTCTTAATTTACACATTTTATTCTTGTAAAGACAGCATGACTAATTCATAATAGGTTGTAAGTTGATTCACCTTAGATAACAGGCTTTAAATATGGCTTTGTCTTCTCATTAGGAAATGGCATAAAACATATAAATTTGCCAGTACTTAAAGCCCTGTTACATATTAAGAAGCATTTTAAATTTTTTAGTATTTTCTAAATCAATTAAATATTGCTTAGTTAAACTCAATCTCTGGAATATTATGACTTAACTTTGCATCTTAGGGCTATTTTATGACTGCAACTGAGAAGAAAGTACAAATGCATGCACTCTCATTTTACCTAATATTAATGAATTTATTCGAAATCTCCTGAAGACATACTTTCTCACACATCCTAACCCATGTTCACAAAATCTAAAGAAAAGTGATAGAGATAGACAAATACTATACAAGTTAACAAACTAAAATGTATAAAGTTTTGATTGTTAGTAGCTATGAGAACAAAGACATTTCATGCAATATCCCAATTTTGTCAGAGTATTGACTATTATCTGCATTTCATAAATGGGGAAACTGAAGCTAAGGTGGAAATAGAGTATACAACAACTCTTAGGAAATATAAACAAAGCAAAAAGTTCAACCACAGCATTGAAATGTTCAATTAGTATTTCTTGAGGGAATGTAGTCCTTGGAAGATGATTATTAAGTGAGTCTGTGGATGAGTTGTTTAACATTTAGCGTGCAATTACACTTACATAAATTCCTAGCTCATTTTTCCACAGGTACACTTCCTGTAAATATGCCTTAAGGTTTTAAATTTTAATAAAATATTGAAAAAGAAAGTTTTAATAAAATACAATTTCTTAGACTTATCTTTTCAAATAGTACAATTCCAGGAGCTCTCAGTAGGATTCAAAATGCAGGCTTAATTCTCTAATTAGACCCTAATTGTTCAACTGCAATTTTTCTGACTTTCCCACACTTTGCTCGGTTTCACTGACAAAACAAACAATAAAACAAACTGAATGTTCCTTGGAGAGTTTTCAATCCATGCTGTTCTCAGTTTTGGTAGAAAAGCTAGAAGATCCAAATGCAAGGATCGTCAAAATAAGCTCTAGTGAAGCACTTACTCAAGGTGAAAAAAATATACTTCAACAACAGAGAAATAAAATTTCAGCTTGCAAGTCTATATCATGTTGCTATAACAAATCATCTCCAAAATATAAGTGACTTGAAACAATAAAGGCTTATTTCTTCCTCATGCTATATGCATCCTAGGTAGGGTTAGCATAATGAGTTGTACTCATCATTGTAATTTACGAACCCATCTTGACCACTGCCAATTATGTTGGAAATAAGAGTGATCTCTGGTGGCTTTGGTACTAGTGACTAAGTGCTCAGCCTGTGGGGTTCAACTCATTGGCCAGAATAAATCCCATGCTGTCATTCAGCCAGGAGGAGACCAGAATTGAGAGCCTACTGTGTGGTATACATTTTTAGAGATGAACACTAATGACTACCACAATCAGAGAGATATTTAGGTAAGTACTGATGATAAACATCTTGTATAAGAGTATCATAATACTTTTAAATAGAGCTGTTTGAGTTATGGAGGTGGAGGGATTCAGCCCTGACATTGGTGGAACTTGGAAGGAAGAAGGGTTATGGACCCCTTTGAAATGAAAATTACCTGGATACAATATTGAGTATTTCTGCGGGACTCAATATTTATATGTATAAAACTGATTTTTCACATATTCTTAGCTCAATAATTAAAATGGAGAATCCTGCTTGTGGATGTATCTATTTAGATTCACATAGATATTAACAGTCATATACATGAGATTGAGCTGTTTGTTTGATATTACCCACAATAATATATTTTATGGTTTCTCTGCCATTTTGTGATTCTCACTCTAGAGAACAGGTGCATTAACCATATTTTTAAGGAAAGAACCATTTGTTAGAAATAATTTATAATTTATTAATTCACAGTTAATAATTTCACTATGTGTCAGATTGCTTTTCTCTGGTATTATCTTTGTTTACCTAAGAAGGAACCAATGGATAAGAAAATAAATGAGTATCTGAAGGTCATACAAAGTCACTGCTAAACCGTTTTGAAAGTGTTTCTACAGTATCAAAATCTGTTAATAACTAGATATTGATTTTCATCATGAGAAGCCTTATGTTTAAGATTTGAATACACCACTCTTGAAATTTTTATGGCATGTCTGTAGTTTGTGTATATAATGAAATCTACGAGACTTGTGTGTCTTTTTGTTGATGCTATGTAAAACAGTTTTATTCCTCATTAGACTCAGCCTCTAAAATGTTATAAAATTCAGTGTAACAGGATGACATTGATAATAAAATTTTATGCTAATTAATTCTCCAGTAACATTCTGTATGTATGAATCAACATCGTCTATAACACTATGCAATAACTTCAGTTCAATTTTGGTTATGTTTTCTCTTCCAAAATGAAGACACATGTACTTAATCTAAACATACAAACTTATTTTATAAATGTTTCAAAAAACAGTCCTTAATACCTTTACTCTGTTTTACTCTACCTGTCTTATAAGAGTTTGCAGGTGACAATATATGTCTGTAGCAGGGGCTGCTATCTGCTCAACAAATTAGTATTTGCTTGGGGCTTATAATTAGAGTACATATTTCAGCTACCCATGCAGTCAGGTGTGGCCATGCCACTGAGTTTTAGCTAGGAAATAGGAACAAAAGCTGAGAGTATTCCTTCCAGGCCTGATTCAGGAAAACACTTTTGTGCATACTTCTTCACGGTTTTTCTCTCTTCCTATCGAATCAGATACAGATAGCCTCAGTTACATTGAAAATCACATGTTGAAGATGGCAGAGTCTTTGTTAGTTGGATTATGTAATGTCTACAAGGGGGAAGGCTCAGCCTACCTGAAACATTTTACCAACATAATTATTTGTGTTAGATAAACATAAGATAAACTTCCGCGTATCTGAGATATTTTTAAGTCTATTTGTTACTTTTACTGTAACTGGTATTACCAATTAATGTCAGAATTTGTAATTTACGGTGAGGTGAAAGGGAAAGTAGAATAAGAGTGGGGAAAATAGCTTATTCAAGAAAAGCCAAAACCCCACATTGTAGTAACCTCTATACCTTCTATGAGAAGATTTGGTCCTAAGATGAGTAGTGATGCATGAGAATAGGAAAGTCGAATGACTACCAAATCACAGTATGTAAAAAAAAATGATTGGAAGCAATTTCTTAGGATTATGTGTAATTAGTTATTTTGGTACTAAGGTTATCCAGGGAATTATCTTGTCATGCAACCTGAAGAAGTAGGTAGTAAAAATGTTTCCCACAACTTTTTGGGCAATACCTTTATGTTTCAGGGTTGTTTTAATAATCCCCAAAATATACTGATGGTATCACATCAGAGCTCAATTCAATAACAATAATCTGGAGGAGGTGAAATTAAATAGTTTAGCTATGCATCTCTCTATTGTTTTAACTTGATAGAAAGGTAGATATAATAATATGTGGAACAGTTGTAATAACAGAATAATATGTGAAACAGTTTGTTTTCTTGAAATTGAACTCCTTGTAGCTATTCTGTGAACGCCAGTTGAATTCACAGGCAGATGTCACAGCTCATGTCTCAGTAGGGTTAGCACCCTTTTATGAAAACTGAGAATCCTGGAAATCAGGGGTCAAATGTCAGAAGGCTTCTATTCTGCTCAAAAGAATGCCAGAGGAAGAGTACATTTTGTGGTTTAAGATGTTTTATTTTCACTATTGTGAAATTATCTCCCCATTACATTTCTTATATAAATACAATTTCAAATATCCTCACCATGAAATTTCTTGTATTAATGTAATTCCATGCAATAAATAACACAGACATTCCAGATATTTAAATATAATATTAAAAATTCTCTAATCTTGTTTACGTTTCTTATACTCTTGTTCTAAATAATGAAAGAAAAAACATTTGTGTTTAAATGACCTTTATATGTTGATAAAATCTCAAGACTTTTGGATGTTGAGGTTAGAGGGAAAAAAATAACCCTACATCATAGGAGTCTATATAAAGTCTATAATAAGCAAATTATGTAGCTGCATATAATTCAGAACATACAGGAAAAAAAACCTTTTGTCTCAATTGGTTAGTTGCTAAGGAAACAGGTTTGATTTATTTTTATCCTCCATTTCACCTATTTTGATGTTCTACAGTAAGTCATCAATTCTTTGTATTTTCAAAAGGCCACCTACCCCTCTGTATACACAAAATATTAGTTAATTTACCTCAGCTATTTGTGTATTTCATAATGGTGCGGTATATTTAAGTCAGAGTAAGCATTTGCATTGTAATGATTTCTGCCTTTTTCTTTCTTGATGTTGAATGATTTCCACTGCTTTTAAAGGGCTCACAGCTCTAGCTATTTTCATGACTTTGATGTCAGACTCATTCCACTCAGGGTTTGCAGGTCAGCAGTGTGCTTTATGTATTGAAAAGATCTGCTTTACATATTTGGTGCTATGTTTTCCACAGACCTGAAGTTCTTGTGCTGCTGTAAACAACATGCTGTGATTATACAAACCTGAGAAAGACAGGAAGTGATTTGGAGACTGGCAACGTGCTGGAGTCATAGAATGTATTTACTTATATCCAGTATCAAACACTGGAAAGATGGAATTATGTATAACATTTTCAATAATTGGAAATGAAAATGTAATACAATAAATATTCATAAATTATTAAAGAATTTTTAAAACTCAGGATGATGGCCTCCACTTAAAATGATAATTTTAATGTTTGAAATTGCCATTTGAAACTTGCCAGGTTTACATCATTGAATCGGTTTTCATGGGTAATAGAATGTTAAGCAAGAGTTTTAGCTATTAGAGCAAATTTCAGTGTGATAACTTTTATCTCTCCTTCATCAAAGATCTATTGACTGGGTTGTATGAATCTATTTTTGGGCTCTCTACTGTCTTCCATTAATTTATTTGTCTATTCTTTTGCCAATACCTCACTGTTTTGATTGCTGTGGCTTTACATTAAGTCTTTAGGTCAGGTAGAGTTAGCCCTTACACATTTTATTCTCCTTCAATATCGTGTTGGCTTTTCCATGTAATTGGACATTCCATATAAACCTTAGAATCAGCTTGTCAATATTAACAAAATAATTTGTTAGAATTTTGATTTGGATTGTATTGAATCTATGGATCGAGTTGAGAAAAACATCTTGACAATGTCGAATCTTCCTATCCATAAATATGGGATATATTTCCATTTAAAAAATCTTCTTTGTTGTATTTTTAATTCAAATTTCAATTATTTATTGCTGGCACATTGGGAAGCAATTTACTTTTACATATTAGACATGCGTTCTACAACCTTGCTACCAGAGCTCATTAGTTCCAGAATTAGTCTTCTTCATATTGGTTCTAGCCATAGTGAATTGCTATGCAGATGTTAGCTATTATTATTTGTATAATTTTTAAATAGGGATAAAAATATTCCATTCAAATCTTTCAGTTGTGTAATGAAGATGAAAGGAGTCCATATTCAATTAGATAAATATTTATTTAATGTATACTTTATCAAAAGCAATATACTATGTGTTGTTCAACAAAATAAAAATGTGCTGAATTTCATTTAAAGTATCTTCAATACAGCAGAAAAAAACAAACATACGGTTGGAGTTACCTGTCACTGCATGACAACTCATTTGAAACCTTAGTGACTTAAAACAACAACGACTATTTTTTTTTGCATTAGTTCATGAATTCTTTTGCCACATGTATCGGCAGCTGTTGAATAAGCTGGACTGAAAGGTCCATAACACTTATGTCATGTGTCTGGGGAGTGTCGACACTCCCCAGTAAGTGTCGACACTCACTCTCTGAGCGAGCACCTCCTTTCTCCTCTATAACGAAGTCTCTCATTATAATTGTTGTACACCTTCCCAGTGGTTCCCTATGGATGCTTTTTACCGCAGGATAGCCTGGGCACTCTTTTTGTACATCAGCTGCATTCCAAAAAGAGAATTTATCAAAAGGAAAAGCTCATCATCCAAGAACCTACTAAGCATCTGCTTGATAATGATACATTAATAGGACATTTACTAATGTTCCATTTTCAAATAGTAATATAGCCAACTCCAAGATCAATGTAGAAGAACACAAATACAACAAAAGATATGAAGAGCATTAGTGTAACAGTTGGTCATATGCCTGTAACTACAATAAAAAACAATAAAGGACTATTGTTTTAGAGTGGGATTGACAGGGCAAGAGTGATGGCGTCTCACTGAGAAGCAATGTAGACTCATGAGGAATAGGACACTTGAGATCGGTAAGATTTCAAATTATAGGTTTGATAAACAGCATTCCAAGCATAGGTAGAGTTTCCAGTGGAAACACTATGCACAGAAGCATGGAAACGCAAGACCTCCTTGTGTGATAAGAATGCATTGGAGCCAGGCCGGGCGCAGTGGCTCTAGCCTGTAATCCCAGCACATTGGGAGGCCGAGGCGGGTGGATTCCGAGGTCGAGAGATCGAGACCATTCTGGTCAACATGGTGAAACCCCGTCTCTACTAAAAATACAAAAAATTAGCTGGGCATGGTGGTGCGTGCCTGTAATCCCAGCTACTCAGGAGACTGAGGCAGGAGAATTGCCTGAACCCAGGAGGCGGAGGTTGGGGTGAGCCGAGATCGCCTCATTGCACTCCAGCCTGGGTAACAAGAGCGAAACTCTGTCTCAAAAAAAAAAAATGCATTGCAGCCAATGAGAAATAATAGTAATAGTTAAGATCTGGAGGTAGGTTGGGCCATGTTTAGAAGTTTGGATTTTATAATGTAAAAGAGCAGTAGAGAAGCATGAGCATGCAAATAAATTAGTAAGATCATCCCAGCAGCAAGGTAGTTGATTGTATGACATTAATTATTTGTTCAAAAATTGGAGGAAGAAAAATTCTTCATCTCATCAGTGAGATGAAGAGCTACTGCATATTGCCTACAATGCATCCCAACCTGATCAAAATTTGGCAAATCTGTTCTAGCAAAAAGAAGGTTCAAAACTTTCTGGGAGGTGTGGATTGAACGAGATGGAAAATCATGGGAGATGGGTCCGGGCTCCCGGTGACGTTCTTCAGCACCCACTCACAACACAGTTTAGGTACTGTTCCTCTTAACTTGCTTCTATCATGACTATATGTATAAATGGAAGCCTATGCCCAGGGATTCATGAAAAAGAAACGATGTTGTAATTTTTTTCAAGTAGCAAAAGGAGGGGTAAGCTACATATTATGGTGAATTATATCCACGTGTGAAAAAAAGTTAACAAAAAACAACTTTGTACATATTCTTTTTTTCCTTTAGTGGGAGGGAGAGACCTACAGAAAGAGAATGAAATTGCAGGGTACATATTCAGGGCTGTTTTTTCCTAGGAAATATGGGAGTGGCTAGAGGAGGTGGAGCTGGATGCTCATGGGAGAACAAAGGGTCACTGGCTTACCCCCCTAATTTGGCTCGAGATCCAAGGCTGAGATATATGTTTCAAGACAGCTACAAATCCAGTTCCTAGGTTTTAGTGAAGACAATTAAGAATAGCTGAACTAAACATCTTAGAGGGTTTAAAGTTGAGCCAAGGCTAACTCTGTGAGGGAAGAAAAATCAAGAAGAGGACTGAGCTATCAACTTCAAGATGGTGAGAGAGGACACAGATTAGATATCATTTCTGTTTTTCATAGGATGATTTCTTACTAGAGAAAGAGTGTTACAGGTTAAAAAACAAAAACAAAAACAACAACAACAAAAAAAACAAAATAAAAAACCCCCAGTTTTAAGTATTTATATGTACCTACCCATTCTTCTGAAGAGAATTAATTCCCTGAAATGATTTGATTTGCTGAGTGTGGTGATGAGTGGAGATTTAGGAAGGTGAGAGAGGAAAAATGTCTCTGTTAAATAACTGGGTGGGAGGAACTGATTCAGCTGTTGAGGAGGAAAAGAGGAACAGTACTGACTGAGGAAAAGCTGGGAAAAGGAAGAGCAGAGAGAGAAGAGAGGGAAAGAGAGTAAAGAGATGATAAAGGAAAAAGGAGAACTGCTTTATTTGGGAGAGAGAAGGAGATAGAAAACTCACAATTGGTATAGCGTATATAATTATGAGAGGAGGCTGGGCGCATTGGCTCACGCCTGTAATCCCAGCACTTTGGGAGGCCAAAGCAGACAGATTACCTAAGGTCAGGAGTTTGAGATCTGCCTGACCAACTTGGTGAAATCCCATTTCTACTAAAAATACAAAATGAGCTGGGCGTGGTGGCACACAACTGTAGTCTCAGCGGCTCATGAGGCTGAGGCAGGAAAATCGCTAGAGCCTGGGAGACAAAGTTTGCAGTGAGCTGACATTGCACCACTGTGCTCCAGCTGGGCAACAGACCAAGACTCCATTAAAAAGAAAAAATTGTGAGAGGAAAGAAATATGCAGGTGGGGCATTTATAGAAATGATTTTGTATGACATGCTTGTACCATTCTCTTCAACCTCCTCAAGATTTTTTTTATCAAATTAAATTTGAATCAGTATTTTTATTACTTTTATTTCTCTTTTATTTTAAATGTAGCCACACAAAAATCTGGTGGTTCAATGATAGCAGGAAGCGAATGTGCTAATTTCATCTCACATCAGGGGAATCAATAGATTCTATTCCAGGCTTGGCATTGATAGCCAAAAAAAGATGAGTTATACTACAATTTAAACACACTTGGATACAAAAATATCTTAAGTGAAAAAAAGATTCTATACATTTTAAGTAACAGAAAGCAAAAAACAAGAGGAAAGTAGGCCACATAGCAAAATTAAAGAAACAGTATGATACCTAAAAGTGCGTAAGTTACATAATTGAATTAGGACATATGTCAGTTATTAAAGCAAATCTAAACGTCAAAATCACTAGTAGAAAACTAAAAACTCAGCAGAGCACGGTAACTCATGCCTGTAATCCCAGGTCTTTTGGAGGTTGAGATGGGTTGGGAGTTCGTGATCAGCCTGATCAACATGGAGAAACCCTGTCTCTACTAAAAATTAGCCAGACATGGTGGCACATGCCTGTAAGCCCAGCTACTCAGGAAGCTGAGACAGGAGAATCGCTTGAACAAAAGGCAGAGGTTGCAGTGAGCTGAAATGGCACCATTGCACTCCAGCCTGGACAACAAGGGCGAAACTCCATCTCAATAAAATAAAATAAAATAAAATAAAAAGAAAATATAGGTAGGAACTCTGAGGATTGACAAGCAAAATATAAAATAAAAAATTAAATAATATCAAAATAGAATGGGTATATCCCTGTTACTCATTGTGAAAATCTGAAAAATAAAGAACTAGTAAAAGTATAACAAGATTCTCCTCTCCCTAAAATACAATAATAAAATTAAAATAAAATAAAATAAAAAAGTGTAACAAGAAAATGTAAACAAAACAACCCACAAAAGTCAAAACTTCTATACGAATATCAAAAAAAGAAAAATATTAATATCAGTGGGAAAATTTTTCATTTAAAATAACTAAATGAGAAAAATCATAAAATAATAAGCCATGTATTCTGTAACAATGATATAAAATTCAGAAGTTTTCACATGATTTTTTTTTGCCTTAATAATTGAGGAAAAGAGTTATCAATCAAGACTTGTTTAAAGTGTAAGAATAAATGGATAGAAAGCAAATAGCAATTTGAAATCTTAGCCTCAACCCAATTAGGTACAAAAATTACAAGTAAATCAATTTATAATTCTCTCTCTGGAAATCATAGCCAATGCAATAGGAAATATTAAAAAGCCAAAGAAAAGAGGTAAAGCCTGTAAGAAATTAAATACTACTCAATTCAGTTACTGGAAACCCATGGCAACCCAGTAAACATTAGTAAACACTTACGAAAAGTATGATTAATTTAATAACAAACCAGAATTTTGAAATACATGTCAATAAGCATATCTGAGTTTTATAAAATAAGTACTTACACAAAATATAAAAAGAATATTGGAGAACCATTTTCCTTATTAAAACGACCTTTAGAAAGACATGTATTTTCCAAAAAAAATTTCCCTAAGGTTTTTAAGTATAACAATATTTTCTAGAATTAAGCGATTTTAAAAACTGAACAAAATAATCTAAGGTACCTTTGAAGATGATTTTAATTTCTTTTTAATGAATTATCATCACTTAGAACCTACATCTTTAGAAATTACAGAGAATGAATATGTATTTAAAAAGATAAACAAAACCTGTAACTATCATGACGATCGAGAATAGCTTCATGTAGGTGGCCAGCAACTTGGAAAAAGCACTTGAAGTAGGAAGGTAAATGGAAGGAATATGAGGAAGTTAACCCAAAAGGTCCCCAAGAGAAAACTGCAGAGATTTCTGCAGGGGCTCTAGAGGTGTCCCAGGTTTAGATGTGGGAGACATGGAAGCAAGATGGCAATGGCAGTGACTGGCCATCTGGAGCAGCCACTGCCACAAAGGGCTGCAGTGGGGAGGTGTGAGCCGTGACAGTGGGCGTGGCTATAGAAGCAGCAGTGGAGGTGATGGGACCCCTGTGCCCTGCATCCCCAAGGCAGCTGGTTGCACCGCCCCCACCTCACACTACCACTCCAGGTCTGGAGCCTCTGCAAGACCACTCTGGCCCCTGGCCCCAAATCTCCCGCCTTTCACCTGCCACTGCTGTGGGGCTGGCACAGGGAGGAGGCAGAGCTGGGCCCAGGGTGGTGTCACGCTCCATGGAGCAAGCAGGAGCCAGGGACAAGTGGAGCACTCCTGGAGACTGTTACCCTTGGGGGTTTGCCACGATGGGGCTGGGCTGAGCCACTGCCAGTGGGTGAGCAATAGGGTCAGACACAGAGGGCCATGCAGAGAAGGACCCAGCATGGACCTGGAGCTACCACCCCGGGATTCAAGGAGGCACAGCTTGGGCTGCCTGCACACTCCATGGAGCTGGTGGGAGTCCTGCCCTCCCAGGCACAGGAGCTGGCATCTCTGCAGTCTGTACCCTTGGGGGCCTGGGAAGTCCCTCTCTGTCCTCACAGCCTCAGGAGTGTCTGCTCCCACTTCCCGTCCTCTCCCTGCCCCTGGTGCCCTCTCTGATCTTGGTGTAAGTTGGGGTACTGTCACAGCCCAGGTGGGTGTGTGCATGCTTAGGGCAGCATTGACATCCCCTGCTGCCTTGGCACTCTCCTGACTTTGGGTGATGACAAGTGGTGGGGGTTGGGGGGGGAAGGGAAGCTGAAGGTTGGGGGCTGAGGGTGGCTTGGCACTGGCCTGTAGGTACCCCTTGGTGCAAGCAGCCTGGGTGCCATGAACAGTGGCAGGAGGTCGACAGGCTCCTGGGTGGAAGGGAGTGGGTCCCGGTGAGGCCCCACCTTCAGACCAGGGAGGGCCTGAAGTCTGGTGGCCGGGCCAGCAGTATCATGGACTGGAGTGGGAACTTGCGGTGCCCTTCCTGATCCCACCCATGGCCACCCATGGATGGCAGAGGAGCTACCCTCTCTGCTTGGAGCTGAACACTGGACTGGACACCCTGGCTGTGGAAGGGAGCTGCCCCATGCAGGTCTCCTCTGAGCTGTTCTACCACTCAACAAATATCCTCTTCATCTTGCTCAGCCTCCACTCGTCCACATACCTCATTCTTCCCGGTCATAGCACAAGAAGTTGGGACCCGTCTAATGGTGAGAGTAAAAGAACTGTAACCCAATCGGGGCTGAAACATACTCCTTGCTCGCCACCTTGCTGGTGAAGAGGAGAGAAAAGCTGCAGGCCTTCGAGGAGCCCAGATCTGTGGGTCCCCTAGCCAGAGTTGGGACTCACTCTTTGGAGCCTTGTGGTTCCTGGCATCTCCAAGCTTCCAGGCACCACCACGTCCCCAGGTGCCAGGTGGGGAAGCTGCTTGCAGTGTTCCTGCTCCAGCCACAGACTCACAGAAAGCCAGCATCCATGTCAGCACCTGGAGCTGCCCACCCTGTGGCAGCAGCCGGCGTGTCTGACTGCATAGTGGCCGGATCCCATGCTTGCTCACACACCCCTCGCTGCTCCACACCTGACTCACACTCTCACTTGAAGGTGTGGGATCCAGGCTGGTAGCATAAGCCGAGTGCAGCTTGCCATGCCAAGTGGGTGGAACAAGCCCAGCGGGCTGGAGCAAAACTCAAGCAAAGGTGCCACCAGCCACAGATTTACAGCCAGAAAACAGCACCCTCAAAGATCCCATAACAATGGAATCTGGAACTATAGGTGATTTGAGGGGAGAATCTGTTATAAACTCTCTCACTTTATGTCACTCCCATTAAGCAAGGCTTTCAACTGAAATTATTTTTGCACTCTATCCTCCATAGATAGAGAGAGAGGAAAGCCTTAATCGTCTACCCTTACTGGAGACACTGAAGTCTAGTAAGCTGTTTCCCAGAAATTCAGTGACACTCAGAGGAATGGGCACTCAATGCTTGGTGATCAGATGGGCTGTTGGCTCACCCTTCCCAAAAATGTATCCTATCTCTCTTCACCATCACTAAAATGACTCAGACTTTACAGTTGTAATAAGGGTAACTGTGTATTAAAATTTACAGCATAAATATCATGAAGTATCTCTCTCACACACACACAATTGAAGCAACAAACTCATTAATTAATTATAACAAAATAACATTATGGATAAAACAAACAAAAATTTGTTAAGAAATGGGGTTGTTGCATTTCTTAAATGTTCAGAGAAACAATTGAATCCACATTTTAGATGCCTCTAACTCCATAATGAGTTAGTAGATTAAGCTGGAGACATTTGGAAAGCATGGCTAATATGTTGGGGAAATCATATAGGGGATGATCAAGGAACAGAATAGTGCCTTGGCATCTCTGTCAATGAGATCATTTCTGGACTGTGTGACTGTAAATTAACCCAGCATGACAGTTTCTAGATTATAACAAGGGTCCCATTAAGGATTGAGACTTTTTAGTATTTATGGGAAAGAATTTCTTTTGGTAAAACAAGAAGGACCCTCCAAGGTCCTTTAATACATTTATAAATTGTTGTTAAAGGATCCTTTTCCATTTTATTGAAGAGAAAGTCAGTCTCAAAATCACTGTGTTTTTTAGGACCTAGAGTTAGCTACTGTAATGAAGAATGAAATAACATAATAGGCATTACCATGGAAGACATAGAAAAGTGAAAGAAGGTAAAAAAAATATATACATCAATTTCCCCTCTGAGGGGCAATTACTACTCTCATTCTAGTTCATTTTCTTGTATTAATTTTTGTATGTAAGCACATTTGTATATTAACTAAAAATTATTAACATTATATCTTTTATGTAAAAGGATTACACTATGCATAGAATTTTATATCATAGATTTTTCAAGAAATCTGGAGCATATCTATGACATTAACAGTTTCAGTAAAATTAATTTTGAAATCTATCTCATATTTCCTCCCTCATATAACTGCAATTTACTGAGCCATCTTACTAGTGTTGGACATTTAAATTTCATCCAACTCTTCAGTATTATGATTAATGGTACAATTAATACTTCGGTTCATAAGTCATCATTTGAATTTGAGATTATTTAGCAGGATAGCTTCCTGGAAATACAATTATTGGTGTGAAAGATTTTGTGGTTCATGATTTATAATGCCAATTTGCTGTTCTGAAAGTTTGTAGCCATTTACACAACGACCAGTGCCTAACGTGCTATATATTCTCACAAACCATTAATTTAATAATATTTCAAGAATGTATTGATTGAAAACTAATAAAAGTGGCTCCCTTAATCTTTGGCTATTTTACATTTTCTAATCCTTCATGAGCCAACCTGAAAATTTATATTTCTTCAGAAAATGATACAATTGTAGATGATCCTTCTATTTTTTTTTCACCAATTAAACAAGGTTTTATTATGTTTCACCATCTAAAAAAAGGCTTTATTATGTTTTTCCAAATGTTAACTGCTCTCATTATGTCCCAAACATTATTTAACCACTCATTTTTATAATAAGTTCAGTGCAGATATGCGTCTCTAATATGGTACAATATTGTTGTGTTCTGACATAAACATGCCTACCAATGAATTCATTGAAAATTAAATAATTAGGTAACTAATGTTTTAAAGGCTTTGTGATATAGAAATCTTCAGTAGATATTAAAAGGACTTTTAAATGTCTTGAGCTATTGGTTAAAGTTCTTGAAGAAGCTGAGACACATAACTATTTTTTCTATTTAAAATAATGGAACATAGATCTTGTAATTGCTAAATCTGCTAACACTCTTTTGAGAACAGCTTAGATATAGGTAAGAAGAGATGCTTGTGTACATAACTGCTTCATAAACTGTACTGTATAAATGTAAACTGCTACCATTTTTAGGTAAAATCAGAGAATAAATATCCCTGTTGTTGGAAGAGGCCTCTTGAGACTCATCTAATCCAACCTCCCCAGTGACTGAATGAAGGCACAGACTGAGGCCAGAGGCACGAGGCTCCATAGTAGAGAGTTAGACGCCAATGCAAGGACAGAATCTGCAGTCCCAGAACAGGGCTCTTTCTCCTCCCCTGTGTAATTTATCTGTAAAAACCTGATTGTGCCCGGGTATGGTGGCTCACACCCGTAATCCCAGCACTTTGGGAAGCCTGAGGTCGGGAGTTCGAGACCAGCCTGACCAACATGGAGAAAACCTATCCCTACTAAAAATACAAAATTAGCCGGGTTTGGTGGCACATGCCTGTAATCCCAGCTACTCAGGAGACTGAGGCAGGAGAATCGCTTGAACCCAGGAGGTGAAGTTTGCAGTGAGCGGAGGTGGCGTCATTGCACTCCAGCCTGGGCAACAAGAGCGAAACTCGTCTCAAAAACAAAACAAAACAACACAGCAACAACAAACACTGATCATTTTCTGGTGCTGGGAGTACCATGTCCTTTAAAACTCATATATGAATGAGCAAGTACAGTAAAAATAACTTTTACCCAGCCCTCAATAAATAGTTGTTGGTGAAATTAGAAATTTGAGGTTGAATTGTTAAAGTTCATCTTGGTCACTCCGCTCTCCTGAAGAAACCCATCAGCTCAGAATGACCTACTGAACTTTAGTTCTTTTCATGCATTCTGGTGACTCCATTTCCTCGTCAGTCATAGTGAAGGGTTTAATCCAGCAGCACAGTATAAGTTCCTTAGAGACATTCACAGAAACTCCGCTGAAGGCAACTAGGAACTTCCAACTGAAAGACTGGCAGACCGAGGCTTCAACATGGTCATCAGCTAGCTCAGTAATGACAGAATCACTTGCATGGTAAAATGGAGGGCCTTTTAGTACAGTAGTAAATCTGTACTGTACTTCAGACCCACTCTGGGCACCCCGCCCTTGATTTGAAAATAATGGTAGCCATGTAGGTGGTCCTGAACTCGGGCTGAACTACAGTGAAAGCTTTCCAGAGCTTCACTATCGTTAAATGCTCTTTCTCATAGTAAATACTTAAACATCCCAGAGCATAGACCTGGAAGAAGTCCTCTTCTTGGCTGAGTTGCAAATACTCAAGTATCTTATGTGGCTTTCTTCTGCAGATTAGTCTGTTTCTTTGCACCAGCTCCTCATTTGGGGCATCCTTCCTCTCGCTCACAGCACACTTGGCTTCCTCCACCAGCATGTACTTGTGGTCAGGACCCCTGTCCCCAGCATGCAGGAGACCAACATGCTGGCTGCTGTCCTCATGGTGAAGGCCACACGGAAGGACAAGAACAATGTGTCTGCAGCAACATACTTGCGTCAGAGGTGAAGCGTCCTCTCCTACATGTTTCTCAAAGCCCTCTCTTGGTGGGTGGCACCCAGAGGCTTCCTGAAGATGACCTAACGTCTCACTGGGATCGCCCATAACACCTGACTTTCCAGAGTCCCCGTTCATCACAACAGGTCTCTCTCCCACTGCTGTGACCTCCATGTTGGAAACCATTCCCAAGTTAATCTCATCATGCACTTGAGCCTCTTCATTCCTTTTCACAAGGGGATGCTCAAGAGGTTTCAGTTCATCCTTGAGGATTCTGCACACTGTAATCTCATCCTGCACCTGTGCACACATTATCTCTGCACGCACTCAACCCTAAGCTGATAGTTCTTTGAGTGATGATAGGCATGTGTGTCTTCATATCTTTCCATTTGGCAATCAGTTTAGGATCTGAAATTGTGAAGCTTGAATGGCTTCTTGAAAGAACACCTTTTCCAAAAAAAACCTTTCCCATAGAGCTGATCAATGCCCTCTGCATTCCTCACAATCACATTGTTGTTCATCATTTCAGCACAGAATATCTTGAACTCTTTCTGAGGACCATGGTCCTCACCAAGAGGGCTTGGCAGTAAAGACTCAAAAGTCTCATACACTCTTCTTTGCCTCTTTGAAGCATGGAAAACTGCTTCTTCCATTTTTCAGAGGAGCTGTTCTTTCTTGACCCCACATGATCACTGCTGGATCCTTCTATCTTTAACTAACCTGAATTTGTTCTGATTATTGTTTTTATTAAGATGGATTAATGGGCCGGGCACAGTGGCTCAGCCTGTAACATCAGCACTTTGGGAGGCCGAGGCTTTCAGATCACCTGAGGTCAGGATTTCAACAACAGCCTGGCCAACATGAAGAAACTCTGTCTCTACTAAAAATACAAATTAGCCTGGCGTGGTAGCACATGCCTTATTCCCAGATACTCAGGAGGTTGAGGCAGAAGAACTGCTTGAACCCAAGGGGTGGATGTTGCAGTGAGCCAAGATCACACCATTGCACTCCAGGCTGAGCAACAAGAGAAAACTCCTTCTCAAAAAAAAAAAAAAAAAAGAAAGAAAAGATCAATTAATGACTTAAATATAAAAAATAAAACCCAAACTGTAAGAAAATAAACTGAATATTTCTCTCACAGTTAGATGAGAAAGGAAATTATAAGTATAGATAGGTAAAACAAACCACAAAGGAAAATCCATATACATGCTTTAAAATTTTGTAAACTTAATTTAAAAAAGTGACAATTAGGAAAAATATAGGTCACTGATGTGGTTAAATAGCGGAATATAAGTGTATGTGTGTAATGCATAATATGTGTCTATACATCCTTGCATTTAACCCAAAGCTAGGAGGTATTCATCATTCTATTTGTCAATAGTTTCCTATTTTCTCACTTCTACTTTAATTTTTTTCTTTCTTTTTACTTTATCTACTTAATCCTTCATATAATATTACACAGCATAAATATATTTTCCTTTTAGGTTGAGTAGACTGTTTATACTTATCGTTCATTTTACACTTATCACCAAAATTTTTCTGAACACTTCGGTGGCAGCTATCACTTTCCTGAAGATGATAAAATGAATTAACAAGAAGCAAATGCAAATCAGTAGAGAACCCAGGAAAAAAGAGAATTTTTTTCTCAACCTGTTTTAGCATACCTGCTTATCATTTTGATTGCATAGTGAAAACATATATATGCAATCCTCGTAAGCTAGTAAAACTTTTTAATGTATTTTAAAATTAAATGTCACAATATTTTCTCATATTTCTGAAAGAGTAACATGATTTTGAGGTGTTTTGACCTACATAAACCGTTTTGAAAAATCAATATGTTGCCTATAAGGTATAGCTAATATTTGGCCTTGGTTTTCCAAGATAATGTATTATTACCGTAATATGAAGAGGTATGAGTTTTTGACAGCTATAATTGAATCTCTGTTCAATTCCAGACGAGGTGAGAACAAAAATAAAAAACATCAGCACTTATGGAGCTTTTAAAATTGCTTTTTGAATTATTACTTTTTTGGGCGACAATATTACATTGAGTAGTTCTATGACAAAAATTTCAGGGCCTGTTTAAAAATATTTAGCATTTTTAATTCTACACTAAAAAGTTAAATTCCAGCTACAGTATTTTGCCATGCTTCTCTCCTTAATATACTACATAATTTAGGGTATTAATGAGAATTTAACATGTCAAATGTGAGACACATAGGTTATAACAGGACTGACTTTTAAATAACACAGTGATAGAGTTGAAAGAGAGTCTGAAAATAATCGCATTCAACTTTGGGATAAAAACGTTTAGTAGCCATTTCCTCCAACCCAGGGCAGCTTGGGGAGAAACGGCCTGATGAAGTCATCTAGCACATGTGCTTCCTGATGCTATTCTCTGTGGAAAGGTAGTGGACAGTTCTAACCTTTAAGATGTTTTTTAGCAACTCAGATGATCTGTCTGAGTTGCTTATGGCAAACAAACAAGGAAAATACGGATTTAAGAGGCATGGTCCACTGGAAAATGTCATTTATATGAGTATAAAAGAGATGTTTCTAAATTAAAAGGGTTTTCGTTGTGTAAACGATATCCTGAATCATTACACTTAGAAATCCCATATGTTAAATCTGGGCCTCCATGTATACTCTTACATCAAGGAAAGATGTAGGCATTTGCTTTAGCAATACCAGAGGTTTACATATTTGCCTATGTCTCACAGCCACCAGTACCAATCAAATTATCTGTAAAATATAGCACTGGATAAGAAGTCTGATTTTAAAATTCTGCCTTTTAAATCATTTTATGTGTCATTTTAAGCCTTTTATTCACAATTGAGAACAGAAACCAGGAGGTTAAGTAACTTTGTGGATCCTCTGTCTGTGTAGCTGTGAATCTCATTAAATGTGTGACCCTGAATAAGTTACTTAGATTTTCTATGCCTCAGTTTTCTTATCTGTTACTAGAAATTATAATCGTACATACCTCATAGGTTACTATCTAGATTAAATGAGCTAATTTATGGCAATGTAGTTAGAATACTTATTGGAACTATAGTAAGAAAGGTGTGTTCATTTTATGACTTTTTTCCAGCATATTAGATGTGTACACTTTGGAACTTAAATTTTGGATTCCTGGACCTTCACTGTCTTTATATACTGTGTTTCATAAATTTCTCTATTATTGGAGAAGAAAATGAGAATAAGACAAATACTTTAAAATATTCCCTTAATTTTGAAAAAAAATTAGAAATTCTATTTTTTGAGATTGTACAACCAATGCTTTTGAATTTTTAGTGCATAGGAACGGATTTTCAGATTCTATAATTTGGAATAGACTCATCACTCTATATTCAAATTCACTCTTGCTTCTGAATAAGTGCAATGGAAGTTTAATAATGGTGATGGAGAGACCATCTATATTATAATTGATTTGTACATTTCAGTGTTTATATTATGTGAGTGAAATGTTTTAGGAGTGCTCTGTGTCTATGTATTAACCTTTGATTGTTTATTACATGACAGGTGCTCTGCTAACTGTGTTCACGTAAACTCTTCTCACTGAATCATGATGATGTGTCTAGGAGATGGATATTATGATTGTGCCTACTGTGCAGAAGAGGGACTCAAGCAAGAAACATTTGGTAGCTCCTCATCTTCTTGTGCCTAACTAGTGATTTCAACTGCTATTTATTTATTTATTGACAGAGTCTCATTCTGTTGCCTAGGATGGAATGCAGTACAGTGGTACAATCTTGGCTCACTGCAACCTTCGCCTCCCGGGTTCTAACAATTCTTCTGCTTCAGCCTCCTGAGTACCTGGGACTACAGGCACACACCGGTACCCCCAGCTATTTTTTTCTATTTTAGTAGAGATGAGGTTTCACTGAGTTGCCCAGGCCGGTCTCAAACTCCTGAGCTCAGGCAATCCACCCGCCTCAGCCTCCCGAAGTGCTTGGATTACAGACATGAGCCACCGCGCACAGGCTTTAACTGCTATTTAAAGACCAGCAGTCTTATGTGGTCAAGTCTTATAATTCTTACTCAATGTACCATACAGGGCAAATAACGTCCTCTCTGAGCCTCAGTTCTTCCCTTTACAAAATAGTGTTACAATGAGATCAAGTACTTAGTATAGTGCCTGATATACAATTATAGACTAATAAACTGATTTAAAAAAAAGTAGGTGGTTAGATAGACACTGAATAACAAAATTAGGAGTCATTCCTGACCTATTAAAGGTATTATTTTTACAGAGTTTAAAGAAGCACTTAGACATGATAATATTTGATTAATTATTTATTTATTCTGATTGACTTAGTTTGTTTTAACTCTTGTTGAATGTGGTGCTTAAAAACAAACCTCTTGCCATCAGAATGTCAATGATTTGCTTTTTCTCCTAAGAGCTAAGTGGTGGTGTTGGGGACGGTTAGTGTGGATAAAAGTGGAAATGGAGAAAGGGGGCAGAAAAATTTAAAAGACACTTCAGTTCATTTGCTTCCATTTAGTTTTACAGTAAAAGATAATTTCATTGAAAAGTATAAGAGGCCAGGCGCGGTGGCTCACGCCTGTAATCCCAGAACTTTGGGAGGCCGAGGCGGGTGGATCACGAGGTCAAGAGATCAAGACCATACTGGTCAAGATGGTGAAACCCCGTCTCTACTAAAAATACAAAAAATTAGCTGGGCATGGTGGTGCGTGCCTGTAATCCCAGCTACTCAGGAGGCTAAGGTAGGAGAATTGCCTGAACCCAGGAGGCGGAGGTTGTGGTGAGCCGAGATCGTGCCATTGCACTCCAGCCTGGGTAACAAGAGCGAAACTCCATCTCAAAAAAGAAAAGAAAAGAAAACTATAAGAATGCTGGGCACGATGGCTCAAGCCTGTGATCCCAGCACTGTGGGAGGCCAAGCTGGTAGATCACCTGAGGTCGGAAGTTCCAGACAAGGCTGACCAACATGGAAAAACCCCGTCTCTACTAAAAACACAAAATTAGCTGGGCGTGGTGGCACATGCCTGTAATCCCAGCTACTCGGGAGGCTGAGGCAGGAGAATCGCTTGAACCCAGGGGGTAAAGGATGTGGTGAGCTGAGATCGCGCCATTGCACTCCACCCTGGGCAACAAGTGAAACACCGTCTCAAAAACAAAAACAAAAGTCTATAAAAGAATAATATGCTTTCACAAAATACGTCATTTTTATGTATTTCACATATATGGCTTTTGTTCATAAATTGCATATACAAAAGAAAACATGCCAGGGTATAGTTTTTTTTTTCTATTTTAAGTTCGGGGATACATGTGCAGAATGGCAGGTATACATGTACCATGATGGTTTGCTGCACCTATCAACCTGTCAACTAGGTCATAAGCCCTGCATGAATTAGGTATTTGTCCTAATGCTCTCTCTCTGCTTCTTACCCGCCACCCCCTGACAAGCCCCAGTGTATGATGTTCCCCTCCCTGTGTCCACATGTTCTCATTTTTCAACTCTCACTTATGAGTGAGAACACGTGTTGTTTGGTTTTCTGTTCCTGTGATAGTTTGCTGAGAATTATGGCTCCCAGCTTCATCCATGTCCCTGCAAAGGACATGAACTCATCTTTTTTATGGTTGCATAGTGTTCAATGGTATTTATGTGCCACATTTTCTTTATCCAGTCTATCATTGATGGGCATTTGGGTTGGTTCCAAGACTTTGCTATTGTAAACAGTACTGCAATAAACATATATGTACATTGGCCTTTATAGTGGAATGATTTATAATCTTTTGGGTATATTCCAAGTAATGGGATTGTTGGGTCAAATAGTATTTCTGGTTCCAGATCCTTGAGGAATTGCCACACTGTATTCCACAATGGTTGATCTAATTTACACTCCCACCAGCAGTGTAAACAGAGCCTTGACAGCATCTGCTGTTTCCTGATTTTTTTAATAATCACCATTCTAACCGGAGTGAGTTGGTATCTCACTATGGTTTTGATTTGCATTTCTTTAATAACCAGTCATGATGCACCTTTTTTCATAGGTTGGCTGCATACATATCTTCTTTTGAGAAGTGTCTGTTCACATCCTTTGCCTATTTTTTGATGGGATTGTTTGTTTTTTCTCTTGTAAATTTGTTTAAGGTCCTTGTAGATTCTGGATATTAGACTTTTCTCCAATGCGTAGATTGCAAAAATTTTCTCCTATTCTGTAGGTTGCCTATTCACTCATGATGGTTTATTTTGCTGTGCAGAAGCCCTTTAGTTTGATTAGATCTCATTTGTCAATTTTGGCTTTTGCTGCAATTGCTTTTGGTGTTTTAGTGATAAAGCTTGCCCATGCCTATATCTTGAATGGTATTGCCTAGGTTTTCTTCTGGGGTTTTTATGATTTGGGATTTTACATTTAAGTCTTTTATCTATCTTGAGTTAATTTTTGTATAAGGTGGAAGGAGTCCAGTTTCTGTTTTCTGCATGTGGCTAGCCAGCTTTCCAAGCACCATATATTAAATAGGGAAACCTTTCCCCATTGCTTGTTTTTGTCAGGTTTGTCCTTCACGTCCCTTGTAAGTTATATTCCTAGGTATTTTATTTTCTTTGTAGCAATCGTGAATGGGAGTTCACTCATGATTTGGCTCTCTGCCTAATATTGAATGCTTGTTATTTTTGCACGTATTGGGCTCACAGGTATAGAGGGAACAGGATCTGACACAGGACAACCAGCCTGACCGCAAAAATGTAAGAGGAGGGGCCCTCCATGCAGGAGGAGAAAGGGGGCAGACAAAAAATTTAAAGTACACCTCAGTTCTTTCATGATGTTCATGAAGAGTAGGAGGCCTCCATGCAGGCCTGGAGGAGCAGTGGGAGAAGAAAGACTTTTACATCCTTATCTCAACCACAGAGACAGACATCTCTCATGCATCCATTTATAGACTCTCCATAAGGGTTGCATTCCCTTTCCACGGCCCCAATTAATATGCTTCACCTGGAAAAGGAATCCAGGTAATAAACCCATCCATTACACATCCATTTATAGGCTCTCTGCAATGAGAAACCTATTACGTGCTGTCTTCTCTCTCCGGCAGCCAAGCTATGTGGTTAGTCCCTTTCGCAGAGTTCCTGTTTCTACCAGAACAGTTCAGCAGAACTAAAGTTACAAGTTGCAGCTCAGCAGAGCCAAAGTTACAAGTCACATCTCAGCATTTGACATTGTCCTTCATTTTCTCAAATATAATCGATACAGTAAGTAACAAGCATCACAAAGCAAATAACTCATTTTTGGGGAAAGCAAATTCTAAGAGAATTTATAGCTTAAAAATCAACAACAATTTTTTCTTATTATTTCAGGTAGCTTGGGTTTTGCCAATTCTTCCAGAAGCTTGGGGTTGTTCAGTCACCGCAGAGGGGTTCGGAGTATTCCCAGAAATCTGCACACAGAGACAATTACATTTCTTCTCATTTGAATACTGTTAATTTTTCCTCTTGCCTGATTTCCCTGGCCAGAATTTCCAATACTATGTTGAATAGGAGTGGTGAGAGACACCATCTTTGTCTTGTACTGGTTTTCTAAGAAAATGCTTACAGTTTTTGCCCACTAAGTATGATATTGACTACGGGTTTATCATAAGTAGCTCTAGTCCTTTTGAGATATGTTCTATCGATACCTAGTTTATTGAGAATTTTTAGTACTAAGGGACGTTGAATTTTACCAAAGGCCTTTTCTGCTTCTATTGAGATAATCATGCGGTTTTTCTCATTGGTTCTGTTTATGTGACGGATTACATTCACTGATTTACGTATGTTGAACCAGCCTTGCATCACAGAGATGAGGCTGACTTGATCATGATGGATAACTTTTTGATGTGCTGTTGGATTCTGTCTGCCAGTATTTTATTGAGGATTTTCACAATTATGTTCATCAGGAATATTGGCCTGAAATTTTCTTTTTTTGTTGTGTCTCTGCCAGGTTTTGTTATCAGGATGATGCAGGCCTCATAAAATGAGTTAGGGAGGAATGCCTCTTTTTCTATTATTTGGAATAGTTTCAGAAAGAATGGTAACAGTTCCTGCTGGTACCTCTGGTAGCATTTGACTGTGAATTCATCTTGTCCGGGGCTTTTTATTTTTGTTGTTTGTAGGCTACTGATTACTGCCTCAATGTCAGAACTTGTTATCAGTCTATTCAGGGATTCAAATTCTTCCTGGTTTAGTCTTCGAAGGGTGTATGTGTACAGGAATTTATCCATTTCTTCTAGATTTTCTAGTTTATTTGCATTGAGGTGTTTATACTATTCTCTGATGGTAGTTTGTATTTCTGTGGCATCAGTGGTCCCTTTACATCCGTTTTATCATTTATTATTATATCTATTTGATTCTTCTCTCCTTTCTTCCTTGTTAGTATATCTATTTTATTAATTTTTCAAAAAATCAGCTCCTGAATTCATTGATTTTTTGAAGAGTTTTTTCTTTCTCAATCTCCTTCAGTTTTGCTCTGATCTTAGTTATTTCTTATCTTCTGCTAGAGTTTAAATTTGTTTACTCTTGTTTCTCTAGTTCATTTATTTATTTATTTTTCTTTTGTTGTTGCTTTTTGGGTTTTTTATTATTTCTTTTTATTGTACTAATTTTTTAATTGCATTTTAGGTTTTGGGGTACATGGGCAGAACATGCAAGATAGTTGCATAGGTACACACGTGGCAGTGTGATTTGCTGTCTTCCTCCCTTTCACCCACATCTGGCATTTCTCCCCATGCTATCCCTCACCAGCTCCCCAACCCCGCTGTCCCTCCCCTATTCCCTCCAATAGACCCCAGTGTGTAATGCTCCCCTCCCTTTGTCCATGTGTTCTCATTGTTCATCACCCACCTATGAGCAATAATATGTGGTATTTCATTTTCTGTTCTTGTGTCAGTTTGCTGAGAATGATGTTCTCCAGATTCATCCATGTCCCTATAAAGGACATGAACTCATCATTTTTGATTGCTGCATAATATTCCATGGTCTATATGTGCCACATTTTTCCAGTCCAGTCTGTTAACAATGAGCATTTCGGTTGGTTCCAGGTCTTTGATATTATAAACAGTGCTGCAATGAACATTCGTGTGCATGTGTCCTTATAGTAGAACGATTTATAATCCTTTGGATATATACCCAGTAATGGGATTTCTGGGTCAAATGGAATTTCTATTTCTAGATCTTTGAGGAATTGCCACACTGTCTTCCACAATGGTTGAACTAATTTACACTCCCAGCAACAGTGTAAAAGTGTTCCTATTTCTCCACATCCTCTCCAGCATTGGTTGTCTCCAGATATTTTAATGATCGCCATTCTAACTGGCATGAGATGGTATCTCAATGTGGTTTTGATTTGCATTTCTCTGATGACCAGTGATGATGAGCATTTTTTCGTATGTTTGTTGGCATCATGTATGTCTTTTTTTGTAAAGTGTCTGTTCATATCCTTTGCC
>CM052650.1:161585135-161614272 GCA_028533165.1 Leontopithecus rosalia | reverse complement strand
TGCTTTTTGGTGTTTTGGTCATAAAGTCTTTGCCTACTCCTATGTCCTGAATGGTTTTGCCTAGATTTTCTTCTAGGGTTTTTATGATGTCAGGTCTTATGTTTAAGTCTTTAATCCATCTGGAGGTAATTTTAGTGTAAGGTGTCAGGAAGGGGTCCAGTTTCTGCTTTCTGCACATGGCTAGCCAGTTTTTTCAGCACCATTTATTAAACAGGGAATCCTTTCCCCATTGCTTGTTTTTGTCAGGTTTATCAAAGATTGTATGGTTGTAGATATGTTGTGTTGCCTCTGTTCTGTTCCATTGGTCTATTTCTCTGTTTTGTTATCAGTACCATGCTGTTTTGATTCCTGTAGCCTCGTAGTACAGTTTGAAGTCCAGTAGTGTGATGCCTCCTGCTGTGTTATTTTTGCCTAGAAATGACTTGGCTATGCAGGCTCTCTTTTGGTTCCATATGAAGTTCAAGGTGGTTTTTTTCCAGTTCTGTGAAGAAAGTCAATGGTAGCTTGATGGGGATAGTGTTAAGTCTGTAAATTACTTTGGGCAGTACGGCCATTTTCACAATATTAATTCTTCCTAACCATGAATATGGAATGTTTCTCCATCTGTTTGTGTCCTCTCTTATTTTGTTGAGCAGTGGTTTGTAGTTGTCCTTGAAGAGGTCCTTTACGTTACTTGTTAGTTGTATTCCTAGGTATTTTATTCTCTTTGTAGCAATTGTGAATGGGAGTTCATTCTTGATTTCGTTCTCTTTAAGTCTGTTATTGGTGTATAAGAATGCTTGTGATTTTTGCACATTGATTTTATATCCTGAGACTTTGCTGAAGTTGCTTATCAGTTTCAGAAGTTTTTGGGCTGAGACAATGGGGTCTTCTAGATATACTGTCATGTCATCTGCAAATAGAGACAATTTGGCTTCCTCCTTTCCTATTTGAATACACTTTATTTCTTTTTCTTGCCTGATTGCTCTGGCTAGAACTTCCAATACTATATTGAATAGGAGTGGTGAGAGAGGGCATCCTTGTCTAGTGCCAGATTTCAAAGAGAATGCTTCCAGTTTTTGCCCATTCATTATTGGCTGTTGGTTTGTCATAAACAGCTTTTATTATTTCAAGATACGTTCCATCAATACCGAGTTTATAGAGGGTTTTTAGCATAAAGGGCTGTTGAATTTTGTCAAAGGCCTTCTCTGCATCAATTGAGATAATCATGTGGTTTTTGTTTTTGGTTCTGTTTATGTGATGAATTACGTTTATAGACTTACATATGTTGAACCAGCCTTGCATCCCCGGGGTGAATCCTACTTGATCATGGTGGATAAGCTTTTTGATGTGCTGTTGCAATTGGCTTGCCAGTATTTTATTGAATATTTTTGCATCTATGTTCATCATGGATATTGGCCTGAAGTTTTCTTTTCTTGATGAGCCTCTGCCGTGTTTTGCTATCAGGATGATGTTGGTCTCATGAAATGATTTGGGAAGGATTCCCTCTTCTGGGATTATTTGGAATAGTTTCAGAAGGAAGGGTACCAGATCCTCTTTGTGTGTCTGGTAGAATTTGGCTATTAACCCATCTGGACCCGGGCTTTTTTTGTGTGGTAGGCTCTTAATTGCTGCCTCAACTTCAGACCTTGTTATTGGTTTATTCACAGTTTCGGCTTCCTCCTGTTTTATGCTAGGCAGGACACAAGTGTCCAGGAATTTATCCATTTCTTCCAGGTTTACTAGTTTATGTGCATAGAGTTGTTTGTAATATTCTCCAATCATGGTTTGAGTTTCTGTGGAATCCATGGTGATTTCTCCTTTATCATTTTTTATTGCATCTACTTGGTTATTCTCTCTTTTGTTTTTATCAGTCTGGCTAGTGGTCTATTTTGTTGATCTTTTCAAAAAAACAGCTCTTGGATTTATTGATTTTTGAAGGGTTTTTCGTGTCTCTGTCTCCTTCAGTTCAGCTCTGATATTAGTTATTTCTTGTCTTCTGCTAGGTTTTGAGTTTTTTTGAACTTGCTCCTCCAGCTCTTTCAATTTTCACATTAGGGTGTCAATTTTGGATCTCTACACTCTTCTCATGTGGGCACTTATAGCTATATATTTTCCTCTAGAGACTGCTTTAAATGTGTCCCAGAGATTCTGGTATGTTGTGTCTTCATTCTCATTGGTTTTGAAGAACTTCTTTATTTCTGCCTTCAATTTCATTGTTTATTCAATCAACATTCAAGAGCCAGTTGTTCAGTTTCCATGAAGCTGTGCAGTTCTGAGTTAGTTTCTGAATTCTGAGTTCTAGCTTGATTGCACTATGGTCTGATAGATGGTTTGTTATGATTTCAGTTGTTTTGCATTTGTTGAGGAGTGATTTACTTCCAATTATGTGGTCAATTTTAGAGTAGGTGTGATGTGGTGCTGAGAAGAATGTATATTCTGTGGATTTGGGGTGGAGAGTTCTGTAAATGTCTATCAGGTTTGCTTCTTCCAGGTCTGAGTTCAAGCCCTGGATATCCTTGTTAATTTTCTGTCTGGTTGATCTGTCTAATATTGACAGTGGAGTGTCAAAGTTTCCCACTATTATTGTGTGGGAGTCTAAGGCTCTTTGTAAGTCATTAAGAACTTGCCTTATGTATCTGGGTGCTCCTGTATTGGGTGCAGATATATTTAGGATCATTAGCTCTTCTTGCCGTATCAATCCGTTTACAATTATAAAATATCCTTCCTTGTCTCTTTTGATCTTTGTTGCTTTAAAGTCTATTTTATCAGAGACAAGAACTGCAATTCCTGCTTTTTTTGCTCTCCATTTGCTTGGTAAATCTTCCCCCATCCCTTTATTGTGAGCCTTTCTGTATCCTTGCATATGAGATGTGTTTCCTGGATACTGCACACTGATGAATTTTGGCTTTTTATCCAATTTGCCAGTCTGTGTTTTTTGATTGGTGCATTTAGCCCATTTATATTTAAGGTTAATATTGTTATGTGTGAATTTGATACTGCCATTTTGATGCTAGTTGACTGTTTTGCCTCTTAGTTGATGCAGATTCTTCATTTTGTTAATGCTCTTTAGCATTTGGCATGTTTTTTGAATGGCTGGTACTGGTTGTTCCTTTCTATGTGTAGTGCCTCTTTCAGGAGCTCTTGTAAAGCAGGCCTGGTGGTGACAAAATCTCTGAGTACTTGCTTGTTTGCAAAGGATTTTATTTTTCCTTCACTTATGAAGCTCAGTTTGGCTGGATTTGAAATTCTGGGTTGAAAGTTCTTTTCTTTAAGGATGTTGAATATTGGCCCCCACTCTCTTCTGGCTTGTAGGGTTTCTGCTGAGAGATCTGCTGTGAGTCTGATGGGCTTCCCTTTGTCAGTGACCAGACCTTTCTCTCTGGCTTCCCTTAGCATTTTCTCCTTAATTTCAACCCTGGTGAATCTGACAATTATATGCCTTAGGGTTGCTCTTCTTGTGGAGTATCTTTGTGGTGCTCTCTGTATTTCCTGGACTTGAATATTGGCCTGCCTTGCTAGTTTGAGGAAATTTTCCTGGATAATATCCTGAAGAGTATTTTCCAGCTTGGATTCATTGTCTTCGTCACATTCAGGTACACCTATCAAACGTAGATTAGGTCTCTTCACATAGTCCAATATTTCTTGGAGACTTTGTTCATTCATTTTTGCACTTTTTTCTCTAATATTGGCTTCTCGTTTTATTTCATTGAGTTGATCTTCGACTTCTGATATCCTTTCTTCTGCTTTGTCAATTCGGCTTTTGAAACTTGTGCATATTTCCTTAAGTTTTAGTGTTGTGTTTTTCAGCTCCTTCAATTCACTCATATTCCTCTGTAAGTTTTCCATTCTTGTTATCATTTCCTCAAATCTTTTTTTAAGATTCTTAGTTTCTTTGCCTTGAGTTAGAACGTGTTCTTTTAGCTCATGGAAGTTTCTCATTACCCACCTTCTGAAGTCTGATTTTGTCATTTCATCACACTCATTCTCCATCCAGCTTTGTTCCCTTGCTGGTGAGGAGTTGTGGTCCCTTGTAGGAAGCGAGGTGTTCTGGTTTCGGGTGTTTTCCTCCTTTTTTCACTGGTTTCTTCCCATCTTTGTGGATTTATCCACCTGTCATCTGAGTAGTTGCTGAATTTCTGATTGGGTCTCTGAGTGGATGTCCAGATTGTTGATGAAGTATTTCTGTTTCTTAGTTTTCCTTCTAACAGTCTGGCTCCTCTGCTGTAGGACTACTGAGGTCCACTCCAGGCCCTGCTTGCCTGGCGTACACCTGTAGCAGCTACAGAAACGTGAGCGTTGCTACCAGTTTCTTCTGCTGCTATCTTTGTCCCTAAATGATGCCTGCCAAGTGTCAGTCTGATCAGTCCTTTGTGAGGTGACTCTTTGGATATACAGGGGTCAGGGAGCTGCTTGAGGAGACAGTCTGTACCTTATAGGAGCTCAAGTGCTGAGCTGTAAGCTCTGTTGTTCATTCAGGGCTGCTAGGCAGGTATGTTCAAGTCTGCTGCAGCAGAACTCATAAAGGCCCTTTTTGTTCCTCAGATGCTCTGTCTTGGGGAGTTACAGGTTTATTTATGAGTGTCCGTTGCACTGTCCTGCCCAGCAAGGAGGCAGTCTAATCACTGCCTGCCTGTAGTGGCTATGCTGAGCTACCGTGTGCTCCGCCTTGTTGCCATGGGCTCCACCCTGCTGCCATGTGTAATTCCCTGTATTCCTGTATATATGGTTGTGGTTAGAGCTGCCATGGTGATGATGGCCCACTTCTGTAGTGGCAGACTTTCTCTGTTATGGCGGGTTGCCTCAACAATGGTGGGTTGCCTTAGCAATGTCAGGCTGCATCAGCAATGGCAGTGTACCTCCGTAGGGGTCAAGTGCCTCGGTAATGGTGGACGCCCCTCCCCTTCTGTGCTGCACCATCCTGGGTTCAGCTGTGCTTGCCATGAAACTCTCAACCCTGAGCAATTCCAATTGCTGTTTTGTTTGTTTTTGTGGGGGTGGGACCCACCGAGCCTGATCACCTGGCTCCCTGCTTCAGAGCCCCCCCACTTTTTTTTTTAAGATGAATGGTTGACTCTCCCAGGTGTTCCAGTTGTCTGCTGAAAGAGCATCGGGATCTGTGTGATTTCCCTTGCAGCGACCTACTGCGCCGGCTGGAGCCACATTGCTGCCTGGAAATCTCCTGGCCTGGCTTTCTGTTTAAGTCCCGTTTAATCAGATGAATGTGCTAATCTGCCTTCTGAAATCTCCAATTGCCAGTTTAACAGGGCAACCAAACCAGTGTATTTTATACAGAGTACCACTGTGCTGTGGCCCTGGCCCAAACAGCTGCACTGGCCCAGACAGCCACGCCAGCCCAAACAGTTCGCTGGCAGCCTGTGGGGCTCCTACACCTGGGAATCTCCTGGTCTGTGGGCAATAAAGATCCATCTGGAAATGCGGCATCCACTCACCATCTGCGGTTTCACTGGCAGCTGCAATCCTGAGTTGGTCCTACAGCGCCATCTTCTCTCTCTCCTTCTCTCTAGTTCATTTAATTGTAATGTTAGGGTGCTGATTTTAGATCTTCCTTGCTTTCTGATGTGGGCATTTTAGTACTATAAATTTTTTTCTAAATGCTGCTTTAGCTGTGTCCCAGAGGTTTTAGTTTGTTGTCTCTTTGTTCCCATTGGTTTCAAAGAACTTTATTTATGCTTTAATTTTGTTGTTTACCCAGCAGTCAGTCAGGAGCAGTTTGTTCAATGTCCATGTGGTTTTGACCAGTTTCTAATCCTGAGTTCTAATTTCATTGCACTGTGGTCTGAGAGACTGTTGGTTAAGATTTCCATTCTTTTGCATTTGCTGAGGAATGTTTTACTTCTGATTATGTGGTCGATATGATATAGTGGCTTTTTCTGTGTGAGGTAGAAAGAAAGAGAAAGTTGGATTTGTTGAAATCAGTAATTTTAGACAAATATAATTTATACAACATAACTTTTTTCATCAGAATAAGCAACTTTGAGGAGCCAAAAGTTTCTTATTTTGCCTACTGGTGTCTTATAATTTATTGTTCATTGCTTTGAATGTTTCATTTTCTTGGCATATGTATTAAATACAAAAATACATATTTAATTAGAGTTTAAAAGAGCATAACTGACAACAGCATTTTGTATTTCAAATAATACATCACTCTTCAATGCTTTCAATTTACAACAGAAGATGTTGATGTATATTGATAGGCCTCATAGACGAAGTGTTGTACATCTTCATAGAATATGTGGTTTGGGAAACCACAATTATCATAACACAGGCTGCATTAATAGTAATTTTTATAAATAACTCATATCTCACAGTTCATTTTACTATGATTTATTTCTCTGAGTCTTCAAGAAAATGAGTTTAGTTCAAACATAAAAACATTAAGGCTTACAAAATTTTATTCACGTGAACAACAATATTTTGTTAGTCATTTGCAGTCAGAAATTAAAATCTTATCTTTAAATAATTACTTATGCCTTCTTTCCATTAGCTGATGCTATCTTTTGCCAATAAATGCAAATTTAAAAGTATTATAAAGAAAATATAAAACATTTTTGTCGAATTATTTAATATTTTACATTTTTAACATTATTTTGCTTATTTTAAAGAATGATAGATTGCATCATTGCAAATGGAATGGTAGTTACGTATTACTTTTGAGTTTTACATTAAGGATTCATAAAAAAATCTGGTCAAATGATTTATAAAAGTTCCCACATGGAAGTGATTAACCAGGATCAGTTAAGAAACATTAATGCTGAATTTCATGCAGTTCATCTGTCTGTCTGTAGATTCCAGTTATATTAATCTTTTTATTCTTATATTTGACTTTTGAATATTAGAATTTTGGAGGACTTTGAAAGATTAAAAGCCTCTAAAAATGTAAAATGTAGGCAATTTTTCATATTACTGTTACATTATATGAATACATCTAGCTCATATAAATTAAGTGATATCAGTATTTGCTTTAGTGCTTGATTTTTTTTTCTCTTACTGCTTTTGAGATTTTCTCTGCTGTTTGCTTTCAGTATATTTATTATGATGGGGTGGTGTCTTTCTGTTTGTCCTACACACAGCTTCTTAAATATGTAGATTAATGTTTTTCATCACATTATTGAAGTTTTTGTTAATTATATATCTGAATGGTTTTTCTCCTTTTCTCTTTCTTTGCTTTTAGTACTTTGTCAATATGTTGGTTCACTTTGCTTTTAGTACTTTGTCAATAAGTTGGTTTCTCATTACTGTAAAGTATTGTTTATTTTTCTTTAATCTTTTGTTTCTCTGTTGTTTGGATTATATCATCCATATCAATCTATCCAAGTTTGCTGATTCTTTTTGACCAGTTTAAATCATCTGATGAGCATCTCCCCTTTTTTGTGACAGAGTCTTGCTCTGTTGCCCAGGCTGGAGTCCAGTGGCATCATCTTGGTTCACTGCAACCTCTGCCTCCCAGGTTCAAGCCATCCTCCTGCCTCCGCCTCCCGAGTAGTGGGGACTACAGGCGCACACCACCATGCCTGGCTAATTTTTATATTTTTGGTAGAGACAAGGTTTTGCCATGTTGTTCAGGCTGGCCTGAAACTCCTGGGCTCAAGTGATCCACCCATCTCAGCTTCTCCAAGTGCCTCAATTACAGGGCCATGAGCCACTGTGCCCAGCCTGATGAGCCCTTTTAATGAATTTTTTTCACTTACTATGTTTTTCAATTCCAGAATTCCCATTTGATTCATTTTTGAAATTTCTATTTCTTTATGAATATTCTCTAGTTAACATACTTTCATCATGCTTTCCTTACTTCTTTAAGCACTCAATTAGTCCTTGGAACACTTTTATTTATTTATTATCATTTTTAAATTGTACTTTAGGTTCTGGGGTACATGTATGGACCATGCAGGGTTGTTGCATAGGTACATACGTGGCAAGGTGGTTTGCTGCCTCCATCCCCCCATTATCCATATCTGGCATTTCTCCCCATGTTATCTCTCCCCAACCTCCCCATCCCCTGCTTTTATAATGGCTGCTTTAAAATCTTCATTAGGTCTGACATATGGGCTCTTTTGCAGGCACATTCTGTTGCTTGCTCTTTTCCTGTGTGAGTAGGACTAGTTTTCTACTAGTCCACTTTGGTTTTTAGAAGTAGGATCCTACTCTGTCACTCAGGCTGGAGTGCAGTGGTAATCACAGCTCACTGCATCACTGAACTCCTGGATTCAAAGGATCCTTTAGCCTTGAACTTTTGAGTACCTAGAATTGCAGGCATGCAGCATCATGCCCAGCTAAGTTTTAAATACTTTTTGTGGAGACTGTCTTGCCATCTTGGCTAGACTGGGTTCAGACTCTTTGCCTCAAGTGATACTCTTATCTTCGCCTCCCAAAGTGCTGGAACGGCAGGCATGAGTCACTACCCACAAATTCTTTATTCATAAGAATATGAATGCACCTCAAAAACTCAGGTAACTACATATTTCAAAAGAAACTAAACACAAATATCCAGAAAAAAGGACAATAAATATAGTTAGCCTGTCTGATAGGAAAGTATATTCATCTTTATTAGTTTCAGAACTGTAAGGCAATTATTCCCACACTTCACAGAAGAAACTTGACTCTGGTACTAGCTGTTTAACTCTGAATTTCAACATCTCTATTTTTGAAATGTGGAAATAATGCTTTTCTCAAAAGTTGGGATAAGGTAATGGATTAAATTGTGTTCCCTAGAAGGGTATGTTGAAATATTATTTACCCAATACTTGTGAATATGGCTTTACTTGGAAAGAGAGTCTTTGCAGATGTAATCAAATTAAAATGAGGCCATAGTGGGGAGAGGGGGAGTCTGAATTCAATATGGCTGTGTCCTTATAAGAAGACATGCAATAGATGATGGAGAGGATGTGGAGAAACAGGAACACTTTTACACTGTTGGTGGGAGTGTAAATCAGTGCAACCATTGTGGAAGACAGTGTGGTGATTCCTCAAGGACCTAGAAATAGAAATAACATTTGATTCAGCAACCCCATTACTGGGTATATACCCAAAGGATTATAAACTGTTCTATTATAAAGACACATGCACATGTATGTTCATTGCAGCACTGTTTGCAATAGCAAAGACCTGGAACCAGCCCAAATGTCCATCAACAATAGACTGGATAAAGAAAATGTGGCACATATACACCATGAAATGCTATGCAGCCATAAAAAATGATGAGTTCGTGTCCTTCATAGGAACATGGATGAATCTGGAAACCATCATTCTCAGCAAACTGACACAAGATCAGAAAATCATACACCACATGTATCATTCATAGGCGGGTGTTGAACAATTAGAACACGTGGACACAGGGAGGGGAGCATCACACACTGCAGTCAGTTGTGGGGGGCAGAGGAGGGACAGAGGTGGGTGGGGAGGGTGGGGAGGGATCACATGGGGAGAAGTACCATATATAGGTGATGGGGGCAGGAAGGCAGCAAACCACATTGCCATGTATGTACCTATGCAACAATCTTGCAGGATCTGCACATGTACCCCAGAACCTAAAGTACAATTTTTAAAAAAAAGAAGACGTGAAGATAGAGAAAGATGGGCATATGAAGATGGAGGTGAAGATTGGAGTGATGTTGCCACAAGCCAAGGAACATCCAGGGCTACTTATAACTGCAGGAAGCAAGGAAAAATCCTTTCCCCAGAGGTTTCAGAGAGAGCATGACACTACTAACACTTTGATTTTGGACTTCCCACCTCCACAACTGAGAGAATAAACTTTTGTTTTGTTTGTTTAATGTAACCTTATGAAGTTAACCCTGGGAAACTATGACAGATTACCTTTATGGTTTTGACAAGCTTGGAAAGCATTGCTTAATTTTATTCTTACCTTTTTGTTTTCACCATCCTATAGGATATTGATAAGTTGAAACTTCGAAGAAAATTATATTTATAGGATTTACAGAGTGTTAGGACTTAAAAGTAACTTTGAACCTTAGTATCAAGCTATTCACAGACCAAAGGGAGAAAACCTTTTTCATAAAACTCAGTTTCTTTCTATGTTTTAGAATTGATTCAGACTGACATTGTTTTGTTGTCAGTATCTAGAAGAGAATTTTTTTTCAGTATCTAGATATTGCACAGTGAAATATATCAATCATGTGAAATATGCTGTATATCTCTGAAATGCCAAATTCTGGAGATAACAAACACAGTATCTCTGTAAGACATTATTTCACTTTACCAAGAAATGACAAATTAATTCTACCTATTTTCCTTTTTATCTAAAATATTCATTTACTTCTCCATTAGGTTTAAAAAAGATTTTTAGCATTTTAAAACCATTGTTCAAAACATAGATATCATATGGAGAGCAATAAATATTTACTGTCAGGTTAATGATTTTCTGAATCACATACTTAATCATACAAATTTTATGAGTCTGATTAAATAAATTAACCAAACAGGCTGAAATAACAAAAACCACTCTTTCTTTCACTGGCCAGCTAAAATGAACCTAAGTAGAAAAGAGGTCATGATAAATAAGGACAAATAACACTCCTGAGACAAATCCTTATTTGTTCATGTGTTGTTGATGTAAATCTAATGTAAAAGGACTTTGATTTAAGGAGGGGGTTGTCAATTTGATATTTCTTATATTGCCGTTTTATAGTTTGTCTTTATGATCTTTTTAACTTCTCCCAGCATTCTAATTTATGTAAGATTTTCTGGCCAGTATCTGAAAGCATGACCCAGTGATATTCAGTACTTGTTAGGAACAGTTGACTAATCAAGGTAGTCAGACTTCGTTTTTCTTTAAATATAGAAGCCATTGAGAATACCCATCTGCAACAGATACAAGTTTTCATTTTCTCTGCTTCAAAATTATAAAATGAATAGCTTATTAAATGTGATATAAAAATAATGGACTTCACAGCACTGTAATTCTCTGCCATAAAAAAGCAATCAAATTGGTATAGCTAACACTGGTGCTTTGAACAATGCCAGCTATTAAGTAAAATTGGAAAGAAATGTTCAATAAATTATGCACTGTGCACTTGTGCTTGCTAGAGGCAGAATCTCTGTCGCTCTCCCTCCTTTTGAAGTAAGCTATTGTATGGCTACAATTTTCCCTTATGCACTTTGCTTTCTACATGTGTTTGGTCTTGAATATTCTGTGTGTGTGTGTGTGTGTGTGTAGACAAACACAAAGTAGGGATCCACTGGAGAGTAAAAGCTCAGACATCATGCTCTCACTATTATGCCATACACCAAATTGAAAAACAAAGCCAAAAACATTCTTAGGACAAAATTCTTCAAAAGTGCTTGCAGACTTTAGTACATTATGTATGTTATGAGGCCCAAGAGCGCTTCACTCACAGAACTATTTCCACATGCTTTCTAAAAATCTTTGATAATTTGATATCATGTAAATGGTACTTCATTGTTGCTTTGTTTTATATTTCTTTCATAACAAGGTCATTATTTCATTGCAGGTTTGTTCATGATTTGAGTTCCCTTTTTTCAGGTCATTTTCTTAAAATTGTCTTTTACTTTTAAAATTGGGGGATTTGTTTTCTCTTTAATGGATTTGGTAGAGAGGATTTGGTATTTATTAATTTTTTTTCTTTTTGTATATATTTTGAACATATCAGTGTAATTTAGTTTTGAGGCTACTTTTAGTTATTTTTGTGTTGTTTCTGCCATGTTGAATCTCGTAACATTTTATATCTAAATCTATCAATTTCCCAATTTGTCAGTTTTTATAATAGGAAATATCATTTATTCCAAGATTAGATAGATAAATATGCACTGATAGATTTTGTAGTTCTTTCATTTAAAACAATTTATCATAAAGTGTTTCTGTAATTCATTTTATACACCAGACATTTTCTTAAAGATTAAACATGTTCATTTGCTAAATAGTCCTCTCTCGATTGATTAAAATTTCATCGTTATATGTATTTCATTGTATTAAGGTTAATTTTCTTACTTTCTATGATGTAATGATGATTCCAAATACCATATTAATTATTAATTTGATATTACCATATTAATATAATTACACATAAAAACACATAGTTGTGTTTCATAGTAACTGGTAGTAAAACCAACCTCTCTTATTCTTCCAAACTGATATAGTCTTGAATATTCTTAAAATGCAACTTACAGTTAGTTTTTCCAGTCTCAAAAGCATGCCCTTGATACTTGTTTGAAATTACTTCCTGTTTACTAATACAGTTCAGAAACATCAATTACATAGCTTAATGTTAAGAGCTCAGAGCCAAAAGACAGACTACCAAGTTTACGTCTGGTGGTGACACTTCTTGTCTTTCTTTTCTTTTTCTTTTTTTTTTTGTTGTTTTTTTGAGATAGAGTCTCTCTCTCTGACTCCCAGGCTGGCATGCAGTGGCGTGATCTTGGCTCACTGCAACCTTTCTATCCTGGGTTCAAGCCATTCTTGTGAGTCAGCCTCCTGAGTAGCTGGGATAACAGGTGCGTGCCACCATGGTTGGCTTATTTGTGTGTGTGTGTGTGTGTGTGTGTATTTAGTAGAAACGGGGTTTTGCCATGTTGTCCAGGCTCATCTTGAACTCCGAGCTCAGACAATCTGACTGCCTCATCTTCCCAAAGTGCTGGGATTACAGGCCTAAGCCACCGCCCCTGGCCCTGCCTTTCTGACCTGGAGAAAGTTACCTAATCTCTGTGTATGATAATACGTTGGGCAGCAGTCAGAAATAAATAATATAACATTTAAATAGAATAATGTCTGGTATAAGTTTTACTCAAGAATTTCTCAAATAAGCCATGTCTCTGTTTATTCAAGATATTTGCAGAAGCATTGCATTTTTCTTCTTACATTAAATTCTAGTTCCATGCCATACCCTCTCAGTCCCTGAAAGTCCTATTCTTTCCTTCCATTTCCTTGCTTTAGCTTTGTTCTTATTTTTTCTTTATTAAAATTAAAAATGGGATAGCAAGCATTCTTATTGTTCCTTTTTACATGAATTATTTGGGGATGGCAACTTCCCTCCTGAGTGCAGTTTTGGCCACACTTTTAAATGCTAATTTGCAGTAATTGTATTTTATTTTTTCCCTTTGTGACAATTGGGCAATCCACAGTTTCAAGTTCAAATTCACCCATGTTCAAACATGTGCAATGTTTTCAAATTTAATGCTGATTTGAATTCTACTATGACAATTTAATTACCTTACCAATTATCTTCCCTTGAGCTGTTTTCCATTTTTATTCACATATTTGTTTTCATTCAGTTTTTGCTTACTATTTCACCTTTGATATTTTATTTTACAAAAGCTAAATTTCTTGAATTTTATGAAACTGTAAATTTATTCTTTAGTAATTTTTAAAAAATTTTAAAATGTGCATTTCTCCTAAAAGATGAACCAATCTTTCTTTCTTTGTCTTCCTTCCTTCCTTCCTTCCTTCCTTCCTTCCTTCCTTCCTTCCTTCCTTCCTCCCTCTCTCTTTATCTCTTTCTTTCTTTCCTTCCTTTTTGTCTCACTCTGTTGCCCAGGCTTGTGTGCAGTGATGTGATCTCAGCTCACTGCAACCTCCGCCTTCTGAGTTCAAGCGATTGTCCTGCCTCAGCTTCCCTCCCATCTTTCTTTTTGAAAAGATCGATTACTCTATAATTTCACAGGCCTATTTGTCTTTGAATTCATCTGATCAATCAGAAATCTACTATCAATAGAGAAAAAATTCTAGACAAGTCTTAATCATTTTAGGAGATTTATTTTCCAAATTGAAGGATGAGTGTCCTTGACACAGCCTCAGGAGGTCCTGATGCCATGTGCCCAAGGTGGTCAGGGCACAGCTTGGTTGTATGGATTTTAGGGAGACATGAAATATCAATCAATATGTGTAAGAAGTACATTGGTTGTGTCCAGAAAGCCGGGAACAACTCAAAGGAGTGGATTTTCAAATCACAAGACAAATGGTGGCATTCTTTGAGTTTCTGATAAAGACTTTCCAAAGGAGGCAATCAGAATATGAGGATATGCATCTACATTAGTGAGTAGAGGGACGACTTTGAACAGAATAGGAGGAAAGTTTTCCCTGAGCACTTCCCAGCTTGACTTTTCCCTTTAGTTTAGTAATTTTAGGGCCCCCCAAATTTTCCATTCATGTTTATGCACAACTACTTTTTTCATTGAAATCAGGATGGAAACAATCAACTCAGTTTCTCAGTTGATACCTCCCAACTATTAACATCACTTTACAAAACATTATACCTGAAGCCTGACTGATATGCATACACCCTAACCAACTTCCTGATATTTTATTGTCATTTAATAACCAGTAGTTATTATATGAAACTATAGCTCCTAATCCAATAACATCATCTTGCTGTGAATTTCAACATTTCTTTTGAGAGGTCTTGAAATAATTTGTACTATTTTCTTTGCTAGAAAAAAAATTGAAAATATAAAATTCCTACGATTATTTATTACTGCTTCTTCTGTTGCCAACATTTTTGTTCCATAACAAAGTGCCAAATCCTGTCTTTAATGCAAAGATTACTGGAAACATAGCCCTAGAATTAATGCACAAATGTGAAGCATCAGATGGTAAGAGGAGCTGAGAGTCCCGGTTACCTGGAAAATCAGCATCCAGAATGGGTGATTGCTCTGTATCCTTCTGTCAGAGAAAGGACTGACCACTGCAAAACATGGTTTTAGTGCATGAGGTTAGGTGGCAGAGTATTAAATATACTTTCGACTGACCTACCATACCCATCTCTCATCTCTCTGTAAGAGAATCCAGCCCTTGGCCATTGATCACGATTTGCCTACATCAGTCAAAACTATCCTGTTGTCCTTTGCCAGAAACTTGATTTTTCTCTTGTTTGGAGCTTGGGATAACTCTGTAACCTGTCCAGTGACATACTAGGTTAACTCCTATGAGGAGCTTCTAGGAAGGCTTTTGTTTGACTCATGAAAGAGATGAATGTCGCTGGCATTCTGTCTTCCCATGTTCCTTTTGCTTGGAATTTAGTCCTGATATTGTCCTGTAGCAGCCCTCTTGTGACCATGAGGAAATAAACATGATGATGAATGGACAAGATAGGCAGAAATATAGGAAAAACCTCCCAGCTCTGGAATTTAATAACACTGCTGACCACTGAACTATAGCAACTACCAATATCATATTTTACTTTGTGTTAAAAAATTAACATTTACTTAAAACACTGAACTTTGGAGTTTTTACTTAAATTTGAAAGCAATTCTGCTCAGAAAGATATCTGCTATTTTATCTCAAGGTTATATCACTATTTTATCTCAAGGTTACATCAGTATTTGGGCAGTAGAAATTCATCCTCAATCCTTGTAAATTATTGACTAAAATTACATTTCCTAGTATGGACAAAATTTTATATTCTAGTACATATATATTTATGAATTTTGTAACTGAATAGTAAATAAAGAGAAAATAGTTTTCCATAGGTGATGAGCAGTGTAACTCCAAGTCATACTATAAGCAAATACTCTATATGACTAAAATTTCCATTCTGCAAAAGTATCACAGTTTAGTATTTTAATCTGGAACAGAGGTACAGGTTGGCTATCCATTATTCAACATGTTTGGGACAAAAAGTGTTTCAGACTTCTAATTTTATTTTTTAGTTTTTCGTTTTTGGAATATTTGCCTTATGCTTGCCAATTGAGCATCCCAAATTTAAAAACCCGAAATGCTGAAACAAGCATATTTTTTTAGTGTCATGTCAGTGCTTAAAAAGTTTTGGAGAGGATCCAAGATAGCCAAAGAGGAACAACTCTGGAATGCAGTTCCCAGCAAGAACAATGTAGAGGGTGAGTGATCACCGCATTTCCAAACGAGTTTTCACTGCTTACAGAATAGGAGATTCCCAGGCCAAAAAGTGGCACTAGTTTTGGCTGTTTCAGCCAGTGTCATAGGTTGGCACACAGAAACTCAAACAAATCTGGGCGGCCATTTCAACTGGAGCCTGGAATGAGTGGGAGACAGAACTTCCCATTCAACTGAAAGTGAGGGGGTTGAGACAGGGAGCATGGGGATCTGGCTTGGAGAGTCCCACCCCCACAAAGACCAGCAATCAAAATGCTCTGCAGCTCTGGGTAAGGGATTCTGCCACTATCACGGCAGTTGGCCAATACCAAGACAGTTGTAAACAACACTGCAAGATTGGGAGGCCGAGGCAGGTGGATCATGAGGTCAACAGAAAAAAAAAAAAAAAAAAAAGAAACACTGCAAGAAAGTTCACACAGCAGCTGGGCAGAGCCCATGCAGCTCAGCATTTCCTCTGCTGGCAGACTGTGACTAGAGTATCTCCATGCTGGGCAGGGAATCTATGAAAAAAGGCGGCAGCACATCAGGAACTTATAAATAAAGCCCTACCTTCCTAGGACAGAGCACCTGGAAAAAGAGGCAGTTATGAGTTCCACTGCAATGGACATAAATGTACCTACACAGCAGCTCTGCATGGAACAATGGAGCTCCCAGAACAGCACTTGAGCTCCTATAAGAAACAGACTATCTTCTCAAGCAGTTCCCCAATCCCCATGTATTCAAAAAGACATTTCATAAAGGAGAGCTCAGGCTGACATCTAGCGGATACCCTTCTTGGACAAAGATAACAAAAGAAGAAATGGGCAGCAACCCTTACTGTTCTGAAGTCTCCACAGGTGATCCCCAGCCAAGCAGTCTTGAGTGGACCTCCTGCAGTCCTGCAGCAGAGGGGCATGTTAGAAGGAAAACTAAGAAACAGAAAGAAATAGCTTCAACAACAACAAAAAAGACATCCACTCAGAGACCCCATCCAAAAGTTACCAACTACAAAGACCACAGGTAGATAAAGCCATGAAGATGAGAAGAAACCAGCACACAAAGGATGAAAACACCAAAAAGCAGAACGCCTCTCCTCCTCCAGGAAATCACAACTCCTCAGCAGCAAGGGGGATGGAGAATGAGTCTGATGAACTGATAGAAATAAGCTTCAGAAGGTGGGTAATACGGACTTCTCTGAGCTAAGAAAACATGTGCTAACCTAATGCAAAGAAACTAAGAAGCTTGAAAAAAGGTTAGATGAAATGCTAACTAGTATAAACAGCTTAGAGAAGAACATAAATGACTTGATGGAGCTGAAAAACACAGCAAAAGAACTTCATTAATTATACACAAGTTTCAATAGCTGAATTGACCAAGCAGAAGAAAGGATATCAAAGATTGAGATCAACTGAATGAAATAAAACAAGAAGGCAAGATTAGAGAAAAAAAGAGTGAAAAGAAATGAACAGTCTCCAAGAAATATGGGACTATGTGAAAAGACCTAATCTACGTTTGATAGGTGTACCTGAATGTGACAGAGAGAATGAATCCAAGCCGGAAAACACTCTTCAGGATACTATCCAGGACAAATTCCCT
The DNA here is from genome assembly GCA_028533165.1 of Leontopithecus rosalia. Classification (NCBI taxonomy): domain Eukaryota; kingdom Metazoa; phylum Chordata; class Mammalia; order Primates; family Cebidae; genus Leontopithecus; species Leontopithecus rosalia. The sequence continues at coordinate 161,596,874 of CM052650.1, read as the reverse complement.
GACCTAGCATGGCAGGCCAACATTCACATCCAGTAAATACAGAAAACACCACAGAGATATTCCTCAAGAAGAGCAGTCTCAAGGCACATAATCATCAGATTCACCAGGGTTGAAATGAAGGAAAAAATGCCAAGGGCAGCCAGAGAGAAAGGTTGGGTTACCCACAAAGGGAAGCCCATCAGACTCACAGCAGACCTCTCAGAAGAAACCTCTACAAGCCAGAAGAGAGTGGGGGCCAATATTTAGCATCCTTAAAGAAAAGAATCTTCAAATCCAGAGTTTCATATCCAGTCAAACTAAGCTTCATGAGCGAAGTAGAAATAAAATCCTTTACAGACAAGCAACTGCTGAGAGATTTCATCACCACCAGGCCTGCCTTACAAGAGCTCCTGAAAGAAGCACCAAACAAGGAAAGGAACAACCAGTACCAGCCAATCCAAAAATGTACCAGATGGTAAAGACAATTGACAAAATGAAGAAAATGCATCAACTAATGGGCAAAATGGGTTAACTAATGGGCATCCAGCTAGCATCAAAATGGCAGGATCAAATTCACACATAACAATATTAACCCTAAATGTAAATGGGCTAAATGCCCCAATCAAAAGACACAGACTGGCAAATTGGATAAAAAGTAAAGACCCATCAGTGTGCTATATTCAGGAAACCCATCTCACATGCAAGGACCCATAGGCTCAAAATAAAGGGTGAGGGGAAGATTTATCAAGCAAATGGAGAAAAAAGAAGCAGAGTTGCAATCCTACTCTCTGATAAAATGAATTTTAAACCAACAAGGTCAAAAGAGACCAAGAAGGGCATTACATAATGGTAAAAGGATCAATGCAACAAGAAGAGCTAATGATCCTAAATATATACACACCTGTACAGGAATACTCAGATACATAAAGCAAGTTCTAAACAACCTACAATAATAGACTCCCACACAATAATAGTGGGAGATTTTAACAATCCACTGTCAATATTAAACAGATCAATGAGACAGAAAATTAACAAAGATATCCAGAACTTGAACTCAGATCTGGACCAACTGGACCTAATAGACATCTACAGAAATCTCCACCCCAAATCCACAGAATATACATTCTTCTCAGCACCACATAGCACCTACTCTAAAGTGGACCACATAATTGGAAGTAAATTACTCCTCAGCAAAGGCAAAATAATGAAAATTGTAACAAACAGTCTCCCAGAACACAGGACAATCTAATTAGAACTCAGAATTAAGAAACTAACTCAGAACCTCACAACATTATGGAAACTGAACGATTGGCTCCTGAACATTGACTGGATAACAGTGAAATGAAGACAGAAATAAAGATATTATTTTAAACCAACAAGAATGAAGATGCAATGTACCAGAATCTCTGGGACACATTCAGAGCAGTGTCTAGAGGGAAATTTATAGCAATAAATGCCCACATGAGAAGCAAGGAAAGATCTAAAATTGCCACCCTGTCATAAAAATTGAAAGAACTAGAGGAGCAAGATCAAAAAACCTCAAAACCTAGCAGAAGACAAGAAATAACTAAGATCAGAGCAGAACTGAAGGAGATAGAGACACAAAAACCCTTCAAAAAATAAGTAAATCCAGGAGCTGGTGTTTTTGAAAAGATCACCAAAATAGACTGCAAGCCAGATTATTAAAAAAGAAAAGGGAGAAGAATCAAATAGATGCAATAAAAAATTGTAAAGGTGATATCACCACTGATTCCACAGAAATACAAACTACTATCAGAGATTACTACAAAAAACTCTATGCACATACACCAGTAAACCTGGAAGATATGGATAAATTTCTGGACACTTGAACCCTTCCAAGCCCACACCAGGAAGAAGTTGAATCCTTGAGCAGACCAATAACAAGGGCTGAAGTTGAGGCAGCAATTAATAGCCTACCAATGAAAAAAAGTCCAGGTCCAGATGGGTTCATAGCTGAATTCTACCAGACATACAAAGAAGAGCTGGTACCATTGTTTCTGAAACGATTCCAAACAATACAAAACGAGAGAATTCTTCCCAAATCGTTTTATGAGAACAACATCATCCTGATACCAAAACCTGGCAGATGATCAGCAAAAACAAAGAAAACATCAGGACAATATCAATGATGAACAGAGACACAAAAATCTTCAATAAAATAATGGCAAACCGAATCCAACAGCACATCAAAAAGCTTATCCATCACAATCAAGTAGGCTTCATCCCAAGCCTGGTTCAACATACACGAGTCTATAAATGTAATCCACCATATAAACAGAACTAAAGACAAAAACCACTTGATTAGGTCAATAGATGCAGAGAAGGCCTTCAACAAAATTCAATAGCTCTTTATGTTAAAAACCTTCAATAAACTTGGTATTGCTGGAACGTATCTCAAAATAATAAAAGCTATTTACGACACACCAACAGCCAATATCATACTGAATGGGCAAAAATTGGAAGCATTCCCTCTGAAATCTGGCACTAGACAAGGATGCCCTCTCTTATCACTCCTACTCAACATAGTATTGGAAGTTCTATCCAGAGCAATCAGGCAAGAAAAAAAAATAAAGGATATTCAATTAGGAAAGGAGGAAGTCAAATTGTCTCTATTTGCAAACAACATGATTGTATATTTAGAAGACCCCGTCATCTCAGACCAAAATTTCCTTAAACCGATAAACAACTTCAGCAAATTCTCAGGATACAAAATCAATGTGTAGAAATCACAAGCATTCCTATACACCAATAACAAACTAACAGAGAGCCAAGTCATGAGTGAACTCCCATTCACAATAGCTACAAAGGGAATATAATACCTTAGGAATACAACTAACAAAGGATGTGAAAGAACTCTTCGAGAAGAACTACAAACCACTGCTCAAGGAAATAAGAGAGGACACAAGCAAATAGAGAAACATTCCATGCTCATGGTTAGGAAGAATCAATATCATGAAAATGGCCATACTGACCAAAGTAATTTATAGATTCAACACTATCCCCATCAAGCTACCAATGACCTTCCTCATAGAACTGGAAAAAAAACACCTTAAACTTCACATGAAACTCAAAGAGAGCCCACATAGCCAAGACAATCCTAAGCAAAAAGAACAAAGCTGGAGGCATCACACTACCTGACTTCAAACTATGCTACAAGGATACAGTAATCAAAACAGCATGGTACCTGTACCAAAACAGAGATATAGACCAAAGGAACAGAACAGAAGCCTTGGAGGCAACTCCACCCATCTACAACCATCTGATCTTTGACAAACCTGACAAAAACAAGCAATGGGGAAAGGATTCCCTGTTTAATAAATGGTATTGGGGAAACTGGCTAGCCTTGTGCAGAAAGCAGAAACTGGACCCCTTCCTGACACCTTACACTAAAATTAACTCCAGATAGATTAAGAACTTAAACATAAGACCTAACACCATTAAAACCTTAGAAGAAAAACTAGGGAATGCCACTCAGGACATAGGCATAGGTAAGGACTTCATGACTAAAACACCAAAATCATTGGCAACAAAGCCAAAATAGACAAATGGGACCTAATTAAACTCCAGAGCTTTTGTACAGCAAAAGATACAATCATTAGAGTGAACTGGCAACCAAAAGAATGGAAAAAATTTTTGCAATCTACCCATCTGACAAAGGGCTAATATCCAGAATCTACAAAGAACTAAAACAGATTTACAAGAAAAAAAAAAAAGAAATCCATTCAAAAGTGGGTGAAGGATATGAACAAACACTTTTTTAAAAAAGACATATATGAGGCCAACAAACATATGCTCATCATCAGTGGTCATTAAAGAAATGTAAATAAAAACCATATTGAGATACCATCTCACATCAGTTAGAATAGTGATCATTAAAAAATCTTGAGACAACAAATACTGGAGAGGATGTGGAGAAATAGGAACACTTTTACACTGTTGGTGGTAGTGTAAATTAGTTCCACCATTGTGGAAAACAGTGTGGCGATTCCTCAAGGACCTAGAAATAGAAATTCCATTTGACCCAGCAATCTCATTACTGGATATATACCCAAAGGATTATAAATCATTCTATTATAAAGACACATGCACATGTATGTTCATAGTGGCACTGTTTACAGCAGCAAAGACCTGGAACCAACCCAAATGCCAATCGATGTTAGACCAGACAAGGAAAACATGGCACATATATACCATGGAATACTATGCAGCCATGAAAAATGACAAGTTCTTGTCCTTTGTAGGGAAATGGATGAATCTGGAAACCACTATTCTCAGCAAACTGACACAAGAACAGAAAATCAAACACGGCATGTTCTCACTCATAGGCGGGTGTTGAACAATGAGAATATATGGACACAGGGAGGGGAGTGTCATACACTGGGCTCTGCTGGGGGCGTTGGGAGGTTGCGGAGGGATAACATGGGGAGAAATGCCAGATATAGGTGACAGGGGGATGGAGGCAGCAAACCACATTGCCATGTATGTAGCTATGCAACAATCTGGCATGATCTGCACATGGAGCCTGAAATTAAAGTACAACAAAAAAGGGGGTTTGGATTTTGGTACATTTCAGATTTCACATTTTCAGATTTGAAATGCTTAATGTGGACTTAATTGATAAGCCCATATTCCATTGCCACTTTTGTTATGTAAGACAACTTTACAATGTAAGAGAAGAAAACTTGCCTGTCAGTTTTCTTACTCTACTCTACATTTACCTATCCAATGTGGTTATGTGTTTTGAAGACTGTATTCTGTATAACAACTCATATTTTTTTCTATAATGATATTTCTCACAATAGCATTCAAGAATGTTTTTTTCATGCTCTAGAGCATCGTTCCTCAAAGGCAAAGGTGATAATGCCTAGCATATAGCAGTTATTCAATAAAAGCTTACTTGATTAGTGAATAAACTGCACAGTCTTCAGATAGCTTTTTGGGGTAGACTTTATGTTTTAGAGCAACTTTAGGTTCACAGCCAAGCTGTGTAGAAGGTAAAGAGATTTCTCATATATCCTCTGTCCCAACACAGGACAGTTTTCCCTACTTTTGACAACCCCCACAAGAGTGGTACATTTGCTGCAATTGATGAACCTATATTAGCACATCACTGTCACCCAAAATTTAGAGTGTACATAGAGTTTCACTTCTGGCATTGTACCTTGTATAGGTTTTTCTGAACTGTATAAAGATGTGTCCACAATTAGAGTTTTACACAGAATAGTTTCACCGCTCTCCAAATTCTCTGATCTCAGTCTATTTATCCCTCCCTTCCTTCTAACCAATGGACACCACTGCTTTTTTAAAAAAATTATTTCTATAGTTTTGCCTTTTCCAGAATGTTTTATAGTTGAAATCTTTACATTATGTAGCCTCTTTAGAATGGCTTCTCTCACTTCACAATATGCATTTTGGTTTCCTCAGTGTCTTCTCATGACTTGAGAGCTCATTTCTTTATAGTGGTAAGTAATATTTCATTTTCTGGATGTACCACATTTTATCTATTTACCTGGTAAAGGACATCATAAGGCCTTCCAAATTTTAGCAATTGTATTAGGCCATTTTTTGCATTACTGTAAATGAATAGAGGAGACTGGACACTTTATAAAGAAAAGAGGTTTAATTGGCTCATGTTTTTGTAGGCTGTCCAAACATGGCACCTTCATCTGCTCAGCTTCTGGTGAGGGCTTCGGGAAGTTTACAAAGATAGTAGAAGGCAAAGTGGGGACAAGAACATAACATGGTGAGAGTAGGAGCAAGAGGGGTTGGGGCAGGTTTCAGACTTTTAAGCAACCTGGGGCAGGTTTTAAGACTTTTAATTGTGTGAATTAACCAAGGGAGAACTCGCTGATCAAAGGGAGTTCATGAGGGATCTGCCTCCATGATCAATTCACCTCCTACCAAGTCCCATTTCCAACAGTGGGAATCACATTTCAACATGAGATTTGGGGGGGATTGAACATCCAGAAAATATCAGTAATTATGAATAAAGCTGCTGTAAAAGCCTGAGTTCAGATTTTTGGGTGAACATAGGTTTTCAACTCATTTGGGTAAATACCAAAGAGTGTGATTGCTGGATGGTATGGTAAGAGTATGTTTAGTTTTGTCTTCCAATGTGTCTGTAATATCATGAACTCCCAATATTTATTCTCTTTGAGTGAGAGTTCCTGTTGCTCCATACACTTGTAAGATATTTGGTGGTGTCATTGTTTTGGATTTTAGCTTTTCTAATTGGTTTGAGATAATATGCTTTTATTCTGTGAACTTCTAATAGTAACTATCATCAAAAAATTTTTTAATCTACTTTTCTACAGAATTGGAAAATGGAAAAGGAAATTCTTAAGTTTTTCTTTATAGTTTTTTAACTTTGAGGCTGTATCAAAAAGTATTGATCTTTACATGTGAATTTTTCTATTATTAACATTTTAATCATATTTGCTTCCATAAAAAAAATTAACTGATACTGACTATATTTGGCTCAAAACTGATTATAAAATTTAAAAAAATACTTTTCACAAATCTGATGAGTTGTTAATATCTATATTTATTTATATTACCCTGAAAGCAAATACAAGTTTTCTGAATAAGAAACACATTATTCCTTAAATAAGAACTGCAGCCTCTGTGTAGGAAAGGAACCTCACATTTAGGAATCTGTGAATTTATGTAAACCAAATCTGCCCCCTTTCCCTCTTGAGGGAAAGAGAGAAATCTCTGCTCCTTATTCCTCTACAATCCTTTGATATGTAAATGCTGAGTCTACAGATCAGGATTTTATTCCCGTTTGAAAGGTAAACAAGCAGTCTCTAAATTTATCCTATGGCCTCTGGCTATCCAATCACCCTTTAATTTCCAAGATTAGTCTTTTAACTCAAGTTTCAGTGTTCTTTCCTTAAAAAACACTGAAACTGCCTTTGCAAAATTATGACCGAGACAGTGAAATAGATCTAACCTAATGGACTCCATCTTGCTTCTAAACTTTAAGCTGTTTTCGTTCCATCCTGGGCATAGACTGAACTAACTTTGGGAGGAACTTAAATTATAATTTACAGTTTAAAACAAAGATGATAACAACCCTTTCCAAAAACAAACCTTCTTTTTGCCTGGGGACTACACTGGCTTTGTAGGAATAACAAATTAGGCACATGATTAGAAATTATGGTTTAGGAGTCATGGAGCTGAACGCTGTAAGATTCTGACCCTCCCTAAACTGCTCTTAAGATTAGTGCTTAAGGTATTTTGCAGACCCTGTGCTTGATGGATCAGCTGTCACCAGCCAGATCAACAAACTGTCTCATTTGATCTTGGGTCTCCATCTAGGAACTGACTCAGTGCAAGAAGACAGCTTCAATTCCCTATGATTTTATCTCCTACCTAACAAATCAGCACTCCTGGCTCACTGGCTTTCCCCCATCCACCAAGTTGTCTTTAGAAACTCTAATCTCTGAATGCTCTAGGAGACTGACTAGAGGAATAATACAATTCTGGTCTCCCACACAGCCAACTCTGCATGAATTACCCTTTCTCTATTGCAATTTCCTTGTATTGATAAATTGGCTCTGTCTAGGCAGCAGGCAAGGTGAACCCACTGGGTGGTTACAGCAGTAACCATTCATTAACATGAAAATGTTATTTCAAGAGTTCTACAAGGTAAATAGCCAAAACAATGTTATGTTTCATTAAAGTTTCATTGTTTCTAATGAAGAAAAGGTAATTTATCTGCATTCCCATGTTCATTGCACATCATTAACAAAAATAAAAAAATGAAAATAACCTAAATGTGATCGGCAGAGGAATGGATAAACAAAATGTGAGACACCACACACACAATGGGATATTATTCATCCTTAATAAAGAAGGAAATCTCACAATTTGCAACAAGGATGAACCTGGAAGACATAATGTTAAATGAAATAAGCAAGATACGGAAAGAGAAATACTGCTGGGAGGTGTGCACACTGGGGTGGCACCTCAGGAAGTTTGCTCAGTTTTGCAGAGGGGAGGAGGCTGGCCTCTTCTCCTGTGTGGTAACCTGGAATTCAGTCTGTGAGGTGGGAAACCTGCTAGCAGGGCACTTGCGGAGAGTCTCTGTTTCCCTTTTCTTCTTTTTCAACCAATAATTCCATTTTTCTCACCCTTCTATATATCTGCAAGCCTAATTTTTCCTGGTTGTGTGACAAGAACCCTACACAATGTGATTTCACATATATATGAAATCTAAAAAAAGCTGGACTTATAGAAAGAGAGCAGAAGGGTGGGTACAAAGGGTTGAGGTTAAAAGAAATAGAGAGATGTTGGTCAAAAGGTACAAACTTGCAGTTTTAAAATGCAAGTTCTGAAGCCCTAATATATAGTATGTTGACTATAGTTAATAACAGTGTATAGTATACTTGAAATTTGCTAAAATAGTAGATATTAAGTATTGTCACTACAAAAATATATAAACATGTGAGGTAATGGATATGTTAATTAGTTTGATCATGGTAATCATTTCATAGGTATCAATATATGTATACATAGATTGAAATATCACTTTGTATGCCTTGAATATTTACCTTTTTTATCTGCCAAGTATACCTCAATGAATCTGGGGAAAAAGATTACTGATCTATAATTACTTAGAATCCCAATGTCTTAATTGGATTTTCAGAGGAAATCAGTCATTGACTGTCCAAATCTGCAGTAGCAGCCATATGAACAATGCATCAGGTAGAAGCTGGATATGATTAGGTAGACAAATGTGGTGGCAAGCTCAGAAGAAAGCGTCTGATGCCAATTGCGACAGACCTTTACTTTGAACTCCTGACCCATAACTTCAATCATTTAGCCATGTTATAGAAGTCATGAAACAACTGGAACTATAAATTTATATAATCTCTATAAAGAATAAACAAATTATTCAATCTGCTCTATCCTGAAGCCAGCATGACAGAATGAAAGGTGGGTCAGCTATGACATTTTGTCTTTTTACCTTTTCGTGCAGATACCTGTAGAATGATCCTCATGCAGTTAAAACAGTTTTGCTTTATAAGAGTGCTAATTTGGTTTAATCGTTCTTTTCTTCTTTAAATCAAATCCTCACATCTCAGATAATTTATTGAATCTTATTTGTAGATTAGAGATAAACAATAGTCCAATATAAAAGTACTGATGTGAGCTCAGAAGCCCTCGGTAAAATTCAGCTCTCATTTATATTTTGTGGTTTTGTGTTAGCAGATGTCAGGCCTCAGATAGCACCCTGAAGGGTACTAGTCAAGTGAAAGAATGCTGAAACGCTGTCTTAAGGAACAAAGGAGGTCGCATGGAAGATTTTTAGGCAGATTTGTTTTTGTTTTGTTTTTTTGTTTTTTAGCACCGAAAAAATTTTTTGTTTAACTTTTTTTATTTCATTGCATTTCAGGTGTTGGGGTACATGTGAAGTACATGCAAGATAGTTGCATAGGTACACACATGGCAGTGTGATTTGCTGCCTTCCCCCCCTTCACCTATATCTGGCATTTCCCCCCATGCTATCTCTCCCCAACACCCCCTCACGCTGTCCCTCCCATTCCCCCCAATAGACCCCAGTGTGTAGTGCTCCCCTCCCTGTGTCCATGTGTTCTCATTGTGTTCATCACCTGCCTATCAGTGAGAACATGTGGTATTTCATTTTCTGTTCTTGTGTCAGTTTGCTGAGAATGATGTTCTCCAGGTTCATCCATGTCCCTACAAAGGACACGAACTCATCGTTTTTGATGGCTGCATAATATTCCATGGTGTATGTGTGCTACATTTTCCCTGTCCAGTCTATCATCGATGGGCATTTGGGTTGGTTCCAGGTCTTTGCTATTGTAAACAGTGCTGCAATGAACATTCGTGTGCATGTGTCCTTATAGTAGAATGATTTATAGTCCTTTGGATATATACCCAGTAATGGGATTGCTGGGTCAAATGGAATTTCTATTTCTAGGTCCTTGAGGAATTGCCACACTGTCTTCCACAATGGTTTAACTAATTTACAGTCCCACCAACAGTGTAAAAGTGTTCCTATTTCTCCACATCCTCTCCAGCCTCTGTTGTCTCAAGATTTTTTAATAATTGCCATTCTAACTGGCATTAGATGGTATCTCAATGTGGTTTTGATTTGCATTTCTCTGATGACCAGTGATGATGAGCATTTTTTCATATATTTGTTGGCCTCATGTATGTCTTCTTTTGTAAAGTGTCTGTTCATTTCCTTTGCCCAATTTTTAATGGGCTTGTTTTGCTCTTGTAAATCTGTTTGAGTTCTTTGTAAATTCTGGCTATCAGCCCTTTGTCAGATGGGTAAACTGCAAAAATCTTTTCCCATTCTGTTGGTTGCCAATTCATTCTAGTGACTGTTTCTTTTGCTGTGCAGAAGCTGTGGAGTTTGATTAGGTCCCATCTGTCTATTTTGGGTTTTGTTGCCAATGCTTTTGGTGTTTTGGTCATGAAGTCCTTGCCTACTCCTATGTCCTGAATGATTTTGCCTAGATTTTCTTTTAGGGTTTTCATAGGGTTAGGTCTTATGTTTAAGTCTTCAATCCATCTGAAGTTAATTTTAGTGTAAGTTGTCAGGAAGGGGTCCAGTTTCTGCTTTCTGCACATGGCTAGCCAGTTTTCCCAACACCATTTATTAAACAGGGAATCCTTTCCCCATTGCTTGTTTTTGTCAGGTTTATCCAAGATTGTATGATTACAGATATGTTGTGTTGCCACCAATGCTTCTCTTCTGTTCCATTGGTCTAAATCTCTGTTTTGGTACCAGTACCATGCTGTTTCGATTACTGCAGCCTTGTAGTATAGTTTGAAGCCTGGTAGTGTGATGCCTCCCGCTGTGTTCTTTTTACTTAGAATTGACTTGGCTATGTGGGCTCTCTTTTGGTTCCATATGAAGTTTAAGGTGGTTTTTTCCAGTTCTGTGAAGAAGGTCATTGGTAACTTGATGGGGATAGCATTGAATCTGTAAATAACTTTGGGCAGTATGGCCATTTTCATGATATTGATTCTTCCTAACCATGAACATGGAATGTTTCTCCATCTGTTTGTGTCCTCTCTTATTTCGTTGAGCGGTAGTTTGTAGTTCTCCTTGAAGAGGTCCTTTACATTTCTTGTTAGTTGTATTCCTAGGTATTTTATTCCTTTTGTAGCAATTAGGAATGGCAGATCGTTCTTGATTTGGCTCTTTTTAAGTCTGTTATTGGTGTATAGGAATGCTTGTGATTTTTGCACATTGATTTTGTATCCTGAAACTTTGCTGAAGTTGCTTATCAGTTTCAGGAGATTTTGGGCCGAGATGATGGGGTCTTCTAAATATACTATCATGTCATCTGCAAATAGAGACAATTTGGCTTCCTCCTTTTCTATTTGAATACCCTTTATTTCTTTTTCTTGTCTGATTGCTCTGGCTAGAACTTCCAATACTATATTGAATAGGAGTAGTGAGAGAGGGCATCCTTGTCTAGTGCCAGATTTCAAAGGGAATGCTTCCAGTTTTTGACCATTCAGTATAATATTGGCTGTTGGTGTGTCGTAAATAGCTTTTATTATTTTGAGATACGTTCCAGCAATACCGAGTTTATTGAAGGTTTTTAACATAAAGGGCTGTTGAATTTTGTCAAAGGTCTTCTCTGCATCAATTGAGATAATCATGTGGTTATTGTTTTTGGTTCTGTTTATATGGTGAATTATGTTTATAGACTTGTGTATGTTGAACTAGCCTTGCATCCCCGGGATGAA
>CM052650.1:161515619-161584635 GCA_028533165.1 Leontopithecus rosalia | reverse complement strand
CTGCCTCAACTTCAGGCCTTCTTATTGGTCTATTCATAGTTTTGACTTCTTTCTGGTTTAGGCTTAAGAGGACACAAGTGTCCAGGAATTTATCCATTTCTTCCAGGTTTGCTAGTTTATGTGCATAGAGTTGTTTGTAATATTCTCTGATGATGATTTGAATTTCTGTGGAATCTGTGGTGATTTCCCCTTTATCATTTTTTATTGCATCTATTTGGTTGTTCTCTCTCTTCTTTTTTATTAGTCTGGCTAGTGGTTTGTCTATTTTGTTGATATTTTCAAAAAACCAGCTCTTGGATTTATTGATTTTTTTGAAAGGTTTTTCGTGTCTCTATCTCCTTCAGTTCTGCTCTGATCTTAGTTATTTCTTGTCTTCTGCTAGGTTTTGAGTTTTTTTGATCTTGTTCCTCTAGCTATTTCAATTTTGATGATAGGGTGTCAATTTTTGATTTCTCCACTCTTCTCATGTGGGCCCTTATTGCTATATATTTTCCTCTAGAGACTGCTTTAAATGTGTCCCAGAGATTGTGGTATGTTTTGTCTTCGTTCTCATTGGTTTTGAACAACTTCTTTATTTCTACCTTCATTTCATTGTTTATCCAGTCAACATTCAAGAGCCAGTTCAGTTTCCATGAAGCTGTGTGGTTCTCGGTTAGTTTCTGAGTTCTGAGTTCTAACTTGATTGCACTATGGTCTGAGGGACTGTTTGTTATGATTTTAGTTCTTTTGCATTTGCTGAGGAGTGATTTACTTCCAATTATGTGGTCAATGTTAGAATAGGTGTGATGTGGTGCTGAGAAGAATGTATATTCTGTGGATTTGGGGTTAAGACTTCTGTAACCTATCGGTGTGCTGTATCTAGGGAACCCATCTCACATGCAAGGATACACCAAGGCTCAAAATAAAGGGATGGAGGAAGATTTACCAAGCAAATGGAGAGCAAAAATAAAGCAGGAGTTGCAATTTTCGTCTCTGATAAAATAGACTTTAAAGCAACAAAGATCAAAAGAGACAAAGAAGGACATTACATAATGGTAAAACGATCGATAGAACAAGAAGAGCTAATGATCCTATATATATATATGGACCCAATACAGGAGCACCCAGATATATAAGGCAAGTTCTTAATGACTTACAAAGAGACTTAGACTCCCACACAATAATAGTGGGGGATTTTAACACTCCACTGTCAATATTAGACAGATCATCCAGACAGAAAATTAACAAGGATATCCAGGGCTTAAACTCACACCTGGAACAAGCAAACCTTTTAGGCAGATTTGGCATCAAAATATAGACCAGGTTTCTTCTCAAAAGAATCGGAGAAATTAAGAAAAAGACAATGATTAGGGGAAAATGGCAAATGTAGTGATGGATAGAAGTAAAAATATAAATGTGAAATATAAAGAAAATAAAAATGAACAAAAAAATAAAAGACAATGCTCAGTTAACAAAACGTAATATTCTGTCTTCTGTTCTGATTTTACCACATACAGGAAAAATTAAATAAATACTGGAGTAAAATTGGCAATAATAATTTTAAAAATGAGTTCACAAGCACTTTTTTTTTGGAAAAAAGGATTAAAGAAAGAAAAGATCAGGTTGGGCTAGTGAAGTTTAATGTGATATGTCCACTATCAGTTTACTTGAAAGAGATTTAGATGACATAGTAAGTAAGTCAAGGCTCCTTCAGTGAAAAGCAGATTCATTTTTGCAACCTCTGGTACTTGGACGGTCACAAGGCCTGTGTTACTAGGCCCAAGGTTTGCCTGAAACACAAATCCTGAGGCCACTGAAAAGGAACTCTGATTTCAACTCTTCAAGGAATAAAGCAGCAATCCTGTGGATTGAGTCGTGTTGCCTTGGGCTATAAGCTTTTTCCAGCTTCCTGGCTGACAGTCAGCAGAACAGCATCTGAAGACAAAGCTGAAAGTGACTGCCTCACAGTGCCAGCATATTGATTGGAAGTGGTGATTAGAAAGAAGGACAACTGGCAAAGTTTCTGCACCGTCATTAAGGTGTTTAAATATCCACACTTATGCATAACCATTTATTTTTTCACAGTCATTTGTGAAGGTCAGAGATGCTTAAAAGGTGCTATCAGCATTCAGGAATAATAAGAGAAACAGAGGCAAGGAAAAAACATTAAAAGGAATGGAACTATGTGTAATTTTGATCCCACAACACTGTTCAATGGCTACTGTGAAAGAAATCTAGGAAAATGAGATGAGTTTCTTCAACGTACATATTCTAGCACAGGAAGAATCCTAATAATATATTCCTTAGAACTTGTGAGTAATCTGGAGTAATATTCATCAAAACATTGCAAGAAATGAGGGATTATTATATTGTTCTATCACCATATGAATATAGATGACACCATTAGCAACATGTGTTTTTTACAACATTATATATTTTGTGTATATATATATATATGTATATATATATATGTATACTTATATTATTTGTTTAGATTGCTCTTAGAAGCACAGCTAGATCTGTTTAAGGAATCTTTTCTAAGACTTCTAGTTAAGATATCATAAGTTAACATTTTAAATTATATAACCTGACTCTTTTTTGTTTTGCAGTTGATATGGTTCAAAAGAAAATAAGTATAACAAGAAAGATAAGTGCTTGAAGGGACAGATACCCAGTTCTTTCATTAATCACAATAATGACGTGGTTATTTCACATTGCACGCCTGTATGTAAACACCTCATTTACCCCCAAAATGTATATATCTACTATATACCCACAAAAAAATAAAAATTACCATGTACCCATAAAAATAATTAAAAATAAATTTTAAAAATATTTTCATTGTGATGACCTAATTGGCTATATTTTTCACAAATAAAATATGGTAAGGGCCTGGTGCATTGGGTCACACCTGTAATCCCATCACTTTGGGAGGCAGAGGGGGCAGATTACCTGAGGTCAGGAGTTCAAGACTGCCCTGGCCAACATGATGAAACGCTGTTTCTACCAAAAATACAAAAATTAGCCAGGGGGTGATGGTGGGTGCTTGTATTCCCAGCTACATGGGAGGCTGAGGTATGAGAATTTCTTGAACCTGGGAGGCAGAGGTTCCAGTGAGCCGAGATCCTGCCACTGCACTATAGCCTGGGTGACACAGCCAGACTCCATATCCCCCCCAAAATATATATATATATGTGTATATATCTGGTGTATATATGTGTATGTATATATGTGTATATAAGCATATGTATATGTATATGTGTGTATATATGCATATATATGTATATTTGTGTGTATATATGCATATGTACACATAGGTGTGTACATATGCATATACATATATATACCATATATACACCATACATATATATGTATACACATATATATACATATGTATATATATATATACATATGCATATATATATACATACATACTCACATATATATACACATTTGCCTTTATTTTCAAAAAACATTTGCCTTTGTTCTTATACTGCCTTACTTTTCAAAAATACAAAATGTTCAAAGATTGTTTTGTTAAATAAAATTTATAGGAGGCCATGGAATGAGGCTCCTGTACTAAGGCTAACACACCAAACCAACATGGAGTTTAACTCCAGCAGCTGAGCTTTAGTTAATTTCAGGAGGCACTGTAACCAATATATCTACAGTTGACTTGTCTCTACACAGCACTTCCATTTCCTGTAAATGCTCTCAGATCATGTTATTCGTTGGAGTTCTCTACACCTGCTATTCTTCAAAGAGCTGTGATTCACAAATCATTTTTGTTTGATTTACACAAATAAACTCAAACTTATCTAAGGTTTTTCTTTTCTTTTCCATTAACACTTTAAAGGTCTATTTTTCATAAATATTTCTGTAAGCAATTAGATTATTCTCAAAAGTTAAAAATATTTCACAGAATAAAATTTGGTCTGAGGATCTTTCAGGTTAAGAATGAAGGTATTTGAGTGACCTTGGATTTTAAAAATTAGCAAAGGTGTATAGAACATGATGCAGGTTTCAAGAGTTGAACTTAATAGCGATTTTTCTTTTCTCTTCTTTTTGGCTTTCATGCAACAAATACTAAATGGAAAAGGATATTAAAGTATTTATTTCTCCAAGTAAACTGTCACATTAAAAATATTGGTATTTAATAATCCTTTGCATCACTTCTTCATAACAGTAATTATTTCAGGCAAAAATATACAAACAAAACAAAACAAGTACCTCTGTGCTCTGGAAATCTGTCCTGTACCTTCAGGACAACACTACTTTGGAATAATCCAAGCCAAATTTACAACAAAAGCTCCATAGCTGGTGTCATTTGTAAGTGGAGAGAATGATTGACTTTTATAAATATTCTTTATTTCTAATTATTATGAATACATAACAATTGTACCTATTCATAGGGTATATGTGATCTTTTGATATAAGCATACAATATGTAATGATCAAATCAGGGTCATTGAGATATCCATCACCCCAAGCATTTATTATTTATTTGTGTTAGAAACATTTCAATTCCACTCTTTTAGTTATTTTGAAATATGCAATAAATTATTGTTAACTATAGTTGAATGCAATTCAAAGAATCAAAGAGGTAATTGATTTTACTTGGTAATAGGAGACAAACAGACTTTGACATCAGAAAAAAAAAGTTGAGTAAAAGTATGTACTCATTTTGTGACTTGGGACAAAATAATATAGACTTCTGTGGTTGAGATTCCTTTTTTCTTCAACTGGAATAAGTTTAGTGTATTAAATAAGATACATATAAAGTGATATGGTTTGGCTGTGTACCCACCCAAATCTCATCTTGAATTGTAGCTCCCACAATTCCCACGTGTCTCGGGAGGCACCCGGTGGAAGGTACTTGGATTATGGGGGCAGGTCTTTCCCATGCTGTTCTTGTGATAGTAAGTGTCACAAGATCTGATGGGTTTGTAAAGAAGAGTTTCCCTGCACAAGTCCTCTCTCTTTTGCCTGCCACCATGTAAGAAATTCCCTTTTTCTTCCTTCATCTTCCACCATGATTGTGAGGCTTCCACAGCCACCTGGAACTGTGAGTCCATTAAACCTCTTTTTCTTTATAAATTACTCATTCTTGGGCATGTCTTTATTAGCATCAATACACAAACTATCTAGCACTATGTACATAATAGATACTTTTACTTTATCCCCCAAATGTCCTCTCCTTCTAAATGCCACAGCAGTTCAAAGTGATACCTCATGTAAAATGCAAACACTTCCTTGGAGAGTTATATCAAATCTCCAGATCCATATCATAAACTTAAAAATAGTATTAGTTGTTTAATAATTTAAAATGTAAAATTCTACTCCTTTCATCCAAAAATATGATTTGCATGTTTCCTCTTCTCCACAGAAGTCCTGCTCCTTTCCTTAAAAAGTCATCTTCCACTAATGTGGGTTCTATCTACTTCTGCCTCCCAGAATTGTACTCACTGTCTATTAAATTGTCACCCTGGACTCTTTCACCAACACATTTACATGGAACACATAAACATATTCCTGTTTCTGACACATAAATAACATTCCCTAATAGCCGCTCTGAATTTTCTTCTCATTCCCTTTCAGAGAAGCTCCTAGAAAGAGTCAGTCATCCTGCTTTATTTCCTTATTGGCCATTCCCTTCCTGGACCAGGCTTTCATTTCCATGCTCTACCACTTAACTCCTTGTAAGACCAAAGTTTCTTTGCATATTGCCCAAGTCAATGGTCTTTTTTATTTTTGCCTCTAATTACATCTTTCTGTAGGTCATGATGCTTTTGACCATTTTCTTTCTTCAAATTCTTACTTAACTTTGGCTTACATATAAGCACACTTTTAGCTTTCCTCCTAACTCCCTGGGGTCTTCCCAGTCCTTTCCATGAGACTCACTCCTCTGCTTGGCTTGCAAATATTCCTGATGTCTCAGGCTGTATTCTCAGCCTTATGCTCTCCTTTAACAATATGTTCTTTCCAGACAAGCTCAATTAAATCTCTAAGGATTCTGCTGCTAATTATATCCCAGATGTGTATTTGAAATCCTAATCTCTCATGCTATCTATATATCACTGCCTAATTGAAATCTCTGCCTGAGTGTGTAATAACACCTAAAAACCAATTGTGTGAAACTAATTTTTAACACTCCTTCATGGTCTAGGCATTAAATTGGCTTCACTTTGAATTTTTCCCACCTTGGAAAATGTCATGGTTATTAAACAAATTTCCTAGGACAAAATCTGGCGATCACTCATCTCTACTCTTCCCTCATTGACCCTTCATTTTCTTTCAAGTGCTCTTCAATGAAGTTCTCTCTCTAGTTTGTTTTCTCTATTTCCAATGCCATTTATCTTAATTTGGATGTTTATTATAATCATCATTATTATTCATATTAGAGGGAAGAAAAAGCCAACTCTGTCTTCACACTCTAAATGCTGCCACAGAAAACTTATTAAATGGCAATAGGTCATGTTACTACCTTAAACATTCATGCTTCATGCTTTTTCATTTCTATCAGATACATTTACAAATAATTAAGTTTACCATGTAAGCGCTTTATTATCGTTTCCTTCCTGATTCTTGGATTTCACTTTCCATTACTCTCACACTTATTTTTGTTTCAGCTGCAAATAAATATTAGCAGTTCTCTAAATGTGTAACGTGGTTTCACTCTCTAGCATTAACTTGGTGTTTCCTCTGATTGAAATACTCTTCTCTTTTCACCTCAGATGTTGTTATACATTTTTTTCTCAGATTTCAGTTTAAGTATTGCTTCCTGAGGGCTTTCTGGATTCATGCCAAATCCCTTTTCTCTATCCTTATCCTTTCCATCATAACACGTCACATTTACTTCCACTACTTACTTGTTTCTTTTTTCTCAATAACTCTAGCTATTGGAGGACAAAAACATGTCTTATTCAGGTTTATGATTTAACTTACAGTATCACATCATAATGATTTTATTAAATAAATATTTGCTGAATGAATGACTAAATAAAGGCCCAGGAAGGGCACTAATGAGGGAAAGCAATCATTGAGAGACAATGCATGAGGTAAGTGGGAAGGTACAAAAACAAACTTTCCCAATAATTTTACCACACTTGTCTCTGTCAGGTCAGATAACTAACCTATGAACGTTCAAGATCTATGATTTCTAGGCATTGAGAATAACATACCCTGGCATTAAAAATGTCAATTTTCATTGGATAAACATTGCTCTCACTTTTCTGGGCCCTTTATACTCAAGCAAATTTGATTTTCTAAGTAGATATGAGTTTAGGTGCGACTGTAACTTTTCCACCTCGATTTTTTATCTTTACATGTTTTTCTGATTTATTTGAACTCTTCAATCATTTTAATTGAATAAATACACCAAAAACTCAAGATGGTAATTCAAAATGCAACCTAATAACAATTATACTTTAAAATATAGTATTCAGATAGAGAAGATAATAGGATAATTCAAAATGCAACTTAATAACAATTATATTTTAAAATATAATATTCAGACAGATGAGTTATTAATATTAGAAATTATCTAGTCTAACATCTTCATTTTGAAGAATCTGAGGTTTCAATAGACAAGTTAGTTACTAATCACACAGCATACTAGTGATTTAGGGATTCATCTTGAGATCTATTTAATAAATTAATCTTTTCTCTTCATTCAAGAAATTGTCTGGCTATTGTAAGAATTAGCCTCAAATTTTCTTACCAGTGTTTATTTAACAAGGTTTGAAAAATTCTCCTAACATAAATAGCTGCTGTTTTTAAGCACTGTCTGGCATTATCAGAATCTGTTTGCTAAAATATGTTTTCTAAGTAGAGCATTTAATACGCCAAAGCATATTTTTAAAAATTTTAAAAACATGACTCTCATTCAAATATAGAAAGCACACATGCTGAAGATTTTAACACAGTTAGTCATAGGGAGGATGACTATTTGCTAATAGTCACTTCTCGAAATCCACAAGGAATTGGTTCCAGAAACTTTTGCAGATATCAAAATATGCAAGTGCGTAAGTGCTCAAGTCCCTTATATACAATGGCATAATATTTGTATATAACTTACACAGTCTTCCCATATACTTTAATCTCTAGAGTTCTTGCAATATCTAATACAATGTAAATGTTATATAAATAGTTGTACTCGTTTTATTAAAAAATTGCGTTATTTTATATTGCTGGTTTTAAAATTATTTTTTCAGAATATTTTCAATCCGCAGATGTGAAACTCACAGATATGGAGAATGGACTATAGATACAAACTGGTTAGTTCCCCCACATGGGAATAAAATGGTAATCTTTGAAGTTACTACATTTGCTGAATAGAATAAGTACAAGATAACATAACTTCATAGTGTATGAGCTCTTCTCAGATAGCTTATTAAAAAGACATACCTAGATGCCTTCCTTAATAGAATTAACGACCCCAAGGCTAGTCTGTCAAAAAAGAAAATGAAAAGGACTCACAGTCATTTGTTTTATTTCTGAAGGTAAACAAACAAAAAAAAAATTCTAAGGTCTACCAAACATCTGAATGAACCCCTCTCAGCTACTGGCATTCCTGAGTTAACCCAAAAATCTAGTTGAAGTCATGATGGAAGAAGGGGTTGAAAATGCCTCACTATACCCTCTAGCGTGAACATCTACACAGATGTTAAGTGTAATAAGAAACATTTGCAATCTATTTTCTCTGAAGCCTGCTACCTGGAAGCTTCATTTGCATAAGAAAACCTTGGTTTCCTCAACCTCTGATTTTAACCCAGATATTCCTTTCTACTGATAATAACTCTTTAGAACAAATGCTAATCAGGAAATGTTTAAATCTACCTGTGATCTGGAAGCTCCCCACTATTGAGTTGTCCTGCCCTTCCAGATGAAACCAATGTAAGTAAATCTTACCGATATTGATTGATGTCTCAGGTTTCCCTACAATGTATAAAAGCAAGCTGTACCCCGACCACCTTGGGCACATATTGTCAGGACCTCCTGAGAGTGTCACTGGCAAGTCCTTAACTTTGGCAAAATAAACTTTCTATATTGATTGAGAATGGTCTCAGATATTTGGGGTTCACAAATTGGTAACCACAAAGGGACTCTGAGTGGAGTTGCCCTGACTTTTGACAAATCTCCTATCCATGCTTGGTACCAGCTTGAGCTTTCCTTATGGCTCAAACCAATAGGACAATGTGCTGAGACCTAGGAGCTACCCTCCCTCCAGAGGATCCCTGATACAATTCCCAGGCAAGTAGCTGAACTGGGGATTTTTATTTTGGAAATTCTACTTAATGACTAAAGATTAAAGTTGACAACCATTTGGGTTAAGCTGTCTTTACAACAGGAGCACTCAGTGATCCTATTGTTGGTTTTGTTGTTGTTGTTCTTCTGGTCTTTCTCCCATTGGATTGGACCAACTCTACCCAAATTTGTCAAATCCAAATGAGAATTCAAAACTATGGGTAATAAGACCCACTTGTCTAAGATTCCTCACAGCCTCAAAAAGAAGGAAAACAGCAACAAAAACCAACCATGCACTTGGTTTCTATGTTTGCTTCCCATCTTAAAAAAAGGTTTTTTTTTTTGTTTACTTTTCTTTCACCCGATTCTTGCTTTCCCCTTTGCTGTCTTCAGTACCAAGAAAAAATCTAGAGAAGGCTTCTAAGGACTCAAATCCCTGAAAGAACTCAAAACAAAAACAGCACTCATCCCTTTTGGAGTGCCCTGTTTTCTTTGTGGAGTTTCAAGAGTTGTGGGTCAATTCTTCTTATGTCTAAAGCTCTCCTATATTGCATTACCCGGCCACTTTGGCTTTATGGGTACCAGAGATGATCCGGTAATGTAAAAGCATTTGATTTTGGTGTATGTAATGGCAGATGAGAGCTACAACGTCAGGGGTGGCTGAGCACAGTTTACAGGAAGTAGTATTGGCTGGTGTTTTTCCTCCTAGGAAGCTGTTGCTTATGACCTTAATCCTGATTTGGAGGTACATTCTAAATTGTCTTCTCTATTACCTTTCCTCTCCAAATTAATCTTGACTGGCTTGTCTGCTCGTCTGCATGAGAAACTGAATTGTCACTCTTTTTATAGATAAATGAGAGACCGAGTTTCCTCAGCTCTGAAAAGAAGTTACTTTGTTTGTCAAAGTCAAAAGGTACTCCTTGGTCACTGGGGTTGAGAGAGAGTGTCTGTGGAATTGACCTTCACATGATGTCCAGCAGCTCTACAGGGAACTCCCAACAAAACTAGTTTAAAAAGGCTCATCCAGGAAAAGTATATAGGAGCTTGTCTCTCCATGTTTTGAGCCCTCTCAGAGATGCTAGGCCTTCAGAGAGAGAAACTGAGGCATGTAATAGAAGGCCAGAAAACGACTCAGTGGTGACACACTATGGGTTCCTGTCCACAGTCAGCACAAATTGTTCCTCTACACTAAACCCTAGGCCACAACCCAGTTCCTTGTTTTAAGAAAAAATATGCAAAACAAATTATCTAAGAATGAGGAAGGACAAGTAGAAAGACCCACCTCGGACAGCCCACCCAGTTATAGGGCAAAGTGGTTGTGCAAATGGAAAGACATAACAGGTTTTCTAATACTTCAGCTGGTTATGCATTAGGTCTGTTCTTGTGTACTTTTTTTTTTTTTTGAGACAGAGTTTCGCTCTTGTTACCCAGGCTGGAGTGCAATGGTGCAATCTCGGCTCACTGCAACCTCCGCCTCCTGGGTTCAAGCAATTCTCCCGCCTCAGCCTCTTGAGTAGCTGGGATTACAGGCATGCACCACCATGCCCAGCTAATTTTTTGTATTTTCAGTAGAGACGGGGTTTCACCATGTTGACCAGAATGGTGTCGATCTCTTGACTTGTGATCTACCTGCCTCGGCCTCCCAAAGTGCTGGGATTACAGATTTGAGCCACCACACCGGCCTCTTATGTACCTTTAAAATTGATGGGCAAATTACATCATGGCGAACTCAGGACCAAAAGTTTGACTTGCAACTGACTAGAAAGTTCCTAATTTCTCTATCTCTGTTTTATTTTCTGCCTGCTTGAAGTCTGCTGTTACTTTTCTACTAAGATAAAATTCCACTGTTTGCAACTTTTTAAATTATTATTGTCTTTGCACACTACTGAGTTTATATTAGTTTCTCATGGCCAGAGTTCTGAAATATAAGCTATAAGATCCTTCTTTGTAATGAATGTGTTTGTTTGTGTTTATGTGTATGTACATGTATTTTGTTATGTGTTTTTGGCCACAAAGTACCAAACTGGCTTGAAGCTAAAGAGTATTCATAAATTAAATAATAAGCCCAAATGCTTTTCAAGTTCACATGATTTAGGTAACATTATTAATAAATAAGCTGGTTTTAAAGTTATTGGTGAAGTAATATTAGAAACATCTTAAGAATTGTTGGCATACAGTTTTATTTGCATTTATTGATCAAGCAATAAGAGATTATTGCTGGAGAGGAATTCAGCCTGGGGTGGCCAAACTCCAGTGTAATACTGTCTTCCCACTCCATCCCTTTTCCAGCTCCCCATGCTGCTGAGAGCCACTTCCACTGCACAATAGAATCCTTTGCCTTCACCACCTTCCAATTTGTTCATGCCACCTCATTCCTCCTGGATGATGGATAAGAACCTGGAGTTAGGTACAGCAGTCTATCACCATGGCCCTCCACTGACCTGTTTAACACTTAAGCCATCCATGCATGGTAAAGCTAAAGGAGAACACTCTAACACACACCTTCTGGGGTACTGGGGGCCATGGGCAACCCCTAGATACTGCTCCTGGGCTACAGAATTCTACTCCTCCTAGTGCCTAGAAGCACCCATCCTGGCTCCTGCACCTTCTCACCTGCTCATTCCCCCTTCCACAAAAGTTTGAAGGCTGTGAGCTAAGTAAGTGAGCCACCCCTTCAAGAGTCCTCCATAGAGGTCAAGGGAACTATCCCACTCAATGTGGAGGTGATATTTCACTTCCAAACTACATGAAAGAGTTTGAATCAATTGATTTAAAAAAAGAAGAGTAAGTGCTCATGAGGCTGGTAGAAACTAGCTCAGATGGCTTTTAATTCACATAACTTAGTAATCTTTGGTAAGACTAATTTGTGAAATTTAATCTCAGAATTATCTCCAGTAGTTTAAAATCTTAAAGTCATGTTGTGTTAAATTAAGAAGATGTGTTTGTTTGTTTTTTCTTTTCCTCCACTGGGAATTTGAGTTACTAAGAGCTAAAATAATAAAAGTGTGAAAGGTGTTATGGGGGAAGTTTATAAAACACAAAGATGTGTTTTTTTCTGAAAAAATGTAATATTTATTCTAGTTGAGACTATTTAAGTCACTTTAAAATAAAGGAAAATATGCAGGTAAAACTAAACGAATAAAAAGAAAAATTAAGCCAGGGTAACACATGTTACCTCTGAAATCTGTGGTTTCTAGGAAGATAGTCAATGTGGAAGAAGGGTAAGACCAAGTAAGCATTAAACAGAGGGTACAATGTAAAGGAATTGGTCCATTTTGTAGATTGCTATCATTAGCTTCTTGAGAAACCCTTACAATAATGAATTGTAAAAATAACAAATATAAGGACATAATTCTTAATTTTAAATGCTGCAGAATAAAAGAGGTTGTTTGCTTATACAGGAACCACAGCTCACTATTACACAATCACTGCTGAGTATATGTGATCCCAATGCACAGGAGGTTATTCCTGAAACTAATTCGCCCAGATAAATGCCCCTGTATAGTCTGTTTGCCCTGAGATGGGGACTGACCAAATCTCTCTATAAATTACCAACTGGAGCACACCAGATGAAGCAGTTGATAAGCTTCATATGCAAGCCATGTGGGACTGACTTTCCAATGACCGGCATATTCTCCCACCAAATATGCCTATTACACAGGTCATGAGATTTAGGGGCTCCTACTGAAACCACACTGGAAAATTGTAACTGAGCTGACCTAACTAACTACATCATGCTTCTGACCTCCAAACTGTCCTTGTTCATTTCTGGGTGCAAGTTGAACTAACTTTAGTAAAAACTTAGTTTGTAGTTTAATCAAAGATGATAACAGCCCTTTCCCCCAAACAAACTTCCTTCTTGCCTAGAGACTACACTGCCTTTGCAGGACTAACAAATTAGGCACAAGATTAGAAATTATGGTTTAGAAATTAGCTGGAGGCTACAAGATTCTGACCCTCCCTAAACTGCTCCTAAGATAAGTGCTTAGGATATTTGTCAGACTCTGCACTTGATAAATTAGCTGGTACCACCCAGGTGGATTAACTGTCTCATCTGATCTTGTGACTCCCCACCAGGAACTGACTCAGAGCAAGAGGACAGCTTCAGTTTCCTATGATTTTTCTCTCCTACCTAGTCAGTCAGCATTCATGGCTCATTGGTTCCCCCTACCCACCAAATTGTCCTTAAAAACTCCAATCCCTGAATGCTCAAGGAAATTGGTTTGACTAATAATAAAACCCTGGTCTCCCACATAGCCAGTTCTGCATGAATTACTTTCTATCGCAATTCCCCTGTCTTGAAAAACTGGGTCTGTCTAGGTGACAGGCAAGATGAACCCAGTGGGTGGTTACACTTTTACATGGACACCCCCCGGTGACATCACTCCCACAGAATCATACAACTGTTTGAGAAGCCTTATCAAATTTCCTGTCCCTAATGGGTCTTACAAATGCTTAATAAAACATTGGCTTAATTAACAACAACTAAATTAATTAATTAATAGGGAAAGAAAAAAAGGAGTCAATGGACCCTCCCCAGAAGGGTCATAGAAATTTTTGGATGGGTTTTTACTATTTGCCCCACATTGGAAAATTAAGAAGAAAAAAAGAAAAAAACTAAATAAAAAGCCAAAGGTTGTAATGAGAAAGATGACATTGCCTGGGTAATGTTAAGGCAAATAATATAAACAAATAAAATAAACATTAGCCAAAGGGCCTGAGTGCATTGGCCCGACCTTTGATATAAGATCAAATCCTTTTGATAGAGTATCTTGCTACCTGGGGAATGCAAGAAGGAGAATACTCATAAGCAGGCACCCTTTCCCCCACCAGTACTAATTCTAACTATATCCTCATAGAGATTCTAGAGCTGTTAGATTGTACAGTGCCTGATAGACAGCTCTCATCTAACAAGAGCTGTTTGGCTTGTTTGTACAGTGCCTGATAGCTCTCATCTAACAAGAGTTGTTTGGTTTGTGGATAGCAGTGGCATCCTATTTGAAAGCTATGCTATGGTTAAAGAAGAGTAAAGCAAACCTTTTCCTTTTGTTATTTATAGTTTAGAACTATTGGTTGAAGTATATTTTTGTGAACAAATTTACTTTTCTGAGTTCTCCAAAATATGGAAACTGTTCATGATCATTCTGGTTTTATGACAATCTAGTTATTTGCATAGGTTTAACAAGAGTCTTTGCTTTTAAAACAGGACAACTAGAAACACTGGTTATTTTACCAAGGCGTTGACTAGCATAAAACATTTTTAGGTAAAGTTCCAGCAAAGGCAACTTTAAAGGAGCCTTTATGGCCAATCAATTCCTGCTGCATTTTATGTGAATAATCAGGCCAAGCAAAAGCCCAAAACTTACTTTGCACATAATTTGGTCTTACTCTAACTTCTCTCTAATAGAAAAGGAGGGCTAGAGAGAGAAAGAAATTGTTTCAAAGGAAAAGTGTAACACCTGTTACTAAATTTCAGCTCCAGCTTTTGTTTTTGAGTGCAGATTGAATCATTAATTATTTCTTGGCTACAATAACCCTCTGGAGGGTACCAGACTATAATTTTTCTTCATATTTTTAGTTGGCACCCTAATGGAATGGGTTTTTTTTCCTGTTCTGACACACAAATACTCTGATTGTAGAAATATTAATCTTATTTATCTCTCCTTATTTTATATCCAAGGAAGCTGAAATTATGGCAATCTGAAGAGTGGAGATGCAGAACTCCTTCCTTTAGCATTCCACTGGGCCTGATCTGTTTTTCGCTTCCAATGCCCTGATGTTAAGACTATACAAGCACCCTCCCTCTAGGCCCAATGACTGTCATGGAAAAGGTGGGCATGTGAGGTTGTAAGGGTCTGGATTTGAGGGATAGAATTAGGACAAAGTTGGACCCTCCAAATTACAGGTGGGTGCAAAGATGCCTAAACAGTCAAAAAAACAAGGTACTTTGCTTTCTGAACTATCACATGACACCTTTTCATCTACCCCAACTGTCAGACATTTAAACCGCAGTGACTCCATCATGAGTGAGGGCAGGGAAAATGAGGCTGGAACTTGCTGGGCTGCATTCCCAGAAAGTCAGGTATTCCTCACTTCTAGGTGTTTACCATGAAGGGAACAGACTGATAATGTTTACTAAACAGACCGAGACTTGGGAGTGCCCAGATACCCTGCTATCTGGAGAAAAAAGGCATTTCTAATTTTGCTTTAAAGAAAATAACACTGATTCTTGCAAAAATATAGTAAATAAGAAAATTAATCCTTTATCATAAACCCTTATAGAAGAGCACATCTCCCATGATCTTTTGTTATCCTCTATATACAAGCATTGTACCCAGGGTGCACGCATTCTCCCTCTTACTCTCTAGAATGCCCTACTCTGTCTATGGAGTAGCTGTACTTTCACCACTTGACTTTCTTAATAAATTTGCTTTTGCTTTGCACTGCAGAATTGCCCTGAATTCTTTCTTGCATGAATCCAAGAACCTTCTCTAGGGGTCTGGATCAGGACCCCTTTCCTGTAACCTTTCTGGAGACCACTGAAGGAACTGTAGTGAAGAAACCCCTGACCCAAAGGCTAACTTTGGATAAGTGGTGGGATCCTGTTGTCTTTCTGGTGACTGCTGAAGAGCCTATAGCACAGAAATCCGCAATCGAAAGGGTAATTTAGGTAAATGGTAGGTCCGGTAATATCTTTCTGGTAAACCCAGAAGGGTGGTACTGGAGAGACCACTGACCCAAAGGAAAGTCAGGCTGACTTTGGGTGAGGATTGGGTTAGAAGACCCAACTGAGGGGAGTCTCTCCTAAGACAGAGAGGGTTAAAGGCTTCTCCCAATAAAAGGCAAGGACTTTGGACCAACCTTAGGTTAGAGGCCTGACTTAGCAGGGTTAGAGTCAATTCTGAGATCTAGGGGGTTGAAGTCCCTCTCTGATGACAATGAGTTTGGCACCACAGGATTTTAACTGCTATGCAGTTTGTATTAATCTGCCATGTCTTCTTTGCTGCATGAATCAGTTTCTTGGTTGCTGTCTCTGTTTTGCTGTCATTTTCAGGAGACTTCATGTAACGGGTCTTAGAGATTTTAACTTAGTCTTCCTACACGTGCTTCCTGATTTCTATCCATTTGCTTGTGAAACATTGGGAACAAAAAAAACCATTGAAGTCTGCCTCTCTAAAGTGACTGATTGGGCTTGGTATTTAACAGCTATGAGCAGTAAGATTAGATAGATGTGGTTATGCTTTGTTGCTGCTGTGCCAACTAGGGGTGGTTGAGAAGCGCTAGCCTGAAAATCAGGGAACTTGTTTTCTTGCTGTTTTGTTTTATTCTGCACACACAAAAACACTTCTTTCCTTTCTTGGATTCAAGCAAACTGGCTTTGCTTGTCCAAACCATATTGCCACCATTGCCCAGAACCTTCTTGCTCTGTTCATTCCCATCTAAATCCTCTTCATTTCCTTTGCCTCATTCAACATTTATTTTGTTGGAGTCCATGTTGTGATTTATCCGAGATTCGTGGCTGACTCCTTTATATTATTCAGATAATGTGGATAAGATAATTCCAATTTTTGCAGACATCCCCCCATTTAATGCAGCTGATCTTAAAACCCTCTCCTGTCCTTTGTTTTTTTTCTTTTTTTTTTTTTTTTTGAGATGGAGTTTCACTCTTGTTACCCAGGCTGGAGTGTGATGGCACGATCTCGGCTCATCGCAACCTCTGCCTCCTGCCTCAGCTTCCTGAGTAGCTGGAATTACAGGCACGGGCCACCATGCCCAGCTAATTTTTTGTATCTTTAGTAGAGACGGGGTCACCATTTTGACCAGGATGGTCTCGATCTCTTGACCTCTTGATCCACCCGCCTCGGCCTCCCAAGGTGCTGGGATTACAGGCTTGAGCCACCGCGCCCGGCCTTCCGGTCCTTTTTAGTGGAACTCAGCCAGTGGCAATACAATGTCGCAGGTTTGGAACTTCTCTTTCTTTCTTTCTTTTTTTTTTTAGACGGAGTTTCGCTCTTTTTACACAGTTGCTAGAGTGCAATGGCGCAATCTTGGCTCACCGCAACCTCCGCCTCCTGGGTTCAAGCAGTTCTCCTGCCTCAGCCTCCTGAGTAGCTGGGATTACAGGCGCGCGCCACCATGCCCAGCTAATTTTTGTATTTTTAGTAGAGACGGGGTTTCACCATGTTGACTAGGGTGGTCTCGATCTCTGGACCTTGTGATCCACCCGTCTCGGCCTCCCAAAGTGCTGGGATTATAGGCCTGAGCCACCGCGCCCGGTTGGAACTTCTCTTTCAACATCACCTGCCTCCTTCGTGGGAACCATGGCAAAGAACTCATGACTAGGATGTATTCTTGAACGCTGAGACCAATTTAAGCTGAATGGACATAAGAGAAAACTGGTATTTCAATGTCCTCTCAACGTCCGGCCGCTTGTGTGTCTGCCTGCTAGGGTCTCGGAGTTTTTATAGTCACAGGGAGGAGGCGTGGCGGGCCAGGGTGGTCTTGGGAAATGCAACATTGTGAAATCAGGAGTGCCTGTCCTCACCTGGGTCCATGGGCACAGGCCTGGGGGTGGAGCCCTAGCCAGGGACCTGCCCTTCTCTTCCCAGCACTTCCCTGCCCTCCTTCCGTCTCACAATGATAGCCTGATGGCCGCAACTGTCAGGCAAGCTCAAGACAGACGGCCGAGACCTTTCACGGCTCTCGTGGGACAACTAGCCTATCTCCTGAGGAGCCTCAGGTAACCCTTGACGTGGGTTAACTGGGTGGAGTCGGTGTGAGACTATTGATTTCCTTCTGGCCTGCTTACTCTGTTTAGACGCATTCTATTGGGCCTATTATCACAAAGATGTATGGTCACGGGCATAGACGCCCAAACTGTAGACACCATTTCCCTTATCCTCCAAGCTGCACTTCAGGGACGCTGGTTTTCTTCTGTTTACCACACTCCCTTGCCGGGGAGGGATTTTTTGACTCAGCTGCCAAGAGTAGAATCTCTTGGAAATCACAGGCAAGTGAAAAGTTGCTCCTTCTTTTTTTTCCTGTGAATAAATATCAGGCTTTGTCACTAGACACTCCTGACGTAAGTCTTAAAGTATGCCAGACTTTGAATCCAGCTACCTCTTTGCCTGACCCACAGGCACCCTAGTCATTCTTGCTTACAATTACGGAAGAGTTTATTCCAGCCAGCTGGCTTTAAAGGATGAGCCGCTAGATAATGCTGAGGTACAATGGTTTACAGATGGAAGTAGCTTTGTGTATCAGGGAAACAGAAAAGCTGGCTATGCTGTTGTTAGCACGTGATAATTGAATCTCAGGCCTCACCAGCTTCTACCTTGGCTTAAAAGGCAGAATTAATAGCTCTTATTAGAGCCCTGCAATGGGGAAAGGACTTAAGAATTAACATTTACACGGACTCTAAGTATGTCTTTCTGGAACTTTATGCTCATGCTGACATCTGGAAGGAATGGGGATTCCTAACTGCTAAGGGTTCCCCTATAAAACAACACTTAGAAATTCCAAATCTATTGGATGCTGTTCTGCCGAAGGAAGTCACTGTGATTCACTGCAGAGGACATCAAAAAGGAAATTCTAGTGTGATTAAGAAAAGGTCTTTTGTAGATGCAGCCGCTAAGGCAGCAGCATTAAAGGAGCCAGGTGGACTTTCTGGCACATCAGTGCCCTCAGCTACGGTAATGACAGAACCAAAATATACCAAAGAGGAACAAGAATGGGATAAAGGTCAGGATTTAATTCAAGATCCTTCTGGCTGGCTTAGCAATGAAAACAAACTGTTGACGTTAGGTGATAATCAGTGCAAAATAGCTGGGTATTTGTATGACTCTACTAATCTAGGAAGAGATTCCCTGTTTCAATTGATGTCTTGGCTTTTTATAGGAAAAGGCTTAGTTAAAACAGTAAAGCAGGTAACTCAGACCTGTGAACTATGTGCCTGGAATAACCCAAATAACCAATCCTTACCTCCTCCTTTAGTAAAGCCTGTTCGGCATAAAGGAACATACCATGATAAAGATTGCCAGGATATACTCAGATGCCCTCACTCAAAGAAATTAAATATTTATTAGTATTTGTTGACACCTTCACAGGTTGGATTGAGGCTTCTACCCAGTCTGAAAAAGCACCTGAAGTTTCTAAATTCCTATTAAAGGAAATAATTCCTAGTTTTGGGCTACCCAGGAAATTACAGAGTGATAATGGTCCATCTTTCACAGAGACAATTACCCAAAACACATCTTCAGCCCTAGGAATTCAATACCACCTTCACTCAGTGAGGAGGCCACGGTCTTCAGGGAAAGTAGAAGGAGCTAATCAAACTCTTAAAGGGACTCTTGCTAAACTATGCCAAGAAACATCAGAAACCTGCTGCCTTTATTGCCTGTAACCTTGTTCTGGGTTTCAGTGGGCCCCAAGGGAAATCTGCAGTTCAGTCCTTTTGAAATAATATATGGAAGCTTTTTTTTTTTCTATTGTGCTTTAGGTTCTTGGGTACATGTGCAGATCATGCAGGATTGTTGCATAGGTACATACATGGCAAGGTGGTTTGCTGCCTCCCTCCCCTCATCACCTGTATCTGGTATTTCCACCCACCCCACCTGCCACTGTCCCTCCTCTAGCCCCCACCCAACTGACTGCAGTATCTGATGCTCCCCTCCCTGTGTCCACATATTCTCATTGTTCAACACCCACCTGTGAGTGAGAACAGGCCGTGTTTGGTTTTCTGTTCTTGTGTCAGTTTGCTGAGAATGATGGTTTCCAGATTCATCCATGTCCCTA
Organism: Leontopithecus rosalia; assembly: GCA_028533165.1. Taxonomy (NCBI): domain Eukaryota; kingdom Metazoa; phylum Chordata; class Mammalia; order Primates; family Cebidae; genus Leontopithecus; species Leontopithecus rosalia. The sequence goes on along the minus strand of CM052650.1, from coordinate 161,564,616 downwards.
TGAAGGACACAAACTCATCGTTTTTTATGCCTGCATAGTATTCCATGGTGTATATGTGCCATATTTTCTTTATTCAGTCTGTGGTTGATAGACATTTGGGTTGGTTCCAAGTCTTTGCTATTGTAAACAGTGTAGCAGTGAATATACATGTGCATGTGTCTTTATAACAGAACCATTTATAATTCTTTGGAAAGCCTTTTTTAACTACAGACCTCCTTACAGACATAGATACTTTCAAGCCACAGACTTATGCAGTCAACTTAGCACCAGTGCAAAAGGCACTCCTTGAATATGGAAATCAAAGACTTCCTTCCCCCACTAAGGAGAAGACTCTTGTTACAACGCAGCCAGGAAACAGGATCTTAATAAAAATTTAAAAGGAATAAGTCTCATCAGATCAACTTTCCCCCAAAAGGGAAGGGACCCTATCAAGTTCTCCTTAGTATGTCAACTGCAGTTAAACTTCCGGGAATAAAAAGCTAGGTCCACTTATCTCAAATTAAACCTTTCTCTTGTGAAGTCTCACCGGCTGACACACTCGAGACTGATCACATTTGTTCCTGTGAGCCGACCAGTAGTCTCTGACTCCTGTTCAGAAGAACCAAAGGGATGGGTAACATAAAGATACAGGTTGGCATTTTACTTTTGGGTATAAGTTGGAAACATGCCGAGAGTAACTTACGTACTGAACCTATATGGCTTGGTTCTGACAACTACCAGCTCCTGGAAAGACTTCCTGTTTAGTTTACTTGGATCGATACACTTGTTTTGCTTTGCCATTGTGGAATATATTGTGGTTGTACTCTTTGTATAGGAATGCAAGACAAGCTCATTCAATGCTTTCTTAAGTCGGACACTTACTAATCTTCCAGATATCATCACGTCTTGTCAGAACTCAGAGTTATAAACGAAATTCACCATACCAACACTTTCTGACTGAGCTTCTCTCTACTCTGAAGGCAATCCTATTAGGATAGTTAGGTAGGAATTTCATTGCCCCTATTCAGCCTGAAGGAGATTCAGAAGATCGATCTTCATTCCTCTGCAATTCTTAGGATTAAGCGTCCCCCTGTAAAGGGAGAGGGGAGATATGTCAGAGTTGAGAGTTGATCCAACCAGAGCGACTCCATCTTGCATGATGGCTAGGAAAATGAGGCTGGAAGTGGCTGAGCTGCATTCCCAGAAAAGTAGGTATTCCTAGTAACTAGATGTTTGTGATTAAGGAAACAAGCTGATAAGGTTTACTAAGTGGACACAGACTTGGGTTTGTCCTAATATCCGGATATCTTAAGAACAAAGACAGTCCTAATTTTCCTTTAAAGATGATAATATTGGCTGGGTGCAGTGGCTCACACCTGTAATCCCAGCACTTTGGGAGACTGAGGCAGGTGGATCACGAGGTCAGGAATTTGAGACCAGCCTGACCAACAGGGTGAAAACCCATCTCTACTAAAAATACAAAAATTAGCTGGGCATAGTGACACACACTTGTAATCCCAGCTACTCAGGGGGTTGAGGCAGGAGAATCGCTTGAACTCAGAGGCAGAGGTTGTAGTGAGTGGAGATTGTGCCACTGCACTCCAGCTTGGCAACAGAGGAAGACTCTGTCTCAAAATAATGATAATAATAATAATACTGATTCTTGCAAAAATATGGTAACTAAGAAAATTAATCCTTTATCACAAACTCTTGTAGCAGAGCGTATCTCCTCATACAAACATTGTACCTAGGGTGGACATGTTTCTCCCTTTACTTTTGGAAATAATCTACTCTGTCTATGGAGTAGCTGTCCTTTCACCACTGTACTTTCTTAATAAACTTACTCTTGCTTTGCAATGCAGACTCACACTGAATTATTTCTTGTGTGAGATCCAAGAACCCTCTGTTGATGTCTGGATTGGGACACAACCATAAAAAATTGCCTACTTCCTGTGAAATTAAAAATAAGAAATTACTGAGAGTATAAAGAGATCTCAGAACAAAACCTCCTGGCTATAATACTCCCAGTTAAGAGTTGTTCAGATATATGTGTATTTTTTTTAATTTTCAGAAGAATGCTTATGTTTTGTGTAACTAATTACTGTAAGTCTGTAACTAAGACCAAGATTATAGCAGCTCAACACATAGAAGTTAAAGATAAGTCAGTTTTGTTTCCTTGCCTTTGGATTTTGTTTGTTGGCTTTTTACTTTAAAAAAAGAAAATTAAGGGGGTAATGAATGCCTGTCCATGTCCATTCTTATCTGGCCACCAAAAGACAGAGTAGACCTGGGCCAGGCAGCTATGCCACCCCAGCAACACTATGGGACAAAATAAAAATGCAGTGGCCATTGATGTTGCCTTTGGCAAATCTTGATCTTGGCCAGAAGGGGAGAATGTAAACCCAAAATGAAATTCTAAGGTTCCCCAACCTTCTGAATGGACCCTTCCTCTCAACTAAAGGCATTCTGGAGTTAACCGGAAAAATCTCGTTCAAGCCATGTTGGAAGAAAGGGTGGGACATGCCTCACCATACCCTCCAACCTTAACCCTCTACCGGGATCTTAAGTCTGATAAGGAGTATTTACAATCTGTTTTCTCTGAAGGCTGCTACCTGGAGGCTTCATCTGCATGATAAAACTTTGTCTCCACAACCCCATATCTTAACCTAGACATTCCTTTCCACTGATGATCACTCTTTCAACCAATTGCCAATCAAAACATTTTCAAATCTATGACCTGGAAGCCTTCCTTCACCATCCTCCCACCCTTAGCTCTGGCTTAGAGTTGTCCCGCCTTTCTAGGTGAAACCAAATGTAAATCTTACATGTATTAATTGATGTATTATGTTTCCCTAAAATATATAAAAGCAAGCTGTATACCGACCATCTTGGTCACATGTCCTCAGGACCTCCTGAGTCTGTGTCATGGTTATGTCCTTAACCTTGGCAAAATAAACTTTCTAAATGGATTGAGACATGTTTCAGATATTTTGGGTTCACACGCATTTAACATCATTTAAAAATACATATATTATAAAAGCAGTATCCTGCTGCATCTAATGACAGTGAACTTCCCAGTTTTACCTAAACTTGCAAATGGAAAGTGTTTGAAGAGACTAGTATGTGGGAGAAATTCTTACAGATCCTAATGTTTGCTGCAAAGTGTGTGTGTATCGCTTTAAATGAATGAGAGAAACAAGTTTAGCAACATATAGTAACAACAATAGCTACCGCATATTAACCTCATTATGCAACTCTGCCAATATGCTAAATGTTTTGAGTATATTTTTATCACCCTCACTACAACCTTAAAGTTTAGAAATTATTTATACACAGCAGATGGCGAACTCCAATTCAGAAAGATTAAAATCCTTTGCTCAATAAAGCGAAAAGGGCAGATTTGAATTAACCTCCATCTGCCACCAGTGTTCATTTTCTCACTGCTTTCGTATTTTTTATTTTTTAGTCTTTGGCTTTTCTCTTCCATCATAAATCTTTGGAAAAGCAGGGACTGAAGTGGTCTAATACACATTCATCTCCAGAAATACAGTTCTTAAGAAGCCAAAAAATAATAGCGTGTATTAGTAATGCCAGTAGTAATTATTGAGCATGTGCTATATTCCAGTTTCTGTGCTGATTACATAACCTGCATGAATGTATTCAGTGTTCACAATGGTGCTGTATGGTAAATAATGTTGAACCTTTAGTTGTAACCACTTAAAAGCAGATTTCGCTTAACAGGCAAAAAAACCAATGTGTGAACATCATGGTAGACAGCTAACAAGAGTTCCTAGGTAGCGAGGATCCAGCCTCGGAGGATGCACACACAGGAATGAACCTTGTGTATGCCTCCACCTTACGGTAACACTGGAGGACTGGTCCAGTGAGAATGCGGCCAGCACTGCTGCCACTCGTTAGCTTCTATGACTTGCGCCGTCGATCCTTTGGGGATTGTTGCCTCCAAGCCCAGCAATACTGTCCAAAGAATGGAGTTTTGTTGTATGTATCAGTTCCAGAGATAATAACATGAGGTCCTCAGTATGGAGCAGGTGCCCCTCACTAGCATCAAAGCCTTTTAACCTTCCATTGAGGGAGGGGACTCCATCTTCCACCAAGATTCATATGGTGAGGAACTTTTTCAAGCTTAAAAGAGGATTTAGATGCTGAGCACCCTTAAAGAATAATTAGTAACCACTTTACAGGTAAGAAAACTGAACTGGAGAAAGATTACAGTTTTCTCAAATACACATTTTTTTTTTTTGAGATGTAGTCTCTGTTGCCCAGGCTGGAGTGCAGTGGTGCGATCTCACCTCACTGCAACCTCCACCTCCCAGGTTCAAGCAATTCTCCTGCCTCAGCCTCCCTAATAGCTAGGATTACAAGCATGTGCTACCATGCCTGGCTAATTTTTGTATTTTTAGCAGAGATGGGTTTCACCATGTTGGCCAGGATGGTCTCGAACTCCTGACCTCATGATCCAACCACCTTGGCCTCTCAGAGTGCTGGGATTACAGGTATGAGCCACCACGCCCAGCCTCAAATATACATAATTAGTAATCAGCAAAGATGTGACTGGATTTTAGAGTTTGCATGACTCTAGCGTTTCTGCTTCTAGCTACTTTCTGCTTTGGTAGTTTCCTACTGTTATTTGTTTTGCTCAGGCATTTGGTCAGTGTAAAAGAAGCCACGTGTGTACACTTTTTATATTTTGTTTTCTGCCAGCTGCTGAGGGGTCGCTCCTATGACATCTCTCTTTTATACTGAGAGGCAAAGGGAACATTGGGTTTGCACTCATGCAGAAGCAGTCCCTCCTAATAACAGCTGTTACTATTGTTTAGAGATTCTTCTCACAGGATATTCATACACATCTCAGCCTTAACCAAATGATATTTTCCTTCTGAATATGAATTTTCCATTCAAGTTGTACATCATCTCCTGTACATATGCATATGGATTTGATGACCTTAGGTCTTAAAGTTTGTGGACATTCTGAATCATACTTGACTTTTCAAAATTAAATTATGCTGAAAGATAAACATAAAAGAAGCTAAAATGTGAGAGAAAACATTTGTACACTGCAAACATTCTGAAACAAAGGTAGGAAGCTTTTAGGCACGTCTGTTGCTAGGAAACCATGCCTTGGTTATATAGTTTCAAAATTACTGAAGAGCTCCTGCTTTGCTTAGGTCCATAGAGAACCAACAGGAGCAAAAGAAAATCTGATGCAATAAAATGTTTAATGTTTAAAAAGATGACTGCCAAAATAATTAACTGAATACTGTACTAATAATAAGGTTCAAGTCATAGATTGTTATTTATTTGGAGACATGGGTTTAAACTGCTGTACGATTTATGAAGCTTTAAGGTATTAATTAATTTTTTAGCATTAGAGAATTCAGGACAGCATTTAAAAATTGGAGATAGTATTAACTACTTCACATGATTTTTGTGTAAAAATAATAGTGATAGCATCTTGTATAGTATATGATGTGGCTTAGTGTTTAATATATAAACCAAGTATATATATATATATGTATATATATATGTATATATATGTGTATATATATATATATATATATATATATATATATATAGCTGCCTCTAAGCCCAGCAGTAGTGCCCAAGGAATGCAATTTATTTAGCTCCTTCCTTACCCTTGTTCCACCGTCACTCATCTGGGCGATTGCAATAGCTTTCTGACTGGTTTTCTGGTCAGCAGGCCTTCTCTTAGCACTAGCTGTATTTCCAAAGCAAAAACCTCATTCTCTAGGAAAATTTGCTTGCATATAAAAAAATCAATTAACCTCCTCCAAATTCAATAAGCTGAACAAAAATAAGTAGAAGCAGCAGAAAACAAATGGAAGAAAGGATACAGGTTCATTCCATATACTTTGCAAATTGTTATCCACAAACAAAATTTTCCAAGAATTACTGAGTGGCTCCTCTCTAGTTTTTTTCTGAAACAGTATAGTCTGAGAAAAGGAGTGGACACCTTTATGAGAACTCTTAGTGATAACAGAAATTTAGAAGAAAGCATCAAAAATAGAGATTTCTGGTGGCAGTAAGTTGGCAAAGCAGGGACATGTGCAGAATATCAGCCATAGTTCCCCATTACAGGTGCACAGCTCTTGACTTGAGACAAGGAATTTCAGGGTTTATAAAGTTTGCTTTCCTCTGCAAAAAAGAAAAAAGGAAAGGAAAGAAAGAGGGAAGGAGGAATGGAAGGAATGAAGGAAGATAGGAAAGGAGGGAAGGAAAGGAAGGGAGGGAAGGAAGAAGGGAGGGAAGAAGGGAAGGAAGGAAAGAGGGAGGGAGGGAGGAAGGGAGGGAAGGAAGGTAAGAGGGAGGGAGGGAAGAAGGGATGGAAGGAAGAAAGGAAGGAAGGAAGGAAGGAAGGAAGGAAGGAAGGAAGGAAGGAAGGAAGGAAGGAAGGAAGGAAGGAAGGAAGGAAGGAAGGGTAGAAGAGGCCTAAATAATTTCAAAGTTTCTGTGTCTTACAACAAAGACTTCAGAGAAAGCAAAGGAAAAAGAAGTAAGAAAAATTAACAACTAGAGGAGGCATTCATGACCTGGAGTGAGGCTGAACAGAAGCCTCAGTTCAATGCTTCTCTCTACTGCTGCCAATAACTCCATATGGGAAGCGCATTCTAAATTTTGCTAACTATTCCGACAGTTACTTAATACTGTCCTGGAAACATTGGAAAAGAGAATAAATTGAATGATATAAAGAATGGAAACCCAGAAAAAAATCTAAGTATTAGCAAATTATATCAGAGAACACCTCATATTTCAAGAGATTTCACTGAAAATGGAAACACATGGAAAGTAATGAATTAATACATGGCATTATTAATATATGCAAATCAAAGCATTACTGGTACAAAGCTAGTTAAGGATAAGGAAGTAAATTACTCACATTAAGAATATGAATAGTAAGGCAAGGCATGGTAGCTCAGGCCTACAATCCCAGCACTTTGGGAGGCTGAGGCAGGAGTATTGTTTGAGGTCAGGGGTATGAGCCCAGCCTGGCAAAAATAGTGAAACCCTGTCTCTGCAAAAAATGCAAAAATTAGCTAGGATGGTGTGTACCTGTTGTCCTAATTATTCAGGAGGCTGAGGTGGGAGGACCATCTGAGCTCGAGAGGTGGAGACTGCAGTAAGCCATGATGGTGTCATTGTACTCCAGCCTGGGCAATAGAGCATTTCAAAAAAAACTGTGATAATAATTTAAACAAAAAGAATATAAGCAATAAAATGATTAGTGACGTGTGTAACGAAAAATATATAGAACCTACAAGTGAATACAACTTTTGAAAAGAAGACTTGAATAAATTAAAAAAACTGTTGTTATTCTTGAAAACTTCATATTTTAAAAGTATAAGTTTTCCTTAGATGGTCCAATAGATGAGATGTAAGCCCCGTAAGGATACTGGGATGCTTTAGATTTTTTTGGGTTGGGAGTAAAACTTGGCAAAATTATTTTAAAGTTCATCTGAAGAATAAAAATAGGTAAATAGACATGGCGGGAGGGAGGGCCTTGCACAGAATTGGCAGCAGTGAGCATGGACCTGCTGGTAGAAGACATCCTGAGGCTAAAATAATGGGAAAGGAAGAAACTAGCTGCGTCTGTACTTTATTCCGTATACGAGAATACATTCAGCACGTAAACCATGTACATTTGAGAGGAAAATATGCACGAATGATTTATACCTTTAGCACAGTTGGTATTTTTAAGAGATAAAACATTTTTTAAAGTATGATGTGACACTAAAAAATCAAAAATAAACAATTCATGAAATTGACATATGGAAACGTAACCATCATGACAAAATATGTAAAAGTGAAAAGCCTCTTTGAGGTCAAAATAAATGATAATGACGCTGCACTGGGCAAAAGTGCTTGTCACACGTAAGAAAGCAAGTTCTCTGATACAGAACATGTTAAACTCCCTAGGATAAAACAACCTGGGAGAAACGATGACGGGTTCCTCTAAAAAGGCATTTGACAGCAATCAGCTAAAATAAAAATATCCAGATAATATTTTTAAGAGCTTCAATTTCATTTATAATTTTAAAATACAAATTAAAATAACAATTTACCATTTTTTACTTAACACATTAGCAGGAATTTTTAAAAAATAGCTGAATCTCCTTGTGGCAATATGGAAAATAAAGATTATACAAGAAAAAATTAACACGTTATCAACAACTGCCTGTTCCACAGTGCAAGGCGTGCAACCTCCCACAGGGCCCTCTCAGTGCACCTGAGACTCCAACCTCACGACTGCCCCACCCCAGAGGCTTGGCTTCAGCAGGTACGTATTTCAATGCACAAGTTGTATTCACAAGAAATGCAACTTTAATTTTTCAAATCTTGATTTCATATTTCAAGTCCTCACTTGGTATCAATTCAGGGTTCTTGCCCCTTTGCCAGGTTGGTATTGAATTCCAAGCCACTATGGTGGGAAGTTTCTCGTGTTCAGAAAATTCCAGCCCTCACCAACAGTGGCTGAGATGCCACTCTCTCCTTTGGACACGGAAAAGTAGTTTGTGCACGTTGCCACTATGCTTTTCTCAGTATTTTACTAATTTTATTTTAGAGTCTTAACACGACTTTGGACTCTACCTAAGGTTAGGCACGTAGACTCCATAGATGTTTAGATAAAACGGGGCTTTCTGGATATTCCTTTGTACCTTTTCCCATTGGGTTTGACAGCTTTGAGTTTAGTGTGCCAACATTGAAGCTCCTGTTATTTTTCTACTGTTATTCTTCTGTTAATGAAATTATTCTCTCAGATTTAGGGGGAAATTTTTGCATCTCCAGAGTCTCTTCAGTGCCTGTGCCCGAGTTTTCGAACCCATGAGACTTTTATCTGCTCTAACGTTTCTTTCCTGAGTCAATGAATGACAAGTGGTCCAATAGATATTGGCAAACACTTCGGGAAATCAACGATACTATTTTAAAATATCGGATGTTAGCTCATCTCGCTTGTAACCGATGCCACCTACACAAGGAAGACTGTGTGACAGATTGCATGATGGCCTGAGGAGGAGATACGGGGCAGCTTGGAGAGAGTAGCTGGGCAAGAAAAGCTTTCCAGTCGAGGTGCATCTCAGCTCTTTTCGAAGGACATGAGATGTGGTGGTTGGCGGAAGAGAGACAAAATATGGATGGTAGAATAACTAATGTGTAAATTTAGAGGCAGAGAATAGTTTGAGATGAGGCTAAAACTAAAAGCAGGTTCATGTCACACATTGTGCAGTAGATCACAAAGAGCCAAGCAAACATTTTGATGGTGGGAATGAAATTGTTGTTGTATTTGTAAAGATCAGCAGGGTGGCAATGTTTAGCACGAGTTTGGTGGGAGCAACACCAGATGCAGGCAGACAAATTCGTAAGCTATTTCAATCACCCAGGCAAGGGCTTGTCACTGTTGGAAATTAAAGGAAAAAGGCTATTTGAGAGGTAGTATCTTCTGAGAAATTGGATGTAAAGAGTGACTGTTTCTTGACTTTGTTCTCTTGAATAACAAGCTAAAAAAGGGAAAGAGAGTAGAGGGGAAAGAGCAGCACATTGGAGGATGCTGAGCATTCAAATGTGGAGCAGAGATTTTATTTACGTCTTTTAAACATAAAATTCCTATATATGAGCTGTAATAGGTATAATAAATTTTTTTTGAGATAAAATGTTTTATTGACAGAATCCTTAACAATTCAAATTGCTAAGCTTCCTTTTTAAAAATAAAAACCCTTTGGTTGTTTAATTTTTTTCAGCCCAAATTTGATAATTTAAAAATGCAGTTTATGGGTTGATCAAACCCAAAGAAGCTAAAAATTATTTTATGCAAAAAATCATCCACCTGTTTTAGTGAATTCACAGCTGTAACACATTGTATTGACATCGGCCCACATCGGTAGAAACGTTTTCACTTCCACTTTTAGAATATACATCATCTGGCCTGTTTGTAGTTCTGTGCTTCTTTTTATGTTTCTACTATTTATTAGTGCAGGTTTTTTCTTTAAATCTCCCAAATCGTGAGCTCAGAAATAGTCTAACTCTCAGTCACCTGAGTGCTCCAAAGTTGTGCACTAATTTTTTTGATGAAGTTAAGATGGTGCTCCAGTTTGGATGTTTGACTCCTCCAAGCCTCCTGTTGAAATTTGATCCTCAGGCTGGATGCAGTGGCTCAAGCCTATAATCCCAGCACTTTGGGAGGCCGAGGCGGGTGGATCACAAGGTCAAGAGATCGAGACCATCCTAATCAACAAGGTGAAACCCCATCTCTACTAAAAATTCAAAAATTAGCTGGGCATGGTGGTACACGCCTGTAGTATCAGCTACTCGGGAGGCTGAGGCAGGAGAATTGCTTGAACCCAGAAGGTGGAGGTTGCGGTGAGCCAAGATTGTGCCATTGCACTCCAGTCTGGGTAACAACAGCGAAACTCCAACTCAAAAAAAAAAAAAAAAGAAGAAGAAATTTGATCCTCAGTGTTGGGGATAGGGACTATTAGGAGGTGTGTGGGTGACAGGGGCAGGTCTCTTATAAATGGCTTATTGCAGTCCTTGCAGTAATGAGTGAGTTCTTAGTCCATTAGTGCCCACTGCAGCTGGCTGTTAATAGGAGCCGGACACCTCCCCGCTCTCTTGCCATGTCACGTCTGCACACCTTGGCTCCCCTTTGTTTTTTGCCATGAGTGAAAGCAGACAGAGGTCCTTATCAGAAGCTGCTGGTGCCATGCTTCTTGTGTAGCCTGCAGAACCATGAGTGAAATAAATCTCTTTGTTTGTAAATTACCCTGCCTCAGGTATTCATTTATAGTAACACAGACTAAGTCGGATGGCCACAGTAATCCTAGTTTGCCTTTAGTTAACACATCTAGCATTCATGACATGGACAATGAGTGTCTGTGAGCTGAACTGTTTTCTAAATGAAGTCAATTAAAGCATTGGCAGAAAAATCAGCTGAGAGAGACTTCTGTGAAAGGATGACTGGAACAAAGTACATGGAACCAAGACAGATATAGAGTAAATATATATTTAAATATAAATAATTATATGTGAGGTAATGCCATGCCATTTTTCATACCAGTAGAGAATGAGATTTCCTGTTGTTTCATATTATTGAGACTTGTTTTTACTTCAATGCTTAATATTTTATTAGAAAGATTTGTAGTTCTTTATGTGGAAAAACTTAGAATTAATATTTTTCCCATTTTACTAGGTATTTTGCAGATATTGTTTCTCAATATATGATTTATCTCTTCACTGTCTTTATGATGTCTCTTCATAACAGCACTTTAGTGCATTAGAATATATTAATATTTAGCTTTGTAGCTTTGTAGTTTCTACTATGTGTTATGTTTGTTACCCTTCTCTGCCTTGAGGTCACAAAAAAAAACTCTCCTAATTTTCCTCTAAAATTATATTGATTTTTCTTTTGCATTAAAACACCTGGAATTTATTTTTTTGTATGGCGAGATTAGGGATATAGTTGGGCTTGATTTTTGAGTGCAGTGATTTTAGGGATACTTTCCCTCACATGGATAATGTAATGCCTTAGCAACAGTTATTGAAAATGATTATCCTTTCTTTACTTATCCAATTTGCCAATTCTGACATATACCCTGCACCCAGTTCAGTAGCACGATCTCAGTTCACTGCAACCTCAGTCTCCTGGGTTCAAGTGGTTCTCCTGCCTCAGCCTTGCAAGTATCTGGGATCACAGGTATCTGGGTGTGTGCCACCACACCCAGCTAATTTTTGTATTTTTATTAGAGATGGGGTTTAACCACGTGGGCCAGGCTGGTCTCGAACTCCTGACCTCAAGTGTTCCACCCACCTCCCAAAGTATTGGGATTACCGCTGTGAGCCACTGCACCCGGCCTACCCTTATTTAATTCGATTAATCTGTGTAATATTTATACCAGCACAACTGTCTTAATTAATATTCATAAGTCTTGATATTGAGTAGAGGGAAATTTCACCCAAAGTATTCTTCAGTTTTAAGTGTGTGTTGCCCATTTTTGACTTTTATACATTTACCTTTTTGGATCAATTCATCAAGTTTCTAAATATGTTAGTTGAATTGTTATTGGAATTATATTAATATTTTCAATTGGAATTACACTGAAACTGTTTTAGTGGAATTTCATTGAATTAATTTTGAAAGAATTGGTCATTTTTCAGTGCAAAGGTTTCCAATGCATAAATGAAATGTATCTCCATTTGCTAGATCCTCTTTAATGTTACAGGTGATTTACCTAAAAATATAAAAAATTAAAATACACAAAATACATGACAGCAGAAGCACATGAGTACAGAAGATGTAATTAACATGGAAAGATCCCAAGGTCCTTGCAAGGAGAAATATCAGTTTTGAGAAGCCTTACGTCTATACAGTATTTGACCTTAAAAGTAATAATAATAGTATGAACATAAACTTAGGTACAAAAGTCAGTATATTATCCAAATAAGAATAAAATAAAACAAATTATAAATTAAAAAAACAAATATCTTAAATATCATATAATCCAGAAAAATGTTTCTTAATAAATTCTCTGTCATCCTTATAAATATCTTTTCCCCTACACCTTTTATAGATTCTTATTTCATCACCTCCAGTTGACTCTCTGTTGAGGAGAGAAATAGACCCGATTTGTAGCATTTGCCAATTTGGGTTTCAAGTTACCAACTTGCCAACACCAAACACGAGTTGAGGAGAAATACAGACCATATGGTCTTGGAAGTTGGTGCCAGATGGCTGAAGTGCATCACTGGTATGTCTGGATAATTTATTACATTGGCCTTTTCGTTTGGTACATGGCACTGATTATTTTGACTAAATCTGTATAATATTGTTGAGATCAATGTCAACAATATTGATTTTTATTTGACCAAAATCAATCAAAATTATCAATTGGTTGGTTAACTATCCTGAAGTTTCTTTAATATGGTAATACCATTTTTTGTAACTTTTAATATATAAATCCCTTAAAAATGTAATAATTGTAATTATGCTTTTTAGTATTTTAAAATAACACTGAATTTTTTTTTTTTAGATGAAGTTTCTCTCTTGTTACCCAGGCTGGAGTGCAGTGGCGCAATCTCGGCTCACTGCAACCTCTGCCTCCTGGGTTCAAGCGATTCTCCTGCCTCAGCCTCCCGAGTAGCTGGGACTACAGGCGGGCGCCACCATGCCTGGCTAATTTTTGTATTTTTGGTAGAGACGGGGTTTCACCATGTTGACCAGGATGGACTCGACCTCTTGACCTTGTGATCCACCCGCCTCAGCCTTCCAAAGTGCTGGGATTACAGGCGTGAGCCACTGTGCCCGGTGACAAGATGTTTATATGGCAGATGTTCATTTAATTTACATGTATTCCAAGTAATCTTAAACTTTGTGTCTGTCTGGACTCTTTATGCATTTGAGGGATCTCGAAATAATTTGATCTTAGAACTTATCTGGTTTAAGTAATAAATCTCTTTATGAGAAGAGTTTAAAACAAAATGACATTATGCAAACTTTCATCTTGGAATAGACTAGTTGGGCTCTCATTATATTTTGATCACTGAATTAAAAACACATCAATCTGAGATGTATTAAATGTGTCAAGTACATGTTCTACGTGATTTTTTATAAACATTATTGAGAGTGTGATTTTGAAGGAAACAAACTGCCTTTTATTAAGAGAGTTGAATAGAATGACGGTGCATTGCAGTGAACCATGATGAAGGATCACAGTGTTCATCACATCAGTGCATTCACCAAATGAAGCTGCTGCTGACCTTCAGGTGTGCCCTATTTTTACACAAATCATGCATTTAAAAATTACTGCTGTTCTACTAAGCTATATAATTGTGAACTCAGATTATGCTTATTCTAAAGACATTGCATTGTTGACGAATATGTGTGCTTTGTATCATTTGAACACTAGTCTCCTAAGGCCATTTTGCTAAGTTAGCACAATATTACAAGCCATTTCAGAGAGCACTGGCAGACATTGTCAGGACCAAATGTGACAGATCTGCTAAGATACAATCCGAAACCTTAGCATGAATAAAACATGAATATTCATATATATTGTTTTATTATTGTGTTGACTTTGTGTCCTAAAAAAATTAGGAATTGTGATATAATTTTATTTCATGAGATTCTCATAAAAATGTTTGGGGCATTTAAAATTCTCTTTATTGCATTATTAAGCATGTTTCCACTTGCATTTAATTCCTGCTTTAGTTATTTCTTAAAAGAAATAATTTTCTGTGGGTTTTTCAATTCATTCAAGAAGATTCTTTAAATATTAAAATGTTTAGGTGATTTCAGGGATTTCTTATTCAATATATTTAGGTGATATAATCATCAATAATATTGGATATAGATGTGATGAATTTAATCATTTCCACATTTATTATTTCCTGCTTATGATTAATTTCTTAACAACTCTACTTTTAGTTATCTATTTGTAAATATAGCAACAAATTCAGATATGTTCTAGAAATGAAATATGTAATTTTAACTGTGTGTGACATTTTTTTAGTGCCTATGAAGAGTGAGATGCTCAAGTTAATTATCTCTAAAAACTGCTGTAATATTTATTACTGCTTCCTTAAATTATTTCTATTACTACCTCCCCATCTTCTTGTCTTGTGTACTGTTAAAATTTATGCCACTAATATACAAAGAAATTAAATTACTGTACTCAATTCATCATTACAATTTATAATTTAGCTACAACTTTGGTTTTTTATGCATCCAATTTTAACTATTGAAAGGAGAAGATTAAAAAAATCCTAATTTTACTCATTATTTTAATCATTCTAAAAGGCACCACTGTTACTGCATTGTCTTTTTCAAGTAACAAAAAAATATTGTTTTTGTTAGCAATAGATATGGAATAATGGGATCTAAAGAAAATACTTTTTAAAAACCTAGGCAAGATGTTTCTCTTCAAAATAGTTGAATGTCTTAAAAATCAATTTGAGTACACAAACTTATGTAATGTGACAAAACAAATTATCTTTAGTAATTAAAAATGTGGATTTTAAAGTGACAGTTGAAACATTACTTTCTCTGTGAAATTTGCCCTGCTCCCTGTCTACATTGGGTTTACTGAGTCATTTTCCTTCTTCCTTTCTCTGTTCATTTCTTTTGTGTCACCATTCATTTCAATTGCCACAATTTATATTATCCTTAATTTTGTTTTACTTCTTTACTATCCGCTTCTCCATGAGATTCTAAACTGATGATATGGACACATATTTTGTCCATTTCTAAATATGTAGCATCTTGCACTGCAGTTGAAACGACTAAATCAGTTTGGTGAGCATCAACTACTACCAGGCAATGTACTTTGAAAGCCTACAGAAAAAGGAATGAATTAAAGTGTGTGCCATCAAAGAACTCACAAATTTGTTGGAAGAAATGTATTTTAAAGAAACACTATACATAAAACTTAGAGTTATAATTGGGGCATGAATGTATATTCTGTTAACAGAGAAGACAGAAAGAAACTAATACTACAAAATTAGGAAGGATTTATAAGAATTGTTGAAGCTAAGATTTGAAGATGAGTTCACATGAACAAGAAGAGGAAAAGTGATATGCAGCGTGGATGGAGCAGAACACAGCAAATGAATTTGCAGAGAATGAGAAAGTAGGAGAGAGTTTCACACTTTACAGATACTGTTTCATTGTCTTTTGAGCTCCATGTGATATTAACAACACTCATTCTTTTGTAAAAGAACTTGTTATTTTCTCCCATCTTCCCTTCTTCCCTTATATCTTCTCAGGCAATAGCAGTTATCTGGGACAGATGAGATATTCTAACCTTTCTTCCTCCGTATCCTCAGGCAAGTGCACCCAACTGGGATATCACAGGAAAAGTGCAGCTTTGGAGACCTTGCTGGCATGTCTTCAAAGAACTGATCGCCATTAGGGGGCAGGCTATCTTTTCTTACCCTGGGATAGCTGTCAGTGTTTCACTTTCAGATATTCTTCAGTGAGTGTTTCCTTTTCTTTTATTCTCACGTCTCTATCCTGAAGGGGCTGCTCCTGCCAAGTACACTTAAACAAATATTATTTAATTTTGTAATGTCGTTGAAGACAGCATTCATTAGCAAACATTTTCATTATCATTATATTATCTCTCTACATCTTGCCTTTAAGTATGATAAACTTTTCAAGTAGGTAACAGTTGCTATTGCCAGAAAACTGAAATGAATCCTGCAATATAAACTTGGCAATCTAAGACAAACATATTTATTCAGTCTCTTGTGTGTGCATCACAACTGTATTTTTTTTTTCATTTTAAGGGAACAGTTTAAAAGTCACATTTTTCTTTTCACCTATTACCATTTGAATAAAATACCATGAAAGTATTATACCAGAGCTATAATTTAAACAGATATTGGAAAACATCTTTCCTAATAGTGCATGAAAATGTCGAGTTTCTCAATGTATACAATTTTTTTTTTTAGCCTCTCACACTTTTTTTGGAGTGGAACATTCACCCCCTAACTCCTCCAGGATCTTGGTTCATAAAGACAATGAGAACAGAAGTTAGGAATGAAACAGGCCCTATTTTTGTTTTTTGAGACAAAGTATCACTCTATCACCCATCCTGGAATACAGTGGCATGATCTCAGCTCACTGCAAACACTCCCCAGGTTCAAATAATTCTCCTGCCTCAGCCTCCCGAGTAGCTGGAAACTACAGCTTCCTTCACCCAAGAAGAGAATCAAGTGATGCTGAGATCCTAAAGAGAAATGCTTTGTAAAATTTGCTGTACTGCAGTAAATGGACAGTAGGATTTTATTTCCTAGGTGGATGTCTATGAGGTGCTGGTTTACTTAACTGCTCTGGTGCTATCAAAGAAGAAAAGGAGTAAGGACTAAAGACTAAGGCTAAAGACTGAGAGAGAAGGAGGGTCAGATCACCACTCCCTGTCATGTTCTTGGTACCCTGGGGTAATTGAAGGTGAATTCTGCATGTGCCAGGAAGGCTAGGAATTGGCATGGGAAATAGATAGTTTAAGGGGCACAAGCTTATTGGATACCACTGCAGAATGAGTTGCTTGAATTCAGATGACAATTAAGTAGGAAGACGGATTTAGAAAAATAAAATTTGGGGATATTTTCTAAAAAAAAAAGAACCACTTAATTTCTCCATGAAATAAGGTGTACTACTAAACCATTCAGATCATGTTTGCCATAAAAAGTTGTATTTATAGCTAGGTAATTCTCTTAAATGATAAATGGAACCTATTTTTAGGACTGAAATAATAAAAATGGGATTGTTCAGATGTTTCTTTCTGTAGGAATAAAGATAAATCCTACCTTCCTTCAGGTGAGAAAAGAGGCTGGAAAGCAGAAGAAAAGAAATGTGACTGGAACAACTTCAGCTGATATAGCAGCACTCCACTGCTGTGTAACAAATAATCTCCACATCCACAGCTTTTAAAAACATTTATTTTCTCCCATAGTTTTTGAGACACCAAAAACAGCATTCCTGTATGGTTCTGCCATCAGGTGTCTCATGAGGCTGCTTAGGCTGTTGACCAGAGCTAGACTGGGACTGGAGAATCTGCTTCCAAGTTCATTCATATGGTTGCTGACAGGGCTCCATTCCTCCCTGGCTGGTGGCTGAAAGCTTCAGTTCCTCATCGCGTGGGGCCTCAATAGGGCTTTGCATGACATGGTAGCTCGCTTCCCCCAGAGTGAGAGCTGAGTGGAGAGAGAAGATACCCATTATGGAAGTCAGTCTCGTGTAAGCTAAACGTGAAAGTGACATGCCATCACTTTTGCTGTGTGTTCTTGGTCACATAGACCGACCTGATGCAATGTGGAGGGGCTACGTAAGGCTCTGTCAGGAGGTGGATCACAGGGGCTGCCTTGGAGGTTGGCTGCTATAACATGTACCTTAGTGACTCCCTGAATTCAGGCAAGTTTGGGACTACTTATCACTGCCACCAGGTTGTAAGTCCCATTTTTTGGTACATCTTAAGCTAGATAATACAAAATATTTACCTACAGTGAATATTATGGGAACTATACATTGAAAAAGAATTAGGTCAGGCGCAGTGACTCATGCCTGTAATCACAGCATTTTGGGAGGCTGAGGTGGGTGGCTCACTTGAGGTCAGGAGTTCAAGACCAGCATGGCCAACGTGGTGAAACCCCATCTCTACCAGATGTACAAAAATAAGCAGGGTGTGGTGGCATGTGCCCGTAATCCTAGCTACTCGGGAGGCTGAGGCAGGAGAATTCCTTGAACCCAGCAGGCAGAGATTGCAGTGAGCTGAGATTGTGCCATTGCACTCCAGCCTGGGCAACAGAGTGAGAGTCCATCTTAATAGATAAATAAATAAATAAAAGAAGAAAAAGAATGATAGTTTGACAGTGATGGTTCACTACAACTGGTTACACAGAACCCATTCACCACCTGTTTCAAATTATAGACAAACTGGGCATTTCTGGAGAAATTACCAACTCTTTTCAGGGCACTTGAGTGCCATGTACAATGCAACATACCAGTTTTTCTTTGGTTACAAAAAGAACTGGAGACTTTATTCCCTTAGAGGAAACGTGAGGAGTTTCTTTTTGTTGTTTTTCTTTTTACCTCTATTATGTGTTGAATTGTGACCACCAAAAAGATATGTGGAAGCTTGAATCCCTGGTGACTGAGTGTGATCTTACTTGGAAATTGGGTCTTTGCTGGTGTAAACAAAATGAGATGAGGTTATGAGGGTACTCCCTCACCCAGGATGACTAGTGGTCTTATAAGAATGAAACACCTGGAGACAAGAGGGAAAGCGTCACGTAATGAGAAAGTCAGAGATGGAAATGTTGCAGCTGCAAGCCAAGGGACACCAGGGATTGCCGGCAAACTGCAAGAAGCCAGGAGGAAGCAAGGAGGGATCTTCCCGACAGCTTTTAGGGCGAGCACGGTCCTGCCAACCTTTGGTTTCAGAAGTCCAGCCTCAAGAGCTCTGACCTCATACATTTCTGTTGTTTTAAGCCACCCAAGTTGTTGTACTTAGTTAAGGCAGCACTGGGAAACTAACAAGGCCTTCACTGCTGAGCAAAGTGGTACCACAAATACATTGTTGCACATAAAGGCCCTAACCCAAAGCAGCTAATATAGAGAAGGTTAGATCAAGAGAAAAAAAGAATTTATATGCCTAACAAATCAATGGGAGGTAAGCTACCAGAAATCAGCAATATTAGACAGGCGAGTTATGAATTCACCTCATACGTGCGAATGTTAATTTTCTTAACTTTTCTAAAACTGACACTTTCACTGGCAGAAGTATTCTAACTGATCTAATGGCAGGAGAACCCCCAGAGTATCATGTGGAAACGGCAAACAAGACCCCTATGCTTTTGTTTAACTTTCCCTGTGCTTTTCTCCTCCTACTGCCTTTTCACCCCACTCTGGGCCGGCTTAGAGGACGTGCTGGCTCGGCGTTGCTCTGCTGCTCACCCGGCCACAGTTAGAAGCCCTCCCTGCTTCCTGTGAGTTGTGAGTTGGGGATCTCTTTTATGTGATAACCTTGCTACGGTCTACTTTGTCTCTAAGCTTTGTTGTTGTTATACCAAAGAAACACTTTTTGAAATCGGAAAACCCCTTTTTTCTTTCAGCAAAGGCTACATTCTACAGTAATGTTCCACTAGGAAATTGATGTAGTTGGAAGCTCAAAGCTAAGTAATGAATTCCTCTTCAGGGATTTACACCTTCAAATGCACTCTATACGTTGCTGGTTGTGTTTCAAGTTTCTCTCTTCTGCATCATCCTCTGTACCCATGGACTTGTCTGAACTGTCAGAAACAGTGTAGATGGGAGAGAAACACATTTTTTTTCCTCTAGCATAATGGTAACAGTGATTGAAGTTCTATCTAAAAACAGATTGTTCCTATTAGAAACATGAATGCTGTGCTAATTTTTAATTTAACCTCGATAAACATTTCCATTGTATACAACAGCTCAAGAATAGTATTGCCTAAAAGACTCCTGATCAGTTATACATGACCCATATGCTCATATCAGTATTCTGTAAGAGAATGCTTTCAAGTATTCCCAAGGTCGAGTTAGGTTTCCCTTTTCATTAATGTGCAAATTGCTTTCAGACACTCCAGTAACCATTTTGGTGACTGAATATTGAAGTACTACTATTTATTTGGAGAATTCTTTATTCTCTGCCTAATCAGAGATTTGAAATTCATATTGCAGATGCTGAAGAACATGGATGAATGTGACAAATTACTAAGGAGAGGATTCTTCTTACTGCAGGATGCAAGTTAATTTTTGTTTCTCACAAAATTAATCTCCTTAAGTTTTTCTCCATCATTGCCATGATGTAGGTATGTCTCTGAGTTAGCTAGGGAAAAGGTACATGGGGTTGTGGGATCTCCAAAGATATTAGAAGCAGTGCAATTTCTCTGAAATTCTTTTTCTTTTTTTAAATTTAATTTTATTTATTTTTTAAAATTGCATTATAGGTTTTGGGGTACATGTGAAGAACATGCAAGATTGTTGCATAGGTACACACGTGGCAGTGTGATTTCCTGCCTTCCTCCCCTTCACCTATATCTGGCATCTCTCCCCATGCTATCTCTCCCCAATTCTCCACCCCCCGCTGTCCCTCCCCTATTTCCCCCTGACAGACCACAGTGTGTGATGCTCCCCTCCCTGTGTTCATGTGTTCTCATTGTTCAACACCTGCCTATGAGTGAGAACATGTAGTGTTTGATTTTCTGTTCTTGTGTCAGTTTGCTGAGAATCATGGTTTCTAGGTTCATCCATGTCCCTACAAAGGACACAAACTCATCGTTTTTTATGGCTGCATAGTATTCCATGGTGTATATGTGCCACATTTTCCTTGTCCAGTCTATCATTGATGGGCATTTGGGTTGGTTCCAGGTCTTTGCTATTGTAGACAGTGCTGCAATGAGCATTCGTGTGCGTATGTCCTTATAGTAGAACGATTTATAATCCTTTGGATATATACCCAGTAATGGGATTGCTGGGTCAAATGGAATTTCTGTTTCTAGGGCCTTGAGGAATCGCCACACTGTCTTCCACAATGGTTGAAGTAATTTACACTCCACCAACGTTCTTCATCTAACATCTCCTACGGGCACATAATTTTACCTGATAGAGCTGCTTCTGAAAGGGTGAGGAGGGGTGAGTGCAGTGCAGAGAATTCACTTCTAGCCAGGCTTTTCTGAGTCATTGAACATCACCCTATAAACGAACATCCAACTGCTGAAGCTCAAAGTCCATTTGCACTTTTATTTCATGAATTCCATTCATGTCATTTATTTGCATTTATTCTTTTTCTAGGTAAGAATGTTTTTTGAATTTGATATGTTGATTCCAGAGAGTAACTCTAAAAGTACCATGAAAGTAATACATGTTTACTTTTATAACCAATTAAAAAGCCATCTTTGTTTTTTAGTTCTTTAAGATTTTGAACATAGTAAGGATTGATATAGCTTGGCAATGTTAGTTGCCTTTGAATGTAAGTAATAAAAAGTGAATTTTGGAATACAAAGTCATAGAGAGCTCTTGGAAAGGAAGAGAAAAATAACTTTCTGCACTGCTATCTCAGTTCAGTATGATATTTACTGATTATCTAAAACTAAAATTCAGCAGAATTTATACTTATAAGTAAATATATGTTTTTTAAAAATTAGTGAGTCTGGCATATGTCTTTCCTTTTACAGCTGAATATTTAGTTTTCATACTAAAGGCTGAGGTAAATTCAGGAATCATTAATACATTAATTATACAAGCCTAGAGAATTAAATTAGAATTAACACATGCATCTTCCTAATGTCTGTTCTTGCTGTTGTTGTTGTTAACTTTTATTTTAAGTTCATGAGTCCAAGTGCAGGTTTGTTACATAGGTAAACTTGTGTCATGAGGGTTTGATGTACAGATTGTTTTATCAGCTAGGTTTTAAGCCTAGTTTCCACAGTTATTTTTCCTGGTTCTCTAGATCCTCTCACCCTTCACTCTCCAAAACGCCCCCGTGAGTGTTGTTCCCCTCTATGTATCCATTTGCTCTCAGCGTTTAGCTCCCACTTAAAAGTGAAATCATATGGTTTTTGGTTTTCTGTTCCTGTGTTAGTTTGCTAAGAATAATAGCCTCTGGCTCCAACCATGTTCCTGCAAAGGATATGATCCTCTTCTTTTATATGGCTGCATAGTGTTCTGTGGTGTATATATACCACATTTTCTTAATCCAGTCTATCACTGATGGGCACGTAGGTTGATTTCATGTCTTTGCTATTGTGCATAGCGCTGCAATGCACATATGGGTGCATATGTCTTTACAACAGAATGATTTCTATTCTTTTGGGTGTATAACCAGTAACGGGATTGCTGGGTCGAATAGTATTTCTGTGTTTAGGTCTTTGAGGAATCATGACACTATCCTCCAGTGGCCGAACTAATTTATACTCCCAACAACAGTGCATGTTTCTCATTTCTGCCAGCACACACTGATTTAGTGCTAGATGTTTTCCATTTAGTAGAGGCAGCGAAAAGCATAGAAGAAGGGTGTGTTTTAGGATATAAAACTACCAAAAGCTACTTAGACTTTATATCAGTGTTCTGAAGCATGGTTAAAATGATGGTTTATCATTCATACGTATTTTTTTTTGAAAAAAAAACTCCACCCTAAGGATAAATGTGATCAAATATTTATTGTTTCAGGAAAGGTAATGTAGACACAAGCTTTCTATTTGTTTGCTAGAATGTGTTTAACTGCTAAGAATTGTGATGGAGATTCCAAATGGTAAAAGCTAATTTTCTGCATTCCTTCAAGGAATGTTCTTTTATTGTTTTGTAAAAGTCAATAAATAGATATAGTGGTCATTTTTGCATAATAGTATATGGTATTTCTGCACTTCCAACTGCTATTCTTATGACCCTGGCAACCTAAAACAAAGGTTATAATATTTCAGCTTCTTGTATGCTGTTGAAAAATATGTATAACAGACATGTAGTATTTTAAAAAATGGCCCACCTAAGAGGACTCATTTAGGATCCAGATTTCTCTTTGCCTCAAAGAGAAATATAAGCAAATAACAGAGTGGGCAGATCTTACTAGGAATACTTATTCAGAAAAACAAAAAAAGTTACTGATCAGTGGACTGTGGGTGGGGAATGGAAATATCATGAAAATGTTCTACATTCTTCAGAAGGTACAAACTGCCTTCTGTGCTGGAAAGCACACATAGTTATGTCTCATTTCATCAGATCCGCTTGTATATTACTCAAGATTTTCTCACAGACACACCCAGAATAGTGTTTGTCCAAATGTTTGGGCACTCTGTGACTCAGCAAGCTGACACAGAAAATTGACCTTTTCACCATATAGGGAGAAAATAATGTTCTCTGTAGCAAACTGTGTTGGAATTGTCAATGACAAAAGGTATTCATGTTTCCCACCACTACCATAGTAACTACACATTCCACTCTGATTCCTATCCCACCAATTTAAACTACTTGTGAGAGGGACAAATCACAGTAGCATCCCATGACATACGGAGCTTAAGCATCCCTCTCTTACACAAGGGTTTGCTGATGTGTTGAATTCAGGTTAGGCACAACATACATTATTCTGATGTAGTCATTCTGTATGTTACTATGCCCTCAATCACATGCCCACAATTATTACAATTGCCTGCTACTTTTCTGTTTTTCTTAGATGGCAAATATTGGGGGTGGTCACAAGGTCTATATTTTCATTATGATATACCCAGTGCCGGGTGTGTAATAAGAGGTTTTGAGTAAAGTTGAAACAACGGAAGGAAAACCGACCGGTTGATCCAGAAATGAAAATGAATGCAAACAGTGGTGAAAGAGCTAAGCATATAGGAATATTTAACAATCGGATGGAAAAATATAGTATCATTGGCTTGAGACTGGTGAATACCAAAGAGTAAGACATTATTATAATAGAGGTACATATCTTGGGAAACACAGGGAAGGATGTATAAAATAAAAACAGTTCTTCATGAACTGAATTTTATGGAATGCTTTAAACCACTTTGATCCATTCTCAAAACTAACAAACCTAATTGAATTTTCTGAACTCCTGTTGGCCTTTTGGTCTCCAAGTTTTTTCTTAATTACTGCCTCATTTTGGAATAAAGATGCACCTCGTGTTAGGGAGTTATTTTTATAATGTAGAGTGCTAGAAGGATCAGGCTTGGGTCAGAAGAATTGATAATTGCAAAAGTATGGGCTGCTGAATTAGAAGGGATGGTTATTAGAGTCGATCATTTTAAGCATCGCAGACATTTTACATGCGGTTGCTAACCTTACATTTATTTAAAACGTTGCATTATATATTGGACTATTATAGTTGTATATATTTGTACTATACAATGTGAGATCATAATTTTTAATACAGTGTGGAATAATTAGATCAAGCTAATTAACCTATTCATCACCTTAAATATTTAACATTTTTTATGTTGACAGCATTCAAGATTTACTCTCATAGTGATACTAAAATGTACAGTACTCAATTATTAGCTATATCTACCACACCATGATAAAGATCTTTAAAAAATAACCCAACATATATTCTATTTAACTAACACTTTGTACTCTTTGATTATTGTCTCCTCATTACCCCCCTTCTAGCCTTTGTAAGCA
This sequence comes from Leontopithecus rosalia, assembly GCA_028533165.1. Classification (NCBI taxonomy): domain Eukaryota; kingdom Metazoa; phylum Chordata; class Mammalia; order Primates; family Cebidae; genus Leontopithecus; species Leontopithecus rosalia. Next base: position 161,539,967 of record CM052650.1, on the reverse strand, counting down.
CCATTTTAGTCTTTCTGCTTTGATGAGATCTCTTGTTTTATATTCCATAGCTAAGTGAGGTCATGTGGTGGTTGCCTTTCTAAGCCTGGCTTATATCAATCAACACAATGCCCTCCTGGTTCATCCATATTTTTGCCAATGACAGGACTTCCTTTATTTATTTAAGGTGAAATAGTCTTCCATTGCATGCATATACCACATTTTCTTTATCCGTTCATGATAATGAACACTTAGGATTAATTTCATAACTTGGTTATTGTGAACAGTGCTGCAATAAGTATGAGCATGCAGATATCTCTTCCATATAATGATTTCAAATATTTCAGGTAAATAAAAAGAAACAATGGCTAAATCATGTGCTCAGGCTATTTGTAGAATTTTAGTAACCTTTATAGTTTTCCATAATGGCTATACCAATTTACATTCACACCAACAGAGTACAGGGGTTCTCTTTACACCATATCTTTATCGGCGTTTTTTACCTTTGTCTTTTGCATAATACAATTCTAACAGATGGGAATTGATATCTCATTGTGGTTTTATTTGAATCTCTCTAATGATTAGTGATATCGAGTATTTTTTCATGTATCTGTTAGCCATTTTATATGTCTTCTTCTGAGAAATGCTTATTCAGGTCCTTTGCCCATTTCTTAATCAAATTATTTGTTTTCTTGTGATAGATTTGCTTTGAGTTCTTTATATATTTTGGACAGTAATTCCTTATTAGCTGTTTGTCTTACAAATATGTTTTTTCCAAATCTACACTATGTCCTTTCACTCTGTTGTTTCATTTTTGTACAGAAGCTTTTTATTTTAATGTATTTCTTCTAGTTTTGCTTTTGTTGCCTGTACTCATGGTGTCAAATCTTAAAAATTATTGTCATAGCCAATGATATATATATATATGCTCCTATATTTTCTTCTTATAGTTTAGGCTTTATGTTTAAGTCTTTAATTCATTTTGAGTTGATTTTTGTATATAGTGAGAGATAGGGATTTGATTTCTTTCTTTTGTATATGAATGCCCAGTTTTTCCAACACTATTTATTGAAGAGACTGCCTTTTTCCCAATGTATATGCATGGCACCTTTGCTAAAAATCAGTTGGCCATAGATACATGAATCCATTTCTGTATTCTATTCTGTTCTGTTGATTGATAGCTCTATTTTTATACCAGTACCTTGCTGTATTAATAATACTATATATGATCTACCCTGAAGAGTATTTCATGTGTGCTTAAGAAGAATGTTTATTCTGTCCTTGAATGGAATATGCATATCTCTGCATAAGTCCATTTGGTCTAAAGTGTTATGGAAGTTCAATGTTTCCTTATTAAGTTTCTGTCTGGATTATCTATTCAGCATTGAAAGTGATGTATTAAAGCCCTCTACAATGATCATACTGCAATTCATTTTTTTTCAGATCTTTACTATTTGCTTTACATATTTAAAGCTAACAGTGCTCCACTGTTGGGTGACTATAATCAGTTTATCCACTTGATGAATTGACTCTTTTATCATTTTGTAATGTCCATATTTGTCTCTTTTTGCAAATTCTGACTTAAAAGCTATATTTTCTGATACGTGTACTGCTACCCCTACTCTCTTTTGGTTTCCCTTTGATGCTTATCTTTCTCCATCTCTTCACCTTCAGTGTAGGTTTGTCTGTTAGAAGTGAGTCTAACTTATAGGTAGCATATAGGTTGATCTTGTTTTTGTGCATTCATTTGCTCTGTGTTTCTTGACTGGAGAATTTAATCCATTTACATTCAAGGCAATTCTTGACAGGTGAGGAATCACTACTGCTATTTTGATCATAGTTTTCTGATTCTTTTGTAGATACTGTTTCTGTCTTCCTCTCTTGCTGTCTTCTTTTGTGGTTTAAATGTTTTCTCTAATGGCATATTTGGAATTGTTTAAATTTTTGTTTTATGTATGTTGTATAGATTTTTGTTACCATGAAGCTTACATAGAATATCTTACGTTTATTAACAGTCTATTTCAAGCTGATAACAGCTTAATTTGATTATATATATAACTTTACACTTTTATTGTTCCCCCATTTTATGTTCTTGATGTCTAACTTCTATCATTTTGTAATATCTATTCCTTGAAAACTTAATTTAGTCCAAGATTTTAATAATGATTTTGTCCTTTAACCCCCATGCCTGGGATAAAATTATGTTACACACCAAGGTAATGGTCCTAGTATATTCTGAATATTGCTCTCTGTTACTTATGCCATTAGATTTTGTGCTTTAATAAGTTTCATAGAATGAATTAGCAGCTTTTAGTTTCAGTTTAAGAAATTCCCCCTAGAAACTTTTATAAGACAGGCCTAGTGGTGATGAACTTTGCTTGCTGTTTAGTCTGGGAAAGTTTTTACTTCTCCCTAATTTCCGAAAGACAGCTTTGCTGAGTTATTCTCACATGAAACTGTTTTCCTTCAGAACTATGCATACATCATTTCACCCTCTCCTGGCCTGCTAAGAAGGATAATCATAATATGCATTGGGGAAGTTTTCATCTGTTATTTCTTTAAATATGCTTTCTGATCATTTTTTTTCTATTTTTTATCTTTTGGGAATACCTATTGTACTATGTTAGGTCTCCTGATGGTATCTCATAGTTCCCACTGGCTTTCTTCATTCTTTTTAATTCTTTTATCATATTGCTCCTCTAATTGCATATTTCAAATGTTCTGTCTTTGAGATCACTGATTCTTCAGCTTGATCAACCAGCTTTTGAAGCTTTCTATTGCATTTTTCAATTCAGTTATTGTATTTTTATCTCTTGAATTTCTATTTTTTTCACTGTTTCTCTTTTGGTCAAGTTTCTTATATTATGTATTGTTTTCCAAATTTTATTATTTTTCATCTGTGTATTTTTGAAGTTCACTAAATTTTTCAAGAGGAGTATTCTGAATCCTTTTTTTGTCATTTCCCCCTTTCTTGTCAAATCCCCCTTCTTTAGGGTTTATTGTTGGGACTTTGTTAGTTTCTTTTGGAAGTGTCACGGTTTTCTGAGATTTTTGCATTGGTGCTTGTGCATTTGCAGGGCTAGCCACCTTTTCCAGTTTTTATAGGAGTTCTTTGGCAAGGGTAGATCTTGCTCAATTATTTAGTTTTGGAGAGGCTAGCTGGTATTGATCCTGGGAAGGCAGAACTTGCTTTTAGGTTCTCTAGATGATTGGGATATGCCTTTCTCTGAACTTTGGTGGAGCCTCTGAGTAGGCTCTGCCATCTGACAAGACCACTGCCTGAGCTCTGTTCTGTAATTGTGGGCACTATAATCACCTCTGATGTGGCTGGGCTACATGATGTATTTCCTGGACAGAGATACTGCTGTTGTTTTAGTTCAGCGTTGTCTAGGTTTGTGGGAGGGGATCCAAGTTTAAGTGGATTGAGAAGGATGGACAGACTGCTGTGCTCAGTAGAAATGTATGACTAAAATTTGCCTCCATCCTTGATGTGGTCTGGGGTGAGCTTTGAGTCTTGGAAAAGGGCTGATTACACTTCCTGATGTGGCAAAACTATTGTCTTCTTGTCAATTTGCTATGGTGGTTTTCTCCCTCCCTTGGGAAGGTCTGGAGGTGGGCCGTGAGACTGCTGGAAACACAGAGTTAGCTCCTGATGCAGCATATTTAGTGCCTGTTAATTATGGAAATTTGCTGCAGAGGTCATCTCTCTCACAGGGTGGGACCCTGAGATAGTGTCTGTGGCTGGTCCTGGAAGCTGTTTAGGAATTCAAGGAAGGTAGCACTTCCCACCTCTTCTGGGAGTGATCAGCTTGGCTTGGCAGGTAAGTTATGCTATTAGCTGGTACCTCTCATTGAGCACCACTGCTGGAAAGCATACCAAGCTTTCAACAATGTCTGCACGCTGGTCTCCATGGGCTCTTCCTCCTTGCCTGTTTTTACCTGATCTCAAGTACTCTAATAGCTTCCTCCTACATTTCTCATTCCCTGTAATGTGAGAACAAAGTGGACTTCCTGGGTAGCATCTCAGCATGCTAAGGAAGCTGAATGTTCACCTCCAAGTTCTCTTTTCCCAATTAACAATTTCTCTGTGGAACCTGAGAAATCTTATTTGTGTGGCTCTGTGGCAACTTTGGGAGGGATAAGGGTTAAAGAAAGACCATTTATCCTCCTTTCAAGGCCAATTTTTATTCAGTTTTGTAGAACATGCAAGTGACTCAGGATTACTCTCACATTTTGGTATTTCCATTAAGGTGGTTTTGTCTGCGAATCATTGCTAGTTGATCTTTCTGTTGGGGAGAGTGAATTCTGTGACTTCCTACTCTTCAGTCTTGCTGACATCATGCTCCTCTACCCTCAAATTTCTGGCCTCATATCACAAGGCTTCACCAAGAATGTTCTGGCCCTTGCAGATTTGACTGAGCATATTTGCTGGTCTGAGTCAATTTAAGGATTTAATCAACAGCCTCCTTGAGAACAGGGTATTGACATGGACAGATGAGCTTCATATCTTTAGAGTACATTCTGAAAAAATAGCTGTTACGCAAAGTTCAAAATGCAAATACAGAGGCCCAAGTACATATTCTAACTTGGAATTGCTTAGGGAGCTTCAAGGGACTTTAACCTGATCCACGATTAGTGTTCACACTTGAATAGATGACATCCTGGAGAAAGTTATACGGTCAGAAAGAAAATACAGTTTGTGAGGAAAAAAAATAAAAAGAATCATTACGAGTAATGAGAAAAGAAGAAGCTACAGAGGGTGAGCCAGAGTAATCCGCACAGTCCTGGTTTAGTCTGTACACTGCTATTTCCCTAGTCAGATCCTGCCTTTTTTTTTTTTAATGTTTATGTTTATGGGAAGACGTGATCTGTGGAATAGGTAAGGAGGTTCCCAAAAATCCCTAGAATTAGTAACTCCTCTGAAAGAAGTTGTTTACCAGCAGCCCAAAAAGAATGAGTAAGAAAAAGCAGAAGTCCTGGGGAGCAAGTGGAGGAGTTTAGCTTTGGGGCTGGTAGCAGCTCTTGGGCAGCAGATGCATGCTGTGCATTTGGGCTCTTGGCTATAAAGCTATCAAATAACATTAGTTTTCTGACTCAGTTATGACATGTTCCTGACTCATTTTTAAAAATAGTCATCAATTTTAACATATTCCTAACTCCTTTTTAAAAATACTCATCAATGTTAAACACATAGAAACTAATATGGCCACCATCCCCCGCTCATCCTCAGTTTCTCATTTCGTGCATTTAGTTACCCACAGTCAACTGTGGTCCAAATATATTAAATGGAAAATTCCAGAAATAAGGAACTAATAAGTTTAAAATAGCTTTTATGATAGTATATTGATGTAACCATTCTATTTTATTGCTAGTTATTGTTAAACTCTTACTATGCCTAATTTATATATCAAACTTTATCATAGGTTGTATGCATGGGAAAAAAAACAGTATGAGGAGGGATTTGTACTATACATCTTCGAATGTATTCCCTGTAAATAAGGGGGGCTACTGTTTAGTACAAGGAATTCCATGTTCCTGTCATCCAGTTTCAACAATCCTGAAGTTGTAGTCATTTTTATATTATCTATTTTCCTACCTATTTTATTCTCTCTTACACTATTTAAAGTAAATTGAAGACAATGTAAGGACTCTAAAAATTTAACAAGATAAAATAGCAATAAATCATGAATTTCATTAATTTTACAATTCCTGGTCATTTTTTTTTCACTGTGTTTGTTTGAAATATGATCCGGCCGGGCGCGGTGGCTCAAGCCTGTAATCCCAGCACTTTGGGAGGCCGAGTTGGGTGGATCACAAGGTCAAGATATCAAGACCATCCTGGTCAACATGGTGAAACTCCGTCTCTACTAAAGATACAAAAAATTAGCTGGGCATGGTGGCACGTGACTGTAATCCCAGCTACTCAGGAGGCTGAGGCAGGAGAATTGCCTGAACTCAGGAGGTGGAGGTTGCGGTGAGCCGAGATTGCGCCATTGCACTCCAGCCTGGGTAACAAGAGTGAAACTCCATCTCAAAAAAAAAAAAAAGAAAGAAATATGATCCAAGTTAGTTGACTTTAAGAAAGTAAGATTCTCTTGAACAATGTGGGTTGTCATGAAAATCATTTGGAATGCCTTAAAATCATGGCTGAGGCCAGAAGAAAAGGAGAGAGAGAAATTTGACTGTAGATGGTTTTGGCCCATGCCTACAGTATTTCCACCTGTTACTAATCTTTGCTTCCTAGTGGCTTGCCCTACAGACTCTGGACTTGCTTAACCAACCCTCCACAATTGCATAAGTCATTTCCTTGTAATAAATTCAGGCTGGGCATGGTGATTCACACCCATAATCCCAGCACTTTGGAAGGCCCAGGTGGGAGTATCCCTTGTTGCCAGGAGTTCAAGACTAGCCTAGATAACATAGTGGGACCCCTTCTCTACAAAAAACTGAAAACCGTTATCTGAGTGTGGTGGTGCATGCCTATAGTCCCAGCTACTCTGAAGGCTAAGCCAGGAGGATTGCTTGTACCCAGGAGTTCAAGGTGGCAGTGAGCTATGAGTATGCCACTGTTCTTCAGCCTGGAGAGTGAGCCCCTGTGGCTTAAAAAACATTCCCTGGAGGAATATTGACTGAATTGACTGATATAGATTCTTTTTATGTCCATTCTGTTTCCTTGCAATTCATCTGCAAATTATGTGTCATATATGCTTTCTATAACCTCGATTTTAAGATTGTAACAGCTAGAGTCCCGATATTTACAGTATTTTTCTTCAATTTCTCATTCTTTATTTCGTTGCTCTCAACTATCACCTCCGTTGGCCATGGCTATTTGCCTGGTGAAGTAAATCAAATCTTCATTCTTTGAGGCTTTGTGCCATTAACCGTCCTGCTAAATTAAAGTAGTTATAAGTTTGATTAATTTTTATCACAAGCCATGAAAGTATTACTGAGAGTCTTAGGAGACTTCCCACATAGATAACACTTCTGGCTCCCTCCATGTAGGAACCCATGTTCCCCTTGATAGAATCAAATCACATGAGTCAATACTCTTTCTTAATTGCCTATTGATTTACTGCTTAAGGAGCACTCTGTGGCCGGGTGACAGCCCAAACTTTCAATTAAGTGTAACCATTTAGGCGTTTCCTAAAAAAGAAAGAAGTATTCTCTTGGGAAAGAAAACATTTAGGCTGGCAGAGCCCAAAATTTTGAGGACAGGATGAAGAAATTATGCTAGTCGTTCAGTAGACATGATTAGTGAGAAGAGGTTTTCCTACCGACTTCCCTTGATTCTCAAATATGGAAATTCTTGGCATAGAAGAAAGAGAAGTTTCCTGGAATATAATCAGTGATTGAGAATATATACTATATCCTGAAGAACAAGATCCCACCCCCACTTCATAGTATCATCACTCAGTGGGTACAGAAATAGAATATTTGAACTGCATTATACTAATCTATCAGGCCAGTTGCTTCATGTTGTAATAAGCAATATGACAAAAATCAGTGAATTCCATGAACCTAAGCCTATTGCCACACCTTATTTATTTAGGTGAAAAGAGAGAAATTTCCTAGTGAGAACAATGCTATGTGGTGTACTTTACTTTTGAGTAAGGGATACTGGAAATCCATGGATGATGTTTTTGGTAAAATAAGCAGGAATAGCAAATTCATATTCCATGGTTCCTACCCCTTCCATGATGGAAGCATGCAATGTAATAACCAGTGTCTGGAGTGTCCCCATACAGAATGATGCCACTTAAGGAGCTCCGTGTTGAACTCTTCTATTGGCTGACACTTAGATCAGCCATTATGAGAAAAGGGCATGTTGTTGTGCCCATGTTTAAGCTCCATCCCTGCTGCTTTGGCTACATAGTCCATGAATATTGAACAAAAGCAAGGTTGGCTGGGGAAAAAAGCAAAATGGTTTTTCACTAAGACCCTCTTCTATAGCTGCTCTTTAGTTACATTAGTATGTCTCTATATTTCTTCTGCAGACACCCTAATCATCATTTTTGCAATCATGCTTCTTCCAAGTCTCTAAATATTTAATGAAATTATTAGCCAGTTCTCAGTCATCAGAGCATAATGTTCTTCTGGCCATCTCCTGTTGTAGGAAAAATGAACAAACAGTTGCATTCCTCAAAATTGTATTTTCACCAGTACTTGCATGAACCACTCCTGAGTGAGACTAGAGTGCTGCAGCCTTCTGCTTTCAGGTGGTGCCAGCCATCCCATGCAGGACTGTCTATAAACCAGATCTGTAATACATCTTCTCCTGTCAACTTGTCATGGATACAACCCATGAAACTATAGATATGGGTTGGGGCAGAGTGGGTACTATAACAGGAGTAGGGACTGTGAGAGCCTGCGCTATTAGCTCATAGAATGTATTTGTGCCTTTGGAACCTATTCAAGCCCAGTCCCACATCTGTCACTTCCAATTAATGATGGACTGCTGCTGTGTATGTCCAACTTCATGTCCTTATGGGTCAGACATAGTCCAGAATGCATAGCTCAGACCACTGTGGTAGCCTATATCAAGCATTTAGTCTCTAAAAGAATCCAGAAGCATGCTAGAAACTGTTTATAAGAAAATGGTAATCCGTGAAGGATTACATATCTTTACTCCAAAATCACAAATGTCACCGTTGTGATTCAATTATAGTTATCTTAAGAAATCCCAGATTTAACTGTACATTTAACTGTTACAATATTTCTTTTTTTAAATTACAATATCTCATCATAAGGTATTCATAGAACTCAAATGGCAGAGTGGCTTTGACAGCAACCTGAACCTGATGGAGGACCTCCTTGTAGTCTAAGTTTCATACAAACCTAGCAGCAGTTCCAACCACTCAGTAAATAGGTGGAAATAGCACCCCAAATTGAGATATATATTGCCTCTAAAATCAGAGTGGTCCAGCAGGCACTGTGTCTCTTCCTTGTGATGAGAGAGAAGAGATGCACTTGTTTTTTACCTTGATGGGATGTCAGCTTTCCCCAGATAAGTCAGCTCACAGAATTTTCATTGAGAAATTTTTGAACAGTTTTGAAATTTTCCATTATTTTTTTCCACCCTCTGGCATGCATGTATCATACCACAGTGGTCAGGATTATTACTGCTTCCTGTAATTGTCATGATATCATTGAGGTGGGTCAGTTTAATGTTCTGTGAAATGAAGAGATGGTCAAAGTCCTTGCAGAACTAGATTATGACTGAGATTGGAGAGCGATATAATCCTGTGGTGAGAAAGTATACTGTCATTACCAAGATTCATAGGGGAAAAGTATGTGACAGATTAATGGCTACATTTCAAATACCAAGGGATATGTTGATTTCTCCAGTAACTAAGCCAATTCTAAATCTGAAGAAACACTGCAATTAGAATCTCCACTTGATAAAATTTATAATAATTATTTCTCTTTTCCCAAGATTCATCTGTGTTTTGCTCCAGCCAAAAAGGCAAATTCTATAGAGGAAGTGATCAGAGTCACTTACCTGGATGTTGGCACTAACCTCTGCAATCCCTTCAGGAACACAAAAACCCAGTGTTGTTTCGCCTTTATGATTTTAATAGGTAGAAGCACGTTTTTCCTTTCTTCCATTTTGTCTTTCCTAGTACATTACAGTAGCCCAGGGTTCTATATTAGTGTGGAAACGAGTGTGGGCTTATGCCAATTGCTTTGTATGTCTAGTCCATATACGCATCCTAAAATTTGGTTAATAATCATGGGTGGATGCAGACACAGTACTGAGATGTACATTAAACACGGCTCTATTAACCCCAGCAGGTGAAAAACGCTAGTGCTGGATCTCCAGAAAATAGTGAGTTCCAAACAACGAATGATCCCCAAATCCTAGCTGTTTCCCCTAATGCACAGTCATCTAGTAAAATGACTAGGGGTTCCTTAGGGAAGGCTGGGGAAGATTTATAGTATAAATGTTAGGAGTGTAGCAGAGTCCCTTCATTTTTGTGTTCCACTCACGACGTGTTTTTCAAAGCATCAATGCAGAGAATGTCTTCTGGACTCTCACAATGAGGACGTAGTTACGGGCAGGAGACCAGATATCATACAATCAATCCACTCCAACTTTGTAATCTCCATAAGCATTTGGATACCTTTTTCTGTACCAAACAAGGAAATCTGGCTCAGTTTTGTTCAATGTAGGCCATCTATGTTTAGTTCCAAATTTCAGTCAACCACCCACGCAGAGTGTAACTCTTGGCCTAATGAGTTTATCCAGGATGTCTGTATATTGCAACTGTATCAGTTGCAATATAACTAATGCAAAATTTTTACACAGATCCCAAACACATAGCATTCAAGTTTTGCCGGCAACTTTACATCTACTTTTACTGTGGATGTTATTCATGGGTTTTGTGGTGGTTGTTTGATTTGACTTTTTAATGGAGGGATTTGAGAAAACTTAAACACAATTCTGCCAATACTGCTGTAAATTTCCAACTTATTTTTCAAACAAGTTATTTATTAAAAGTAACCGTTTTTCTCCTTTTCTTACTAAATACAAAATTGTACCTTTCAAATAATATTATATTTAATATTGTATATATATACAGATAATACATAATGGTGAATACAATTAGCTTGATTTTGCAACTTGTGTCAGTAATTACAAAAGTACAATACATAAATTGAAAAAAAGAGATAATGGTTTACTGATTAATATTTTATTTTTAGTGTACAGGTGCAATGAAATTAGTGCAAATCTGCATGTCAACAATGCATACAATGCTATATCAAGAAAAACAGAAACCCCACACAAGATCAACTATAGGAAGTAAATTGACACTGTAGTCATGGAAACAGGTGTTCTGTTTTTTTCTTTTTCACTAAATATGCACATTTGACTCTCAAAGAGACAGGGGCTTCTGTATGTTGGATCTACAGTAAGAACTTGTCAAAAAATGACCCTTGTTTCTCAGAACTATTTAGGGACTGTGTTGGATCACAAAGACTACCTGAGAGGAGGAACCCTCTCTGGCAATTATCCTCTGGGGTCAGCTCTGCTGGGTCTCTTTGTATTCATAGCTTCTTCTCCTCCTGTCCTGACTTAACCAATTCCTTCACAGCTCCAGACTTTGTTCTCAGTGTCTGTCATAAAAATAGCAGCCTTTTGCGAACTGGTGGTGAGGAGAGGAACTATGTGAGGAGAGTTTTTATAAAGGATTGATGCTGACTTAATTTGCTATTGATTTCAAAGCTACCTGCTCATTAAAAATCTTCCTCCTATCTCTAGCCCCACCACATGTAGCCTGCTGAAACAGTCAATTGAATAGTTACCCAGTATAAAAAATAATTTTCTTTTCAGTATACTTACATCATTTATGCTACTGATGTAAAGCATATAAGGTGATCAAAAAAAAATCAAAGTTCCCACATGTAGTTTTGTTTCAATTTAGGTCAAGAAAAAGTGTATATAATAAATATTTTATTTTTAATTTTATTAATCTCAAGTAATTGAATAGCCTTTTCTTTCATGATTCTCTCTCTCTCTCTCTCTCTCTCTCTCTCTCTCGTGTGTGTGTGTGTGTGTATGTGTCTGTTTTTTTTAAGAGATTTTATGCAATAAGAAGGAAGATGTTTTTAATCTCAGGTGACATTCTCTGAATTTCACTGAAACTTATTTATTAGGAGACTTTTGGAAACTCTTTACTTTGGGAAACTCTTTCATAGCGAGCTGTGTAACAATTTCATGCAGAGCTTATTTATTTTTTCCAGATTTACTGCTCTTTATGATATTGACTAATTTGGTTTTCATAAAAAAACTGTGTTAATAAAAATATTATTCTTTAGAGGTTGAAATAATGGAAAATATAAGACTAAACAAACGTTTCCTCTGGAACTATACTTCCCCAAACAAATAAACAAACAATGGAAACTCATATTTCTGTCAAAATGTTTCTGTTCTTAAAGGTCAGCTCAATTGTGCTTTGTTTCTGAGGATTTTCCCAGTTTCTTGGGTCTGAATGTCTTTTCTATTTTGTATAATTCTTGAGCAAATTGCAATACTCAAAAGAAAACTTTTTAGGTAATGACATTTGACATCTAGGAAAAGTACACATTAATGATTTAAAATCACCAAATGTCTAAACACAATTTAGTTTACAATTTTTCCTTTCCCAAATGAGCAAATTGCTTTATAAACTTCCTTTATTTGTGCTTTCACATAAGATAAAGGAAGAATCATCCATAGTCTTGATCAATTACCATTTAGCAGTTTACTTCAAGCTTCTTTTTCCTAGTGAAGGTTGGATGTGGAAGAATCTTTTTAAACATCTCTAATTTTTCTTCACGTCCATCAAATCACTAGGAGCTCCCTATTGAGACGGGTATACTACATAGATGGTCAGGATTCACTCACCAGATGAGTTGTTCATACACACAAGCTAGTATGTAGAGTCAAAAAGTAGTTACACGTTATAAACTTTTGAAACTTCAAAAGGAAGACTGGTGAAGGCTAATGGTCTTTGACGGTTAATTAAGTCCCTTCGTGGATTAAATGTATATTTAAAGAACAGTCTTGTGCTGATGAGAACTTTTTTTTAAATGAGACACAGTGCCCAAGTCAATGCTTACACAAAACTGGTTTTGCGAAAAAGAAAAAAAAAGGTGAATTGGTTATAATACAATGCTTGCTGGAAAGATTAGGGGAAGATAGAGAGTGTATAGTGAAGAACTAGCATTTCGAAATCAGATACACTTTGGTTTTAGATGCCAGGCTTTTTGTTCTTTTATTAGATTCCTGACCTAAGAATATTTTTTACTCTATTAATATCTTGGATAATTTCATCCACAAAATGGAGTAGAAAATAATGGTAGATGCCTTTTGAAATTTTCCTTATGATTAAATGAGGTATTTCAGTCATCATAGGGGATTGATTCCAAGACACCCTGCAGATGCCAAACTCTACAGATGCTCAAGTCCGGAAGGTGGCCCTATGAACCCTGGGGTTACTGTATTTTGGATCTGAGATTGGCTTAGTTGACAGTTGTAGAACCCAGGTATACAGAACCCATAGAGAGGAAGGATTGACTATATTTAATTTAATTTATTATAATTTTTTTTTTCTTTTTGAGATGGAGTCTTGCTCTATGGTTCGGGCTGGAGTGTAGAGGCACAATTTTGGCTCACCACAACCTCCACCTCCTGGGTTCAAGTGATTCTCACGCCTCAGCCCCCTGAGTAGCTGGGACTAAAGGCATGTGCCACCATACCTGGCTAATTTTTATATTTTTAGTACAGATGGGTTTCTCCATGTTGGCCAGGCTGGTCTCAAACTCCTGACCTCAGGTGATCCACCCACTTTGGCCTCCCAAAGTGCTGGGGTTGCAGACATGAGCCACCAAGCCTGGCCAACTACATTTAATTTAATTCTGTCACCAAAAATCATTCAATAGAGATTATTCATTTTGATCTATTTGAATTATGTTATTATTCTCTTTGTTTTCTGTAAAAGTGTACATGAAGTGATATGCTAGGAAAGCATTTAACTAGTAGAAAACTAAAATCAATGGCAAATATTCTTTACTGAGATAAAACCTATTCTGAGGTGGCCCAAATATAAGCATAATGCATAGACCCCTCATAGCTAAAAATAATACAATGTTAGGTTGTTGTAAAGTACAAAAATCTTAACATGGAAACATTTTGCATAGATAACTGCTTTCTCTTAGCTGAGTATCAAGAACTATTTTTTTATGTGTGTTTGATACCAATAGCTCTTGAGATACATACAGGATGATGCTATTTCAAAATTTCTAGTGGCAGAGAAGGAGTTACTGCTCTCTCTATTTTGTCATATTGTAAGTTTTCACTAGGTAAGGTAGTTATGAATATGCCGAATAGTTCTTGTGGAGAGACTTCTAATGATTCTTCCCTTGCTTGTATCCTGGACCTACATAGCAATGCCACAGCAGTTCACCTGTACTGAAATTTTGAGATTCCTTGCCTTCAGTTATATCAACAGAAAATTATATTTATCTAACTCCATTGCTCTCAAATGTAACCTGTTTTTATGCTCAAACTCATTGAAACATGAGTTCACAAAAAAGCAATATTAAAACAACTATCATAGTTTTCCATCATAAATCTGTCTGGTTAAAAATAGACAAGACTTTTTTTTTTTTTAAAGACAGAATCTTGCTCTGTCGCTCAGGTTGGAGTACAGTGGCACCATCTCGGCTCACTGCAACCTCCGCCTCCCAGGTTCAAGCAATTCTCCTGCCTCAGCCTCCCAAGTAGCTCTGACTATAGGCATGCACCACCACACCCAGCTAATTTTTGTATTTTTAGTAGAGATGGGTTTTCACCATGTTGGCCAGCTGGTTCTCCAACTCCTGACCTTAGGTGATCCACCTGCCTTAACCTCCCAAAGTGCTGGAATTACAGGCATGAATCACTGTGCCTGGCTGACAAGACACTTCTTGAAACAATAGCTATTTATGTCATAGAACTGCTTCTATAGTTGAACCCATATAATAAAATTCTAGAATATGTATTGCTTTTTCCCACTAAAAAAGTAAGAGGAGGTATCACTGACCCCCTAAGTTATGATTTTGGTCTAGCAATATGTTGAAGAGAGTTAAGTTCAGTGATGTAAATTGTATACATTTTGTGACCAACAATGTTGTCATTCTAAATCATGATCAATACAGTTCATTGCTAGAAGCATTTCTATCATTCAAGTGAATTTTTGTAATACTGGAATTAGAATATAGAGAAAACAGCACTAACTTTAAGGACTCAAATGTCTCATGAAGTTCTTTTTCTTTCTTTTTTTTTTTTTTAGAGTGTCTTGTAGTAGAGCACCTCCAATATTTTGAAAGATTTATGTTTTGGTAACTTATTTTATTAATCTACAGCTCCATCCACCCATCACACACGTGTGTGTGTGTGTGTGTGTGTGTGTGAGTGAGTGTATGTTTATGTGTGTGTATATATATATATATATATATATATATATATATATATATGGAGGAAGAGAGAGAGATTTGTTTAAAGGAATGAGCTCATGTGATTATGAAGGATGGCAAGTCCAAAATCTGTAGCATAAGCCCACATGCTAGAGAATTGGCATGAAATCTTGATCACGAAGACAGTCTGGAGGCAGAATTTCCTCTTCATGAGAGATCTCAGTCTGTTTTTTCTTAAGGCCTTTAAGATAATCAGCTTTACTCAACATCTACTGATTTAAATATTAATCTCATCTGAGCAATAACTTCATGTAACTTCCAGACTGGTATTTGACCAAATATCTGGGTAATGTGGACTACTAAAGTTGACACAAAGTTAATAATCACATACCCCCTTACATTAATGAATAGAAACACCTCAAAAAAGGAAAACTGTGAGTATATATAATATAGATAAAGGCCAAGTTACTGCTGATCAATAAGCCAAAGGTAATTCACAGAAAATAATTTATCAGATAACCAATTTGGTAAATTAGCAAAAACAACTGTTAAATTATTTTTATAAGTTTACAACACATTATGTGGCATGATTTTACAATATTTGTAGACTTCTATGAAGTTTATTGAAGAGTTTTATTTTGTTTTTATAGACTACTATAAAGACAATTATTTTTATATACTTTGTATATAAATTTTGTATATAAAAGTTTTTTATATACAAAAACTACTATAAAGACTACTATTAATAAACATTTTATTGGTTTTAAATAAAGGGTAGAGAGTAGTTTATTCTCATAAATATACTGAATACTCAAAGTAGCATGTTCTACAATTAACAACAATTCAGCATTTCATATAATAATATATCTATTAATCTCGATTTCTTTCAAATAATATATAGTTGCTGTTTTGTCAACTATTTTATACTTTCAAAATTATTTTCATCAGTTCTTAAGAATCATACCAACTGTACCATACCGTTTGGATTACTATACCTTTGTAATATAGTTTAAAACAATTTATTGTTAATTCTATCTAAGACTTAATATGTGATATAGTTGATCTTGTTCCACAGTACATACCTTACTCTAACAATATTTTAGAAGGATCAACTATTTGCTTTTTTTCTTCAGAAATTGCACTTGTGTTAACCTATCACATTTGTTATGCTAATTGTATCATTTATTTATATTTTTTTCTGGCATTCTCACTTTTTTCTTTTTCTTTTTCTTTTGTGAGGCCCCATGCTTTCATGATAATTTTTTTCCACATAAGAAAATTGCTCCTTATTTTAAAATTTTATTTTATTACTGACTACAAAATATACTTATTTGAATGGAAAACATATTTTTTGAAGTTTAAATTGTCTTAGACTCTATTTAAATAAAAGCCCAAACAATCAAAAATATGTAGGTATATAGAAAGAGGTAACTAAACATAACAAAAACTTTCAAATTATCTTTTGATAAGTGGATTTATAGTTTTTTTGGTTTAGAACTCATCACATACTTAAAGTACAAATACTGTTTAATTAATTTTCAAAAGTCATGAAGGCTTCAAAAATCTTACAAAGACCTTTAGAATACCTAGATTTCCAACTTTCCCAACACTGTTTATTAAGGAGACTATTCTTTCCCAATTTTGTATTCTAGGCATCCTTGTCAAAAACTAGTTAACTGAATGTGTCTGGGTTTATTTCAGGGGTCTCTATTCTGTTTCATTGATATATGTGTCTGCAGTTATGCCACCACCTTATTCTTTTGATTACTGTAGCTTTGTAATATACTTTAACCCCAGGAAGTGTGATGTCTTCAGCTTCATTCCCCCTTCTTAAAATTCCTTTGGCTATTGGAGGTTTTTTGTGAATTCATATGAAATTTTAGAATTGTTTTTCTATTTCTGTGAAAAATAACATTGGATATTGATTCAATTTGCAAACTGCTGTGAATAGTATGAATATTTTAATGATATTAATTATTCCAATCCATGAACACCAGATATCTTTCCAATGATTTATTTCTTCCACAATTTATTTCATCAATGTTTTATAGTTTCAGTGTACAGATCTTTTACCTCCTTGGTTAAATTTATTCTTAAGTTACTGTATTTTTTTACACTATTGTAAATGGAATTGTTTTCTTAATATTTATTTCTGATAATTTATTGTGAGTTTGTAAAAAAAAAACCAACAACTAATTTTTGCATATAATTTTCTATCCTGCAAATATACCAAATATAATTATTAAATATAGTACTTTTTTAGTGGAGTCTTTAGAGTGTTATATATATATGATCATGTCATTTGCAAACAGGGACAACTTTCCTTTTAATTTGGATGTCTTTTTTTTTTCTTGTGTAGTTTATCTGGCTAACAATTCCAGCATATGTTGAACAGAAGTGACAAGAGTGGATATCTTTACCTTGTTTCTGATCTTAGAGAAAATGCTTTCAGTTTCTAAACATTGAATATGACAGTAGCTTGGGCTTGTCATATACAGCCTTTATTATGCTGAGGTACACTCCTTCCATAAATAATTTGTTGAGCATTTTTATGATGAAAGAATGTTTAATTTTGTGAAATGATTCTTCTTCATCTATCAAGATGATCATATGCTTTTCATCTTTCATTGTATTAATTTGATATATCACAGTTATTGATTTGCATTTGTTGAAAGATCCTTTTATCCTAGAGATTAATCACATTTAATTATGGTGTGTGATCCTTTAAACAGGCTCTGAAATTTTGTTATTTGGTTCAAGAATTTCTTATCTATGTTCATAGGGATATTGGCTGTAATTTTTTTCCTTGTACTGCCCTTGCCTGACTTTGTTATCAGGAAGTGATTGGCCTTGTGAAGTGAGTTTGGAGTCTTATCTTCAGTTCTTTTGGAATAGTTGCAGAAGGACTGCGGTGAAATCTTCTGATGTTTTATATAATTTATCAGTGAAACCGTTTGATCTTTGACATTTATTTGCTGGGAGGTTTTTGATTACTGATTACCTCTTACTTGTTACTAGTGTATTCAGATTTACTGTTCTTCATAATTCAGTCATGATAGGTTGTTTTTTTCGAGGAATTTATCAGTTTCTTCTATGTTATCCAACTTGTTGGCATATAATTTTTCACAGTAGCCTCTTCTAAATGACCCATATCTTACACCATATAAAAAGATCAACTATAAGTGAATTAAAGTCTTAAATATAAAACTTGAAACCATAAAACTTCTAAAAGAAAACGAATGAAAAACCTTGGTATTTGTCTTGGCAACAATTTAGTGAATATGACACCAAAGTCTGTGGCAAGAAAAGCAAAAGTAAAGATTACATCAAACTAAAAAGTAATCAACAAAATGAAAAGGCAATCTAACGAAAGTAAGAAAAAATTGGAAGGCGTGTATCTGGTAAGGGGTTAATATTCAAAATATGTAAAGATCTTCTACAACTCAGTGGCCAAAACCTTAAATAACTCAATTTTAAAACTGGGCAAAGGATCTGAATATATATTTCTCAAAAAAAATATGAGTGGTTAACAGTTATAAGAAAAGATGTTCAGGGCTGGGCATGGTGGCTCAAGCCTGTAATCCCAGCACTTTGGGAGGCTAAGGCAGGTGGATCACGAGGTCAAGAGATCGAGACCATCCTGGTCAACATAGTGAAACCCCGTCTCTACTAAAAATACAAAAAATTAGCTGGGCATGGTGGCGTGTGCCTGTAATCCCAGCTACTCAGGAGGCTGAGGCAGGAGAATTGCCTGAACCCAGGAGGTGGAGGTTGTGGTGAGCCAAAATTGCGCCATTGCACTCCAGCCTGGGTAACAAGAGTGAAACTCACTCTCAAAAAAAAAAAAGAAAAGATGTTCAACATCACAAATCGTTAGGGAAGTGCAAACCAAAAACACAATAAGCTATCATCTCATAACTACTAGGTTGGCATATATATATATTTAAAAAGATAGCAAGTTTGGATGTGAAGAAAAGGGAATCCTGGTATACTACTTGTAGGAATGTACATTGCTGCAGTCATCTTGGAAAAAAGTATGGAGCTTCCTCATACAATTAAAAACAGAATTACAACCTACCATGAATGAATTATGAAGAAAAGAAAATCTGAATAGACTAATAACAAGTGAGATGTCATCAGTAGTCAAAAGCCTCTCAGCAAATAAACATCAAAGACCTTGTGGTTGCATTGGTGAATTCTATCAAACATTAGAAAAACTAGCTCTAATCCCTCTCAAATTCTTCCAGAAAAAAATTGAAGATAAAATTTATGACCCATTAATACCACTTATGGGCATTTATCTCAGAGAACTGAAGTCAGGGTTTTGAGGAGATACCTACACTCTTGTTTTTATTGCAGCATTCATTATTCACAATAGTTAAGATAATATGGTATGTACATAAAATGAAATATTATTTATTCTTAAAATAGAAGGAAATTCTTCCATTTGCAACAATGTGGATGAACCTGGAAGACATTATGCTAAGTGAAATAAGC
This sequence comes from Leontopithecus rosalia, assembly GCA_028533165.1. Classification (NCBI taxonomy): domain Eukaryota; kingdom Metazoa; phylum Chordata; class Mammalia; order Primates; family Cebidae; genus Leontopithecus; species Leontopithecus rosalia. The sequence continues at coordinate 161,520,554 of CM052650.1, read as the reverse complement.
CAGACAAAAAAAGGACAGGTACTGTGTGATCTCACTTATATGTGGAATTAAAGGGAATCCAGCTAATAGAAGCAGAGAGTAGAATAATGAATGATTACTAGGCACTGGTTGGTGGCAGATAGAATACAGAGGTAGCAGTCAACAGGTAAAGTTTCAGTTATGAAAAATAAATAATTCTCATGTTCTGTATAACATGGTACCTATAGCTAACTGTATTGTATAATTAAAACTTTCTGAAAGAGTAGACACAATAACAACAACAACACTAATAATAGGGCCAGAGGATACTCTGAAGGGTGATGGATATGTCTATATAACATTGTTGGTGAAGGTTTCACAGGTGTAGACTGATTTCAAATACATCTAGTTGTATACATCAAATATGTACAACTTTTTCCATATCAAACATACCTCAATAAAATGTTATTTGTTTATTTGTTTGTTCAAGGAAAAGACCTTTAGAGTAAATAATCTGGAAGATGTTAGTGTTGATTGGAAATAGCCAATGTTGGCCACAAACATGGAAAATTATTTCCTGTAATTTTTAGTAATTTAATTTGTCTTAGTATATTAGCGTAAGAAACCAATTCTGCAAGAAAGTGGTGAGTTATCAAAGGAAATTGGGGCAGTCTTAAGGACAGAAGAAAAGCCCAAGGAGTCAATTATTTCCCAGATCTCCCTATGCCTTCATTATCTTAAAGATAACATTAAATATTATCGTTGTTTCTTGTCTTAAGAGATTACATTTCTCTGGTGATTTCTATATTCTAATTACTGTTCTAAGCTTTTTATATGTATTCTTTTATTTAATGTCAAATTCAGAAGTCAGATACTATTATGATTCCTTTTTACCAGAGGGGAAAAAAGAGGTGGAGAAGGTTTAGGTAATTACCTGATAGGTAACACAGCTCTATGTGTTGGAGGTGGGATTTCATATGCTCAGAGGGTTGTAGAGCTGAGCTCTTAATCTGATACACTCTGCTTGTGTTAGGCAGGACAACCCCAACCCCCAGCCAAATATGTCCACCCTCTTATTCCTCCAAAACTATGAATATGTTTACTTCAAATGGCAAAAGAAACTTTGTTGATATGTTTACATTAATAATTTTTTGTTAAAGAGGTAATTCTAGATTACATGCGTGGGCCCAGTGAATGACAAGGAGATCTGACAAAGGAAGAAGGGATCCAGAGATGCCACTGCTGGCAGTGGGCCATGGGCCAAGGGATTGAGGTGATCTCTAGACCCTGGGAAAGACAAAGAATGCATTCTCCCCTTAGCATCTGCAGAAGAAAGGAATCCTCCCAAAACTTTGATTTTTGCTCAGTGAACTTCATTTGGCCTTCTGACCTCCAGAACAGTAAGAATAAATTTGTGTTGTTTTTAGCCCATTATGTTTGTAGTAATTTGTTATAGCAGCAATAAGAAACTAACACAATTTTTGAACCCATTTTTTTTCTTTCACTCAAATAACTACCTCTACTTTTTAAATGGCTCACATTCCCACTCCCAAGAAAATCTTAGTCCCATTCAGTTGCCCAAGAAAAGACATCTGTGTAGTTGTATTGGTTATTTTTTTCTTGGGGGTGGAGTTATTGTCCAGGCAATCTCAGAAAACTCTATCTGACCTACAAATTTCTGCTTCTAACCTGGGCTTTAATCCCTGCTCTGTTCATTCGGCTACGGAAGACTCACAGGAACAAGGGTTTTTTTGTGTGTTTAGTGATAGAGTGGCATGGAACTTACTTGGAGTTTCATAGGTTTATTCCTAGGGTACTATTATTGTTGGTGTTTTTCATTTCAAACCAATTGTCTATTTACTGTAACCAAAAACTTTTTGCACCTTGCATCCATTGCTCTTGGTGTGCGTGATTGTAAAAATTTCAGTATGTGTCCTGTGTCATTTGACAACTGTACACTTGCTGTGCTTCATTAACTTCTATGTGAATAAGGTTACATAATAACACGTGATTTTTAATTGTTGTGACAGTTTTGAACTTCATTCTAATGAAATATAATGGGTTATGAAAGGCATTCTCTTTCCTCTTAATCTAGGGGTTATTATCACAGACTCTGGTGTCAGGCTGCATAGATTTGAATATTGGCTCCCAAATGGTTGGGAATGCTGATTGTCCTTGATTCTCTCAGTTTCCTCAGCTATAAAATATAGATGATAATAGTACCTACCACATAAGATTATGGTAGGAACTAAATATCTTAATGCATGTAAAGTGCTCAGAACAATATCTAGCACAAAGTTCTTAGTAATTATTAGCTGCTATTATTACTAAGTATTTTTAAATTACTTAGGATTTAACATTTCTTTGGAAAGAAATTGGTCTTGTTGAATTTATTTTTATATATTGCAGAGCATGAATGCAGTATGCTCTTTATAATTTTAGAATGGAGCTCTTTATTTTTTCCTCTCTAGATATTCTTTGTATGTATTTGAAAGTGCTTCTTGTTATTAACGTTAAAGTTTAGTAAAAAGGCAAAGGACTGGATCAGCATTAAGAATAGGCCTCTATTGATGTCCATTTGTCCCCACATGGCTGCCATGAAGCCTGTGTTTAGAATCCACAGCTCTATAATCTAAGGAGCAATGATTTATGATGTTGTTTATTTTCTCTCTAGAAATTTAAGTTTCTGTGTAATCCCAGCACTTTGGGAGGCCGAGGCGGGTGGATCACGAGGTCAAGAGATCGAGACCATCCTGGTCAACATGGTGAAACCCTGTCTCTACTAAAGATACAAAAAATTAGCTGGGCATGGTGTCGTGTGCCTGTAATCCCAGCTACTCAGGAGGCTGAGGCAGGAGAATTGCCTGAACCCACGAGGCGGAGGTTGCAGTGAGCTGAGATCGTGCTATTGCACTCCAGCCTGGGTAACAAGAGCGAAACTCCATCTCAAAAAAAAAAAAAAAGAAAAGAAATTTAAGTTTCTGAACAATGAATGGCTTTAAAGAGAAGTGCTCCCTCAGTATTCACAAAGGCTGACCAGGTGGGGATAGATCTTTATTATGACATATGTTTGTAAGACAAGCATTGTCAATAGAACAGCAGGGTCCTTGACATGATTATTACTTTTGCTAGAATTAAGGCTTCCCAATATACAAATCTCAGGAAACAGCGCCTTTTATCCTCCTCTTTACTACATTATGGTGTAGTCTATTCTTAGCAGCGAATTTTTTAATCAGATTTCACACAGAGCACATTGATTATCTCCAATGATAATCCTGAGACATTTCCATGGAGACACTGGTACTTTCAAATTTGCTCTTGACTAGAGATTTTAAGAGCTTTGTTGTCTCACAAACTTAGTAAGTTAGTAGCCTTTTCACTTTGGGAAATTTTTATAAATCTTTGGCTGTTTCACCAAATTTAAAATGGGCATGGTGTCCCACTTCTATTGTTTTATTTGGCCATAATGGGAACAAATAAGATGCTTGCAAAGGAATATTCCTTTTAAATATACTAAACATAGGTAATATATTGTTTTTACTTTTGTGTTACGTTCTCCCATAAAAAGCTCTTGAAAGCACATGGTAAGATGAAAGTTTCAGGTAATATATACATTTCCAATGAACTTTTTTTTAAATTAAACTTTTCATTTTGAGATAATTGGATTCACATATAGTTATAAGAAACGATATAGAGAAATGCAATGCATTCCTTACCCAGTTTCCTAATGAGAACATCCTACAAATCTAGAGTATACTATCATAATTAGGATATTGAAGGAGATATGGTCAACTTACAATATACTGCTTCTGGACCTGTGGTGGGTTTATGTCCTTATAAGCCTATCATCAGCTGAAAATATAACAAGTCCAAAATGCACTTAATGCATTTAACCTACCAAACATAGCTTAGCCGAACCTATTTTCAATGTGCTTGAAATTTAGCATTAGTCTATAGTTCGGCAAAATTGTCTAACACAGAGCCTGATTTATAAAGTTATTATAAAGAATTTTGAATCAAATTCAAAATATAAAGTATGGACTCTGCAGAATGAGTATCACTTTCGCATTGGAAAATTTTAAAAATCGTAAATGGAACCATCGTAACTCAGAGTCATCTGCATAAGGATATATATACATAGACTAAGTGGATCTACCAAACATTTCCATCATCACGAGGATTTATCAAGTTGCCCTCCTTTTCTTTTTTTTTGAGACAGAGTTTCACTCTTGTTACCCAGGCTGGAGTGCAATGGCGCGATCTCGGCTCACCGCAACCCCCCCCGCCTGGGTTCAGGCAATTCTCCTGCCTCAGTCTCCTGAGTAGCTGGGATTACAGGAGTGCGCCACCACGCCCAGCTAATTTTTTGTATTTTTAGTAGAGACGGGGTTTCACCATGTTGACCGGGATGGTCTTGATCTCTTGACCTTGTGATCCACCCGCTTCGGCCTCCCAAAGTGCTGGGATTACAGGCTTGAGCCACCGCGCCCGGCCTCAAGTTGCCCTGCTATAGCCACATCTACTTCTCTCCTACCACACTCTCTTTAAACCTTATCAACCACTAATATGGTCTCTAGTTCTATAATATTTTCATTTCAAGAACATTTCGTAAATAGGATAAAACAATGTAACTTTGAGGGATTACTTTTTTTTACACTTAGCATAATTCTCAGGAGATTCATCCAGGTTTCTGTGTGAGTCAATAGTTTATTCCTTTTCTGTTACAGAGTGGTACTACATGGTATGTTTTTTTAATTATTATTAAGCAAATTATGGTGCAACAAAGTTTTTTTTATTATTGCATTTTAGGTTTTGGGATACATGTGAAGAACATGCAAGATAGTTGCATAGTTACTCACGTGGCAGTGTGATTTGCTGCCTTCCTCCCCTTCACCTATATCTGGCATTTCGATCATGCTATCTCTCCCCAACTCCCCCACCACCCGCTATCCCTCCCCTATTCCCCCCAACAGACCC
>CM052650.1:161501108-161515519 GCA_028533165.1 Leontopithecus rosalia | reverse complement strand
GGTTCATCCATGTCCCTACAAAGGACACGAACTCAACGTTTTTGATGGCTGCATAATATTCCATGGTGTATATGTTCCACATTTTCTCTGTCCAGTCTATCATCGATGGGCATTTGGGTTGATTCCAGGTCTTTGCCACTGTAAACAGTGCTGCAATGAACATTCGTGTGCATGTGTCCTTATAGTAGAACGATTTATAGTCCTTTGGATATATACCCAGTAATGGAATTGCTGGGTCAAATGGAATTTCTATTTCTAGGTCTTTGAGGAATCGTCACACTGTCTTCCACAATGGTTGAACTAATTTACACTCCCACCAGCAGTGTAAAAGTATTCCTATTTCTCCATATCCTCTCCAGCATCTGTTGTCTCCAGATTTTTTAATGATCGCCATTCTAACTGGCATGAGATGGTATCTCAATGTAGTTTTGATTTGCATTTCTCTGATGACCAGTGATGATGAGCATTTTTTTCATATGTTTGTTGGCCTCATGTATGTCTTCTTTTGTAAAGTGTCTGTTCATATCATTTGCCCAATTTTGAATGGGCTTGTTTGTTTTGTTCTTGTAAATCTGTTTGAGTTCTTTGTAAATTCTGGATATCAACCCTTTGCCAGATAGGTAAACTATAAAAATTTTTTCCAATTCTGTTTGTTGCCGATTCACTCTAGCATCTGTTTCTTTTGCCGTGCAGAAGCTATGGAGTTTGATTAGATCCCATTTGTCTATTTCAGCTTTTGTTGTCAATGCTTTTGTTGTTTTGGTCATGAATGCCTACTCCTATGTCCTGAATGGTTTTGCCTAGATTTTATTCTAGGGTTTTATGGTGCCAGGTCTTATGTTTAAGTCTTTAATCCTTCTGGAGTTAATTTTAGTGTAAGGTGTCAGGAAGAGGTCCATTTTCTGCTTTCTGCTCATAGCTAGACAGTTTTCCCAACACCATTTATTAAACAGGGAATCCTTTCCCCATTGCTTGTTTTTGTCAGGTTTATCCAAGATTGTATGGTTGTAGATATGTTGTGTTGTCTCAGATGCCTCTGTTCTGTTCCATTGGTACCAGTACAATGCTGTTTTGATTAGTGGAGCCTTGTAGAATAGTTTGAAGTCTGACAGAGTGATGCCTCCCACTGTGTTCTTTTTACTTAGAATTGACTTGGCTATGCGGGCTCTCTTTTGGCTCCATATGAAGTTTAAGGTGGTTTTTCCAGTTCTGTGAAGAAGTTCATTGGTAGCTTGATGGGGATAGCATTGAATCTGTAAATTACTTTGAGCACAATGGCCATTTTCACAATACTGATTCTTCCTAACCATGAAAATGGAATGTTTCTCCATCTGTTTTATGTCCTCTCTTATTTCATTGAGCAGTGGTTTTTAGTTCTCCTTGAAGAGGTCCTTTATGTTCCTTGTTAGTTGTATTCCTAGGTGTTTTATTCTCTTTGTAGCAATTGTGAATGGCAGTTTATTCTTGATTTGGCTGTCTTTAAGTCTGTTATTGGTGTATAGGAATGCTTGTGATTTTTGCACATTGATTTTGTATTCTGAGACTGGTGAAGTTGCTTATCAGTTTCGGGAAATTTTAAGCTGAGACGATGGGGTCTTCTAGATATACTATCATGTCATCTGCAAATAGAGACTATTTGGCTTCCTCCTTTCCTATTTGAATACCCTTTATTTCTTTTTCTTGCCTGATTACTCTTGCTAGAACTTCCACTACTATATTGAGTAGGAGTGGTGAGAGAGCACATCCTTGTCTAGTGACAGATTTCAGAGGGAATGCTTCCAGTTTTTGCTCATTCAGTATGATATTGGCTCTTGGTTTCTTGTAAATAGCTTTTATTATTTTGAGATCCATTCCATCAATACCAAGTTTATTGAGGGCTGTTGAATTTTGTCAAAGGCCTTCTCTGAATCAATTGAGATAATCATGTGGTTTTTGTTTTCGGTTCTGTTTATGTGGTGAATTACATTTATAGGCTTGCGTATGTTGAACCAGTCTTGCATCCCCAGGATGAATCCTACTTGGTTATGGTGGATTAGCTTTTTGATGTGCTGTTGCAATCAGCTTGCTAGTATTTTATTGAAGATTTTTGTGTCTATGTTCATCATGCATATTGGCCTAAGGTTTTCTTTTCTTGTTGAGTCTCTGCCAGGTTTTGGTATCAGGATGATGTTGGTCTCATAAAATGATTTGGGAAGGATTCCCTTATTTTGAAATATTTGGAATAGTTTCAGAAGGAATGGTAACAGTTCCTCTTTGTGTGTCTGGTAGAATTCGACTGTGAACCCATCTGGAACTGGGCGTTTTTGTGTGTGGTAGCCTAATTGCTGCCTCAGCTTCAGATCTTGTTTTTGGTCTATTCATGGTTTCAATTTCTTCCTGATTTAGGCTTGGGAGGATGCAAGTGTCCAGGAATTTACCCATTTCTTTCAGGTTTACTAGTTTATGTGCACAGAGTTGTTTGTAGTATTCTCTGATCATGGTTTGAATTTTGCGGGATCTGTGGTGATTTCCCCTTTATCGTTTTTTATTGCATCTATTTAGTTATTCTCTCTTTTCTTTTTTATTAATCTGGCTAGTGGTCTGTCTATTTTGTTGATCTTTTTGAAAAACCAGCTCTTGGATTTATTGATTTTTTTGAAGGGATTTTTGTGTCTCTATCTTTTTCAGTTCTGCTCTGATCTTAGTTATTTCTTGTCTTCTGCTAGGATTTTGAGTTTTTTTGATCTTGCTCCTCTAGCTCTTTCAATTTTGATGATAGGGTGTCAATTTTGGATCTCTCCACTCTTCTCATATGGGCACTTATTGCTATATAGTATTTCCTCTAGAGACTGCTTTAAACATGTCCTAGAGATTCTGTATATTGTGTCTTTGTTCTCACTGGTTTCGAAGAACTTCTTTATTTCTGCCTTCATTTCATTGCTTATCCAGTCAACATTCAAGAGCCAGTTGTTCAGTTTCCATGAAGCTATGCAGTTCTGAGTTAGTTTCTGAATTCTGAGTTCTAACTTGATTGCACTGTGGTCTGAGAGAGTGTTTGTTATGATTTCCATTCTTTAGCATTTGCCGAGGAGTGATTTACTTCCAAGTATGCAGTCAATTTTAGAGTAGGTGTGATGTGCTGCTGAGAAGAATGTATATTCTGTGGATTTGGGGTGGAGAGTTCTGTAAATGTCTATCAGGTTTGCTTGTTCCAGGTGTGAGTTCAAGTCCTGGATATCCTTGTTAATTTTCTGTCTTGTTGATCTGTCTAATATTGACAGTGGAGTGTTAAAGTCTCCCACTATTATTGTGTGGGAATCTAATTCTCTTTGTAAGTCATTAAGAACTTGCCATCTGGGTGCTCCTGTATTGGGTCCTTATATATTTAGGATCGTGAGCTCTTCTTGTTGTATTGATCCTTTTACCATTATGTAATGTCCTTCTTTGTCTCTTTTGATCTTGGTTGCTTTAAAGTCTATTTTATCAGAGATGAGAATTGCAACTCCTGCTTTTTTTTTGCTCTCTATTTGCTTGGTAAATCTTCCTCCATCCCTTTATTTTGAGCCTTTGTGTATCCTTGCATGTGAGATGGGTTTCCTGGATACAGCACACTGATGGGTTTTGGCTTTTTATCCAATTTGCCAGTCTGTGTCTTTTGATTGGTGCATTTAGCCCATTTACATTTAGGGTTAATATTGTTATGTGCGAATTTGATACTGCCATTTTGATGCTAGCTGGCTGTTTTGCCCATTAGTTGATGCAGATTCTTCATTTTGTTGATGCTTTTCACAATTTGGTATGTTTTTCGAGTGGCTGGTACTGGTTGTTACTTTCCACGTGTAGTGCCTCTTTCAGGAGCTCTTATAAAGCAGGCCTGGTGGTGACAAAATCTCTGAGTACTTGCTTGTTCACAAAGGATTTTATTTTTTCTTCACTTATGAAGCTTAGTTTGGCTGGATATGAAATCCTGGGTTGAAAGTTCTTTTCTTTAAGGATGTTGAATATTGGCCCCCACTCTCTTCTGGCTTGTAGAGTTTCTGCCAAGAGATCTGCTGTGAGTCCGATGGGCTTCCCTTTGTGGGTTACCCGAGCTTTCCCTCTGGCTGCCCTTAGCATTTTCTCCTTCATTTCAACCCTGGTGAATCTGACAATTGTGTGCCTTGGGGTTGCTCTTCTTGTGGAGTATCTTTGTGGTGTTCTCTGTATTTCCTGGACTTGAATATTGGCCTTCCTTGCTAGGTTGGGGAAGTTTTCCTGGATAATATCCTGAAGAGTATTTTCCAGCTTGAATTCATTCTCTTTGTCACATTCAGGTACACCTATCAAACGTAGATTAGGTCTCTTCACATAGTCTAATATTTCTTGGAGACTTTGTTCATTCCTTTTTGCACTTTTTTATCTAATCTTACCTTCTCGATTTATTTCACTGAGTTGATCTTTGACCTCTGATATCCTTTCTGCTGCTTGGTCATTTGGCTGTTGAAACTTGGTCATGCTTCACAAAGTTCTTGTGTTGTGTTTTTCAGCTTCATCAATTCACTCATATTCCTCTCTAAGTTGTCCATTCTTGTTATCATTTCATCAAATCTTTTTTCAAGGTTCTTAGTTTCTTTGCATTGAGTTAGAACATGTTCTTTTAGCTCACAGAAGTTTCTCATTACCCACCTTCTGAAGTTCGATTCTGTCATTTCATCACACTCTTTCTCCATCCAGCTTTGTTCCCTTGCTGGTGAGGAGTTTTGATCCCTTGTAGGAGGAGAGGTGTTCTGGTTTCAGGTGTTTTACTCCTTTTTCTGCTGGTTTCTTCCCATCTTTGTGGATTTATCCACCTGTTGTCTGTGTAGCTGCTGATTTTCAGATTGGGTCTCTGAGTGGACGTCCAGATTGTTGATGATGAAGTTATTTCTGTTTCTAAGTTTTCCTTCTAACAGCCTGGCCCCTCTGCTGTAGGACTGCTGAGGTCTACTCTAGGCCCTGCTTGCCTGGGCATCACCTGCAGCAGCTGCGAACAGTAAGGGTTGCTACCAGTTTCTTCTTCTGCTATCTTTACCCCAGAATGATGCCCACCTAATGTTAGTCTGATCAGTCCTTTGTGAGATGACTCTTTGGATATACGTGGGTCAGGGAGCTGCTTGAGGAGACTGTTTTTTATAGGAGCTCAAGTGCTGAGCTGTGAGCTCTGTTGTTCATTCAGAGGTGCTAGGTAGGTACTTTTGAGTCTGTTGAGCAGAACTCATAAATCCCTTATTTTTTTCCCCAGATGCTCTGTCCTGGGGCATTAGGGCTTTATTTATGAGTACCTGTTGTGCTGCTGCCTTTTTTTTATCAGGGCTGCCCTGCTCAGCAAGGCCCTGCTGCTGTGTGAACTTCCCTCCAGTCCTGTTTATATGGGTGTGGTTAGAACTGCCTTGGCAATGGTGGCCCACCTCTGTAATGGTGGACTCTCTCTGTTATGGCAGGTTGCCTTGGCAATGGCAGGCTGCCTCAGCAATGGCGGACTACCTCTGTAGGAGTGGATTGCCTTGGTAATGGCAGACACCCCTCTTCCACTGAGCTAGGCTGTCCCAGGTTCAGCTGAGCTTGCCATGAATCTCTCAACCCCAAGCATTTCCAATGGCTTTTTTTTTGTTTTTGTAGGGTTGGAACCCACCAAGCCTGATCACCTGGCTCCCTGCCTCAGAGACTTTTTTTTTTAAGTTGAACGATTGACTCTCTCTGAAGTGTTCCAGTTGCCTGCTGAAAGCATGCTGGGATCTGTGATTTCCCATGCGGCGACCCACTGTGATGGCTGAAACTGTGGCACTGCCCAGGAATCTCCTGGCCTGGCTCCCTGTTTAATCAGATGAATGGGTGAATCTGCCTTCTCGGAGCGCCAACTGCCAGCTTAAAAGAGCAACCAGACCAGTGTATTTTGTACGGAGAGCTGCCGTGCTGGGGCACTGGCAAAACAGCCGTGCCAGCTGAAACAGCCACACTGGCCAAAACAGCTGTGCTGGTGACCCATGGGGCTTCTCTGCCTGGGAATCTCCTGGTCTGTAGACAATAAAGATCCATCTGGAAATGTGGCGTCCACTCACCCTCTGCACTTTCACTGGGAGCTGCAATCCTGAGCTGCTCCTAAAAGGCCATCTTGGATCTTCCTGGTATGGTTTTATCATAGTGCAATCATTCAGCTACCAACGGATATCTAAGTTGTGTCCTGTTTTGGCTATTATGAATAACTCTGCTATAAACATTCATGCATAAATTTTTTTTGGAACATGAGTTTTAATTTTATGGGTTAGATGCCTGTGAGTGCAGTTGCTTGATGGTATAGTAGTTGAGTGTATAGCTTTTAAACAAACTGGCAAACTTTTCCAGCATAATGGTACTGTTTTATATCACCCTCAGCAATGCATGAGTGATCCAGCATCTCTGCGTCCTCACCAGAATCTTGTGATATCACGATTTTTTATTTTAAACAATTATCTATATGTGTACTGAAATCCCATTTTTGTTTTAGTTAGCAGTTTCTTTTTTAAAATTAATTAGTTTATTTTTTATTTTACCTTAAGTTCAGTGATATATGTGCAGTACATGCAGGTTTGTTACATAGTTATACATGTGCCATGTGGGTTTGCTTCACCTATTTGTCCATTCCCTAATTTCCCTCTCCTCCTGCAACAGGTCCTGGTATATGTTCTCGTCCCTGTTTACATGTGTTCTCATTGTTCAACTCCCACTTAAGAATGAGAATCATGTGGTGTTTGGCTTTCTGTTCCTGTATTAGTTTGCTGAAGATGAAGTGTCCAGCTTTATCCATGTCCATGTAAAGCACATGTTCTCATTAATTTTTATGGCTGCATAGTATTCCATGGTGTATATGTACCATATTTTCTTTCTACAGTCTATTATTGATACACATTTGGGTTGGTTCCATGACTTTGCTATTGTAATTCATTTTGCAATAAACATTGTGTGCATGTGTCTTTATAGTTGAATGATTTACATTCCTTTGGGTATATACTCAGTAATGGGATTGCTGGGACAAATGGTATTTCTGGTTCTAGATTCTTGATAAATCACCACACTGTCTTCCACAATGGTTGAACTAATTTACGTTCCCACCAACAGTGGAAAAGCATTCATATTTCTCCACAGCATCTATTGTTTCTTGACTTTTTAATAATCATTATTCTGACTGGTGAGACAGCATCTCATTATGGTTTTGATCTGCATTTCGCTAATGATCAGTGATGTTGAGCTTTTTTTCATGTTTCTTGACCATGTAAATGTCTTCTTTAGACAAGTTCTGTTCATGCCCTTTGTCCACTTTTTGAAGGGGATGTTTTTTTCTTGTAAATTTGTTTAAGTTCCTTATAAATCCTGGATATTACCCATCTTCGTCAGATCGGTAGTGTAAAAATATTCTCCCATTCTATAGGTTGCCTTTTCAGTCTGATGATAGTTTCTTTTGCTGTGCAGAAGCTCTTTAGTTTAATTAGATTCAATTTGTCAATTATGACTTTTGTTGCAATTGCTTTTGGTGTGTCAGTTATGAAGTCTTTGCCCATGTCTATGTCCTGAATGGTATTACCTACGTTTTCTTCTCGGGTTTTTGGTTTTGGGTTTTACATTTAAGTTGTTAACCCATCTTGAGTTAATTTTTGTATAAGGTGTAAGGAAGGGGTCCAGTTTCAGTTTTCTGCACATGGCTAGCCAGTTTTCCCAGCAACACATTAAGAGGTCCTTTTCCCATTGCTTATTTTGTCAGGTTTGTTGAAGATCAGACAGTTATAGGTGTGTGGTGTCATTTCTGAGGTCTCTGTTCTGTTCCTTTGGTCTACATGCCTGTTTTGGTACCAGTACCATGATGTTTTGGTTTCTGTAATCTTGTATTATAGTTTGAAGTTTCTGTAGCCTTGTATTATAGTTTGAACCATATAGTTTGAACCATTAATTTGAACCATTATAGTTTGAACAAAGAACAGCTTTTTTCTTTTTGCTTAGGATTGTCTTGACTATATGAGGTCTTCTTTGATCCCACATGAAATTTAAGGTAGATTTTTCCTAACTCTCTGATGAATGTCAACTGTGATTCGATGGGAATACCACTGGATTTATAAAGTACTTGGGGCAGTATGGCCATTCTGTCTATTCATGACGATGGAATGTTTTTCCATTTGTTTGTATCGTCTCTTATTTCTTTGAGTAGTAGTTTGTAGTTCCTGAAAAGGTCCTTCACATCCCTTCTTAGCTGTATTCCTATGTATTTTAATTACTGCCTCAATTTCATAACTTATTATTGGCTTATTCAGAGATTCAACTTCTTTCTGGTTTAGTTGGGGAAGCTGTATATGCCCATGAATTTATCCATTTCCTCTAGATTTTCTCATTTATTTGTATAGAGGTGTTTAAAGTATTCTGTGATGGTAGTTTGTGTTTTTCTGATGTCCTTTTTTCTGCTTGGTCAATTCAGCTATTGCTGCTTGTGTATACATCACAAATTTCTTGTGCTGTGTTTTTCAGCTTCATCAGGTCATTTATATTCCTCTCCAAACTGGTTATTATAGTTAGCAGCTCCTCTAACCTTTTATCAAGGTTCTTAGCATCTTTGCATTGGGTTAGAACATGCTCCTTTAGCTCAGAAGCGTTTTTTATTACCCCCTCTAAAGCCACTTCTGTCATTTCATCCATCTCAGTCTCTGTCCAGTTCTGCTACCTTGCTGGAAAGGCATTGCACTCATTTGGAGGAGAAGAGGCCCTCTGCTTTTTTTGGTTTTCAGCATGTTTTCATTGATTCTCATTTTCTTGAGTTTGTGTAGTTTCAATCTTTGAGGTTGCTGACACTTGGATGGGGTTTTTGTGGGGATTTTTGTTGTTGATGCTGTTGTTGCTGCTTTCTGTTGGTTTTTCTTTTGATGGTCAGGTCCTTCTTATACAGGGCTGCTGTGGTTTGCTGGGTGTTCACTTCAGGCCCTAATCGTCTGGTTTGCTTCCACACCTGCAGATGTCACTCAAGGAGGCTGGAGAACAGGGAACAGCAAAGATGGGTCGCTGATAAGGCTAGGATCTCTAATCTCTAACGTCTGGGGTCTGACCTTGAGAGTCACCAACCTGATGCAAGTAGGATCACTCATGTATAGTGTGTCTGACAACCCCTCTTGGAGGGTGTCACCCAGTTGTGTGGCACAGGGAGTGGGACTTATTTAATGAAGCACTATGACTGTTTGTTGGTGGAGGGGGTGTGCTTTGCTGGGGGTAAACCTACTCATCTGGGCTGCCCAGATTCCTCAGAACTACCAGGAGGAAAAGCTAAGTCTGCTGGTCCACAGAGACTGGGCTGTCCTTCCCCTAGGGACTCAGGCCCAGGGAGATCTGGGTTCTGTTGCTGAACCTCTGGCTGGAGTTCTTAAAGTTTCTGCAGGAAGGCCCCACCCTGTGAGGAAGGATGGGTCAGGGTCAGGCATGAAGTGGCACTCTGGCCACAATCTAACACAGCTGGTGTGTTAGGTTATGGTGGATACCTCTGGGAGCAAGCTGTATACCCTCCCTGTGTCCAGCAGGGGGAAAGCATGACCTAGAGCTATAGAGATGGATGCCACCCTTCCCCCACCCAGGGAGCTTAGCCTGTTAGTTGTGAGTCCCAGTGCTAGCTGCTACCCCTCCCCCAGGAAGCTCAAACAGCTTAGATAGCAGGTGGCTGCAGCTGTGGTGGTGGTCGCCCCTCCTTTCAGGAACTCAGCAGGCTTAAGCAGATTTTAGCTGAGAAGCTGTTGAGAATCTGCGTGTCTCTGGGCTTGGAATCCTAGGCCCTGGTAGCATGGGTTTGCGAGTGGGATTTTCTGATCCAAAGGTTGCACGGTCCCATGGAGAAAAGTAGTTTCCCCAGCTGGGTAGCACATTCACTCACCCCCTTCCTTGGCTTGTGGGTGGGGTCAACCCTACCCCCTGTGGCTCTCAGGTGGGCTGCTGAATCACACTCTTCTTCCTTCTGTGGATCATACCTGCCACCTTGTCAGTTCTGATGAGAGAACACTGATACCTTGGTTGCTGGTGCAGGATTCACACAATAATTATGATTCTTTTTGATGGAAGCCTCCGATCATGGTTGATTCCAGTCAACCATCTTGGCACTGCCTCAGTTAGCAGGCTTTTTAACAGCTAATGATGTTGAACTTTTTAACAAGGGCTTCATTGCCATCTGCTTTTCCTCTTCAGTGAAATATCTTTCATCTCTTTTGCCCACTTTTCTATTGGATTGCTTATATTTTTTACTGTTAAGTTTTGAGAAGTCTTTTCATTTTCTAGACACTAGTTTCAGATATGTGGTTTGTAAATTTTTAAAAAATTACGTCTTACTAGGCATAGTGGCTCATGCCTATAATCCAAGCACTTTTGAAGGCCAAGGTAGGAAGATTACTCGAAGCCAGTAATTTGAGACTAGCCTGGGCAACATGGTGAGACCTTATCTCTACAAAACATTTTTTTTAAATTAGTCAGGCATCATGGTGGATGCCTGTAGTCTCACACTTGGAATGCTGGGTGGGAAGGTTGCTTGAGCCTCGGAGGCTGAGGTTATAGTGAGCCATGGTTATATCACTGCACTCCAGCCTGGGTGACAGAAACAGAAAGAGACATTGTTTCAACTGTGTGTGTGTGCGTGTGTGTGTGTGTGTGTGTGTGTGTGTGTATGCTCTGTGGGCACTTGAAAATAATGGGCCTTTTGCTGTTTTTCATTGAAGTGTATACACACGTATAATATATATATATTTTTCTATATATATTTTTCTATATGTAAATGTACATCATCTATATCTGTATCTGTATCTATATCTTATCTTTTCATCCTCTTTCTGGAGCTTTTTGCAGAATAAAATATTTTAGACCTAAATCTAATTTATCTATTTTTCTTTGATTGATTTGACTTTTGATATTAAATCTGTCATTCTCTAGCCCTGCATTCTGAAGCTTTTCTTATTCTTTTCCCCCAGAAAGCTTGTGGTTTTATACTTAAGTGCAGGATACATTTTGAGTTATTTTTTATAAGTTGTAAACCTTAGTTTAAGTTTCTTCCTTTTTGTTTGTTTATTGTTTATGGATGTGTATTTGCTCTAGTACCATATTTTTAAAAGCTAGTTGTTCTTTGTTGAATTCTTTTTGCACATTTTTCAAAAATCACTTTGACATATTTGTGTTCATCTATTTCTGACATCACTAGTCTGTCTGTTACTCTGTGTGTGTTTCCCTATCTGCTATTGAGAACATGGGTTCTTTTCATTTTATTCTTTTTTTCTCACCAAATGGTTTTAACTATTCTAGTTCCTTTATCTTTCCTTATAAATCTTAGAATAATCTTCCCTATATCTGCAAAAAGTCTTACTGGGATTTTTATGGTAATGTATTAAACTTCTATATCAATTTGAGGAGAATAAATATATTTTCTATGTTAAACTTTCCAGTCCACAAACATGGTATATCTGTCAATTCTGTCAATTTACTTAAATCATCTTTGATTTTTTATTCAGCATTTGGTTTTTGTTGTTGTTTTTTCTTTTTTTTACGGATTCTCCCTCTGTATCCCAGGTGGCTGGAATGCAATGGCACAATCTCAGTTCACTGCAACCTCTGCCTCCCAGTCTCAGTTCAAGGAATTCTCGTGTCTCAGCCTCCCTAGTAGCTGGAGAATTCCATAAACAAGTCCTGTGCATGTTTTATTAGATTTATGCCTGAATATTACATTATTTTTAGAATCATGGGAAATGATACTGTGCTAATTTCCTTATACATGGGTTCATTGCTAGTATAACATGATTTTTATTTTTGTATGTTGATCTTGTATCCTGCAACGTTTTAGTTACCAAAGTTTTCTTGTTGATTTATTGGGGTTTCCTATGTAAATCATTATGTCATATGCAAATAGAGAGAGTTTTATTTCTTTATTTCAGATATGTATCCCTCCTATTTCCTTTTCTAGTCTTACCACACTAGCTCGCATTTCCAGAGCAGACATTCTGACTCTTTCCTCCATACCTGCCTCCCTGCCTCCCTGCCTCCCTGCCTTCCTGTCTTCCTGTCTTTCTGCCTTCCTGCCTTCCTGCCTTCCTTCTTTCTGACAGTCTTCCTCTGTTACCCAGGCTGAAGTGTGCAGTGACACAATCTTGGTTCATTGCAACCTCCGCCTTCCGGGTTCAAGGGATTCTCCTGCCTCAGACTCCTGAGTAGCTGGGAGTACAAGCATATGCCACCACAACCTGGCCAAGTTTTTTATTTTTAGTAGAGACGAGGTTTCACCTTGTCAGCCAGGCTGGTCTTGAACTCAGGCAATCCACCTTCCTCGGCCTCCCAAACTGCTAGGATTAGTGCACTGGGCTCTTGCCTTTTTCTTGATCTTAGGAGGAAAGAAAGAGTCTACAAAGAATTAAAACAGATTTACAAGAAAAAAACAAACCCATTCGAAAGTGTGCTCTTCCCTTTCAGATGCTTTTGGCCTTGAAGCCTCAGCTGAATCTTACAGGGTTCCAGCCTGCTCTTGATTTTTCCCTCCTAAGCTGCCACCTGACTGATTTTGGACATAAAAATCAATCAAGTAAGCAAATCACTTGTAATAGATCCTTTCTTTAAAGTATACTATCTCTTGGGTCTGCTTCTTTAGTTGAACGCTGCCTCAATTATAAAGAAGCATTTGCCTTTTTTTTTTATTGAGTCAGAGTCTCGCTCTGTTGCCCAGGCTGGAGTGCAATGGTGCCATCTCTGCTCACTGCAGTCTCCACCTCCCAGGTTCAAGGATTCTCCTGCCTCAGCTCCCTAAGTAGCTGGGATTATAGGCCTGGCTAATTTTTTGTATTTTTAGCAGAGACAGGGGATTTCACTGTTGACCTGGCTGGTCTTGAACTCCTGACCTCATGATCCACCCGCCTTGCCCTCCTAAAGTGCTGAGATTACAGGTGTGAGCCACCTCGCCCGGCCACATTTGTTGTTTATCTGCTGTGAGTAAACTGAAATCATGCAACTCAACATTATTATATTATGGACTGTTTTTTTGGCCTCTGAGGGCTTTCTTTCTTGACCATTTGAAGAAATAGATATTGTGAAGAAAGTAGTTGAAAGAACTCTTGTATATTTTGATTTTAATTCTGCTATAACATGAGATTTTTTTTCTGAGTCTCATTGATATAAAACATTTTGCATTTTTTGTTCTATTCAAATGAGATAATTAATGGAGGCATGAGGTGGCATACACACTGTGTTATTGTCCTGATGCACAGCCTCAGTAATGAAAATCAGCTTCAGCTTCCTTAGTTCTAGGAGCAGGAGCAGGAGAAAAAGATTTCTGGAGAATCCTAGAAGCATTTCTAGATCCATCTCTTCATTAGTAGAAAATTAACAGTTGACTTTCTTTCACTGACACTCAAATAAATGTGTGACACTTGCAATAAATGACATTCTGTCAGAATTGTTCATATTTTCTTCCTCATGCTATCAAAACATTTATTCTAGTGGTTTCTTTGACTCTATCTCATTGCTTTGTATTTATTACAGCAGTAGCCTCTGCCTGCCTGTCACCCTCCTCACTACTCTCAGTATCAATGACAGTGAAGGCACCATCTTTCTGCAGCTAGTGAGAGGACTGCTGCAGCCACTGGCTTTGGGACCCCATAGTTTTCCTTTGCTGGCCAGAGACCTGGCTCTCTGCGAGTGTCTGGCTCTAGGTGAACCCTTCATTAAGCCTGGACTGTCTGCTTCTTACCAGAACCAGAGCCCCAGAAACATATTTTATTTCCACACCCTCAGAGAAGGACCTGAGTAAGCTGGGAAGCAGCCTTATGGTGTCTAAATCAAAAAGCTGTGTCCCACTGTGAATGGGAAGAGGTACTGAGAAGCCACTGCTGTCCTGCTTTGACGCTCCTGCGCCATGTCTGTGTGCTTGGAGCGTGCTGGGTCCTCCCTCTCCTCGTAGTCCCCAGTCCCCATCACTGGGGAATAATAGGCATTTTGAAATGCTACATTTTCTTTCTGTTCTCCTTAACAGAAACAATGAAAAAAAATTTAAGAACAGTTAGATGTAAAGGAAACCAACCTAAATTATATCGCTATTAGAAAACTTAGAATTCTGCATTTTAGAAATTTTGCAAAAGACAACATGAAAACAAATATTGGAATAAATTTGGGCTGACAGACACTTCTCACTTGCTCAGCTACTAAGGCACATAACTGCTTCCTATTTGAAGCATATGGTTTATGCCTTGAAGGACTATAATATTTCGGCCTCTGCAGCCAAGAGTGGAGGAGGTAATCAGGTTCAAAACTCGTTTGATTTGGGGGCATTCAAGTCATTTGTATAAATTGACTGAGACTTGGAGACACAAAACAGGCGGCTGTGTGATGAATGACTGATGAACAAAGCAATAAACCAAAAAATGAATGTTGACAATAAATAAATGAATCCAGAG
>CM052650.1:161474936-161501008 GCA_028533165.1 Leontopithecus rosalia | reverse complement strand
TATATATATTATATAAATATATATAATATATATAAATTATATATATATAATATATATATATATATATATATATATATAATCTCCACATAGATTAAAACAAATGTGACACAATATAGATCATGGTATCTCTGACACAAAAAGAGCTGGGATAATTTTCCTGAATGAACTCTGTGCTATAAGTGAGTTTTCAATAAGGAAAAAATGCCTTTGAGTAAAAGAACAGGTAGAGAGCAAGAAAAACCCTTTTCATAAAACTTTAGAAATACCACTTCATTGTGAAGCCACAATTGTGTGACTATTTGCTTGTGCAGGTGCATTTTTATTTAAAAGCTCAATGATTTATGCATGTAACTTCTTTTTAAAGTTTGCATATGTTTTTGTCTATGTCACTGAATTTCCTGAGGATTTGTCTTCTTTAGGGTTTATCTTTTTTTTTTTTTTTGAGACGGGGTTTCACTGTTGTTACCCCTTCTGGAGTGCAATGGCATGATCTCGGCTCACTGCCACCTCCACCTCCTTGGTTCAAGCAATTCTCCTGCCTCAGCCTCCCGAGTAGCTGGGACCACAGGCGCGCACCACCGTGACCAGCTAATTTTTGTATTTTTAGTAGAGATGGGGTTTCACCGTTGTTGACCAGGATGGTCTCGATCTCTTGACCTCGTGATCTACCCGTCTTGGCCTCCGAAAGTGCTGGGATTATAGGCGTGAGCCCGACTTACCTTACTCTATTTTGATGCTAGCATTTGAGAACCACTAGATTGTGTTACTTCACTTAAAATTTCTCAGGTGTTTTATGTTAGTGTTGGCCAACATGGACCATATGCAGAGGAGAAAGGTTATGAGGATGATTCATTTGTGTTCATTTATTTATGTGTTCAATAAATATTTATATTGTATGCCAGACACTGTGCTATGGACTGGAGCAGTGGCAGTGGTCATGGTAGATTATGGGACTGTTGTCTTTGAGTCTGAAATTCACTTGAAAGTCTAGAAAGGCATAGATCTACTTAAAATTTGGATTTATGCTCTTAGTTTAAAACAAATGATGATCAGTAGGGAAACATCATCATCCTTAACACATAGGAAGATTCTAGAAAGAGTACTTTAAATACATTATAGTACTAAATGTGCCTTCTGTTTTGAATTCTAAGAGGAGATGTGAATTTTAAAATGTCATTAGCATTCGGAAAGCCTAAGAAGTAATATTATAAATGTTTGTTTTGTAGATAAATTAGTAGGCAAGAAATAAAAACATATTTACTATCAATCACATGTATACTTTCATAATTTGGGTGTTGAGAAAAATTCTAATGTACTTTGCATTTGCTGTTTTATTAAAGTTTTATAAACTTATTAGTATGGAGTTTACATTAATCTCTGACACAACCATTTTTTTTGTTAACAAGATCTGACATTCTAATTCTATTAGAACTTAGCATAAACAGGGTCCACAAAAAAATATTTCTTCCTCCTGAGAAACAAAACAGGTGGTGGAGTGTACTGTACTCTTGCAAATTTAGAGGAGACACAGATAATCAGCACATTTACAACCACCTGGTAGCAAGGCTGAAATTATTCACGTTCCTATTAGGCTAAAATGTAATGAGAAGTGGTGGATAACTTCACAGTCATACTCCCATAGTCACTATGGAGGAAATAATACCTCTTGCTAAAGTAATGAGGAAAACAGAATAGACTCTTTCACAAGCTGTATCTTTTTTTAAAAAAATTTTATTTGCCTTCACATAATGAGAAGAGACAGAGAATGACTTGCTTTGCTTCAATTTGCTACTGCAGCTGCTTCCAAGCAATACAAATGCACATTGCCTCTCTTCTACTTAAATCTCCTAGAGTCTAGGAAATATTCTAGGACATGTTAAATGGTTTGTATTCTACCCTCTTCAATCTCTTCTGTCTTTCTTGTCTGCATATATGCAGTGTTTAACCAATCAAGCAAGCAAATTAAAAACAAAATGAAAGAAAATAAAACATTGAATTTAAATGGCCTCTTATTTTGAAAATAAGCTAACAAAGGGATAAAAAATGATATATTTGCCTTTTCAATTTAGCCTTTTGAACAAATATTTAATCATTTGTATGAAAAAGAATTATGTGCATTAGATCATGAATTGAGCATGAAGACTGTCAGAAAACTCTAAGAAGTACCCAAAAACAATGATTTCCTGAGAGCTAAGAATTTAAATATACTTAGGAAAGTGGAGAAAGAAAAAAATTAAGGAATTCCAATGAATATTTTTAAAATGTATCTTTTCAGAGACTATATCTTGAAATATTTTTGACCTTTTCTCTCATTTTGAATTTGAAAATAAGAAGGCAGAGTCAAATTTGAGGCAGAGCTATGGCAATGATACTGACATTTATGGTTACACTTCTTCAGTCAAGAGTGTTAGCCAGCTAAGGCTGAAATGATTTTAAGTCGGATCCTGGAGATTTTCTGATTGTATCTTCCAATTTGTATGGGACCTGTGTTATGGACTAAATGTTTTTGTCTCCTTAAAATTTGTGTGTTGAATCCCTAAAACCTAATGTGACTATATTTAAAGACACGGCTTATGAGGAGGTAATACGGTTAAATGAAGTCAGAAGGGTGAGGCCCTAATCTGATAGGACTGGTGTCCTTATAGGAAGAGGAAGAGACGTAAGAAATATCTATAGTCACAGAGACAGTGGCTGTCTCTAAGCCAGGAAGAGAGGTCTCAGGATAAACCAATCATGAGGTTAGGTTGATCTCAAACTTCCAGCTTCCGGAGCTATGAGGAAATAAATGTCTGTTGTTTAAGCTACCCAGTCTGTGGCATTTTCTTACAGCATTATTTATCGCAGTAACCCCAATGAAGATTTTGCTACAGGTGACACATTTTTGTAGGGAAAAAATTCTTTCATTGCAGTTAGACCAAGTACTAGTCACATCTCAAATTGGTAATTTACATGAACACTTGCAACAAAAAGATATTCTAGAAGGTCAAATAAATGAATGGCTATAAAATGCTATGGTAGTCATCTAGGCTAACTGCTATCAAAATCACTCACTTTACATCACTTCTAAATCAAGCAGAAAATATTTTTCTAAG
The DNA here is from genome assembly GCA_028533165.1 of Leontopithecus rosalia. NCBI lineage: Eukaryota > Metazoa > Chordata > Mammalia > Primates > Cebidae > Leontopithecus > Leontopithecus rosalia. The sequence continues at coordinate 161,497,916 of CM052650.1, read as the reverse complement.
TAAGAACAATGTCAATATGATCACATTTTAGACTACTTTTGTACATGATTATTAAGAATCCCTCAAAATATTAACACACATGCAAATACTAAAAGTAAAAACAAATTACTGTTTGCATTTTAAGCATCTATAGTTTTATTTATAAAGTTTGAGGGTTCCAAAAAGCAAATTGATTCTTCTTTTGAATATAGAAATTATGACTTGCTATGTCTAGGTAAAGTCCATTTCTAATTCTTTCTGTTTCTATTATGTTACAAAAGTATAGGCAAATAATTGGTTTTAAAATTGTTAAAAATAAATTTATTGGTTAAAAAAATGACTTTTTTTTTTGAGACAGAGCCTTGCTCTGTCTCCCAGACCAGAGTGCAGGGGCACGATCTCTGCTCACTGCAACCTCTGCCTCCTGGGTTCAAGCGATTCTCCTGCCTTAGCTTCCCAAGTAGCTGGGATTACAGGTACTCACCACCTTGCTGGGCTAATTTTTGTATTTTTAATAGAGATGAATTTCACTGTCTTGGTCAGGCTTGTCTCAAACTCCTGACCTTGTGATGCACCTGCCTCGGCCTTGCAAAATGCTGGGATTACAAGCGTGAGCCACCATACCCAACCTAAAAATGACCATTTTTAAAAGGACACTGTTAGAAGTTTGACATACTTTGTAATATTGTAGATATGTGTGTGTGTGTGTACCACAAATGTATGCACACTTATATGATACATTTATACAAGTAGATTTTTAAAATATGATCTTATTGCATTAAAGAAGCAATATGCTTTTTCATTTCATATTGTATCCTGGATATATTTTTTCATCTGAGTAGATATAGATATGCCCCAAATTTGTAAAGACTGCATGGTATTTTATTATATGTAATAACCAAAAATGTAGTTAACCTTTCCCCTTTTGATACACAATTGAATTGCATCAAATTATAACATTATTGGCTGAAAATATTTCATAAAATTATACCACAACAGCCTAACATTGACATTATCAATTATTTAAGTGTTTACTAATCCAATAAACACAATTTTTAATATTACTTTCTAAAATTGGAAATTTAAAATTGTACCTTAGCCATTGAAAACAAACATGTTAAATTCAGATCAAACTGTGGGGCTCTTTCATGCATTTGCCATGAGAAGTTCATAAAGGCACTATAATTTTTAAGGTCTTATATATCTTATCTGTAACATGGTGATAATATGAATGCTGTTGCAATAATTAAATGCATTTATGCAGAAAATATGCTTAGTACAGCGTGAGACACTCATACACTTGAAATACAAATTGAAACCAAACAGTAATGGTCGTGGTAGTAACAGAAGCTTTATGTCCCTGTTTCATTGTTGGAATAACCTGCCTGACTTGTTTCAGTGGCCACTTTTTGGTAACGTTCTTGTGCATATCCTTCACTCCTGTGCTGTTATTGAGCATAAGTGTTTTCTTATTGAGCTGTGGAGAAGAAGTAAAGCTTTTCGTAGGGTGTGCAGCTATCTTTTCGTTTCTTATTGTCATCATAGGTTTATTGGCCTTTTGGGACATTTTCTCTCTGTAGAGTCCAACTTAGGAGTTTCTTACTGCAGAAACCTACTGAAGAGAGTCTCTGAATCTCAGAAAGCTGGTCATATCTTGGGGGTGTGGTGTCGGTCAAACTGGTGTGGCTGATTCCAGTTGCCTCTACTTGCAATTGCCTGGCCTTGACCCACTACTTTCTCAGCTCTTGCTGCTTCTAATCTCATGCTATTGCTGTAACTCATTGTGGTTTTCCACATCTTCCAGTGTTATTTTAGATTTAATTTAATTTTTATTTCTTTTTTTGAGACAGAGTCTTACTCTGTTTCCCAGGCTGGAGTGCAGTGGGACCTCTGCAACCTCTGACTCGTCTCATTGCAACCTCTGACTCCTGGGTTCAAGCAATTCTCCTGTCTCAGCCTCCTCAGTAGCTTGGACTACAGGTGCACACCACCATGCTCAGCCAATGTTGTATTATTAGTAGAGATAGGGTTTCACCATATTGATCAGGCTATTTTGGAACCCCTGACCTCAAGTGATCCACCTGCCTCAGCCTTCCAAAGTGCTGGGATTGCAAGTGTGAGCCACCTCACCCAACTGGATTTAGCTTTTATAAATAGCCTTATCATCAAAGGAATTTTTAAAAAAGAGAATATTAAAAGCAGTTTTTAAATCAGCAATATTTAACTGAAAAATTATTTATTTAAAGATATAACAACAACAATAACAACAACAACAGCAAAAACATAATTTCTAAACCTTTTAGGGCCATGGTCTAAGGTGTTGAAAAATACATCCATGAATAGTGCAACACGAGGATGGATGATTCCATTAAAGTCCAAGCATATTCAGAGGAAATCACGACTGAGAGTCTTCACGGCCAATGCTCAAATTTGATTTTGAGGTGGATAACCAAAAATATCGAAGGGATGGATATTTTGAGATGTCTGGGAAAATGGACCTGGTGGGGAAAACTGGTAAAGCAGCAGCTCTGCAGTTTACTTTCTCCTCCTTCCCGCCCCTGCTATGCCACCCAGCCTGGAATGGTCCTTGGGAAAAAGGACTGGTATATGGCAGCAGCTACCAGAGGAAAAAAGAGGCAGAGGTCTGAAAGGGCAGAGAGAAAATGGGGAGTTTCCATGCCACCTGCGTAGATCAACCAGCTTCTGATGAATTTGAAAGTATTTAAATAAAAAGGAAACATGATAATTAACCCATAAATAATAACTGCTAGTATATGCTGCCTTTTTGAGGAAGACATAGATTATGATGAGTAGGATACCTTCATTGGGCTGTAATGATTCAGTTGACATATCAGTCATTTGAACTACACATTCACCCTTCTGTTTTCATGAATCATTTACATAAATCATGGGTAAGAATATAATGTAGTTTACCATCAGTGTGTTCTGAATTTGCAAATCCCTGTCCTTTAATGGTGCATCTTATTTTTTTGACATATCAAAATGCACAGAGTTAAGTTAAATAATAGTGTTTTGATAATTTTACATTTCCCTGTATGGCTAATAAATTGTCTATGGAAGAAAGTCTGACTGAAAGAAGTCCTTCAGCAATAGAAAATGTGTATAATGACCAAATACATTTCTTAAGGTGCGATGCATACCTTTCTCTTCTGTGCTCTGCCTGAAGGTTAGTGAGCATTCAATAAGTGTTAAATGAGTAAGAAAAGGGAGAGAGAGAAAGAAGAAAAACAAGGGTTATGAAAGAGAGAAAGAAGACACAGACCAACTAGTGGTTAATCGAATTATGTTACATCTTTTCACATTACAAAGCACTTCCTTGTACATTTCCAGGAGAATATAAGGACTTTGAAAAACAATATTATTTTGAGATGTGTTTGGTTTTATTTAGCCTTACTTGGTTTTTATTCTCATGCTTACTTTAAGTTGTAGATTTCAGTTTTTGGTACTTCAGAAAGATACGTAACATACTTAGAATTTAAAGCAAAGTATTGCTAGATTTAGATTAGTAGGATTTCTACATTTTGTGAGTGAATCTGTTTAAGGAGGAACAACAAGTGTGTGGTTGATTTAATTCCATCAGAAAATGTAATTTATCTTACTCGTGGATATCTGAATCTGGATAAAGAAGAGCAAACCTACAGCAGCACTGTTTGCCATTTAATGTTGCTTTCTTTGTTTCCTCTAAAACACAGTTCATCTTGAAATTATACTATATTTATTTGTTTATTCACCAGTTTTTGTTTGCCTAGATAGAGTGAATGGATATAAACAAACATTTGCATGACCTCTTTTTCAGATTTTTCTTTCTGCCTAATTTCCAGCTCTTTCTGGTCTAACTAGAGTCCTGAATATAAAGTATACTAGTTACTGCAAAGCTCCACAGATATAGGCACTTTATATTCCTAATTGATAATGAAATTCCATAAAACATAAATAGTTTCTAGAATTTAGCAAAAGTGGAGTATATAACATGTGAAAAGCAGTATTGGGGACTGGCCACTCCGATATGTGCACTGTTCACAAGATGAGTTGGTAAGTTTTGTTTGATGTTGATAAATGTTACCCTTGTTTTTAGTTTTACTCAGAATCAAATGACATGAAATAACTTAGTGTTTGTAAATTTAGAAGCATCTTGAGCAATGCTTTTTTTGAAAATTGAACTTGTCTTTCTAAAATATTCAGATTACTTTCCTAAATTCTGAGATGTTTTGGATTTAAAGTGCTTTTGTGCACATTTCAGAATAGTTGCATGTTTCTATTTTTTTATGATAAAAATGAAGAGTCTAAGAAATTCATATCACTGATTATAAGACGACTTATACACATTTAAAGTATTTAATTTGCTTTAACTTGTATAACAAGAGAAAAATGGACTCTTTTGCAACCTATGCATCAGGTACATTGCAAAATTTTATGAGTAGCTACTCTTCTCATAATACAGAAAAGAAAATATAAAATATTGACTGATTTCAGTGGGGGAAATATGAACTATAATTACATTTATGTGTTATCATACTAGCTCAAAGGTGCATTAAGCCTCTTACAAGGCCTAAACTTTCCCATATGAAAAGTCTGTTATTTTGATTTCTATTTTAAAGATGTTTAATATAACATCTGTAATATAAAACTCAGATTAATTAGCTAGCCTAAAATCACATAAATAGAAAGTAGGTGAATCAGCATTTACATTCAGATTTATCTGAAACTAATGCTTCTGGTATTGCTGCTATATTATGCTGTTTCTCTTTTTTATTTACTTTTTTTCTCATTTAGATGCATTTATTAGGATGGTAAAATATATTATAAATGTGTTATTTGCATTATTAAATAATATTCCTAAAGGAATGAAAGGGAAAATGAGAAGGAAAGGAGAGAGCAAAAGAGAGAAAGAGAATAGACTGTACATTTTTTTGTTCTTTCAAAAGGTGAAACCAGGGCAGTAGTTGACTTTTATTTTTCCTTTGCTTTGGGCTAATTTCTTCAGTCACTTTGAGTAAGATTTACTGTCCATATATGTCTGAAGCCACTAAAATGCCCTTTCTCCTAGTATAAAAAAAAATGTATTCCTTTGTTGTTTGCTTAAATGGACTTGGGGAATGGAAAAAAGCTCTCTTGTGACCATCTTTTCTAGAGTTTATATATAAATACCCAATGACACTCTCTGAAGCTTCTCAGTGCCTTTGCAGCAAGTTCCTCTTTTTCTCTGAGACAATATTCTGCCAAGTTCTTACATTATCTATTCCTAAGTTTCCTTTTCATTCTTTGATTGTTTTACTAATTTATTTTTGTATGGATAAGAACTAATAACATGGAAAGAGTTTCTCTTATATATTAACAATTTAGATTCATGTGCAAATCCACCCACTAGTGTTTCAGAAGGTTTAATTAAAATGGCCATGTATGTACCAGTCCTTAATCATAAAACCATGTTTATCTAAATATCACTGCTTATCCAGACTGCAGAGATCTTGAACTGTGCAGTAGATTTTCAAGACAATTCCAACCCCAGAGATTGCAGCTCTCTCTCTGAATTTCAGTGGTATGAGCTACAGAAAGTATTCCTTAGGATGTCTTCTCTACTCCCTTGAATTATTATTTATCCTCTGGCTATTAATACTCATCTCCTAAATGAAGGTAAAAGCTGCTATTTAGTGCTTTCTTCGGCTCTCCTGACCCATCCCACCTGCAAGCACCCAGAAATGGGTATGCAATTAGCAAACATTTTCTTTAGTATTTTTTCCTCAGTCCATATTTAAAGCATAATAGCATTGATGACAGAAGATAAGTCTGCTCAGCAATTCCTCAATCATAGTGCATTGAGAACATTATTAGGTTTGGAATAGTGTGACTTAGTAGAAAACTGTTAACTTGAGAATCCTGAGGATCTTCACTGTGCTAGTCTAAGCTTGAATTCAACTCAGTCTGTGTCTCTGGTTATGTCATGTAACCTCCCTGGAGCTTTTCCTAATCTTTAAAAAGATAATGTAGAGATGGATATTCTCCAGTGTATTTTCTGGCACTAACTTTCTAAAAAATGTTACTCTTTCCTTCATCTCTAGTAACTGTAAATTTGGTTGCTGTCAATATGTAGGCATATTGCTTTTTCCAGACCTTATGGATTTTCACACAGGGTCAGACATGCTGTGACAATGCAACTTTGCACCGCTGGCTATTGTTGACAAGGGAATTGGGCTCTAAATAATGTTATCCTAGGGTTTCTTAGAAGAATGTTAAGGAGCAGCTGTTGTGCTCAGCCATTCTCGACTAGTCTGAGCCACCAGATACTACTTCACAGCTCTTACTGGCAGATTGAATGGGCAATGAGAAAGAAGGATTAGGAGAAAACTAATGTAGAAGAAACACTCAATGGATCTTTTCACTGAAACTGTGGAGCTGAATTTTTCTCTCCTGTTTTTTATCAGAGAGGTTAGCTCTCCCCTGGTTACAGTGTTCAAGTCAGAGGTAAGGAACTCAGACATAACGATAGCTTTCCGTATATTCTGTTTTCCTTGGCTCTTCTGAACAGGCACATTTCAGTCTTGAGCCCTGTAATGGAAGAGAGGGGTTATGGAGGTAGGAAAAAGTGAAGAAAAATATGGGAATTTCCTATCTCAGCTGAAGTTTACAGAGCACCAGTACCTGCAGTAGATGTAACCATCCCTGTTGTAGACAGGAAGGTTGTGGGAAGGGTACAAGTGGTGGAGTGGCAGAACCAGATGGGAGGTGATAGCAAATAATCCACTGGCTCCCAAGGGCTCAAACATTTCCCTTGTGCCCAGTAGAAGTTCTTGGGTTTATTAATCAGAACCCATTAATGAATCCTTAGAAAAACGAGATGTTTCTGGAGTGATATGTGGGAATATGAAGCAAGATAAGGGAAATAAGCAAGGATAAGCTTACATCTAAATGAAGAGAAAATGTCGGATAGGTCTGCAGTAACCACACACTGTGTTCTTACAGACTGCCTATGTGGAGAAGCCATACCACAAACTCAACATATGCTTTCAGGCATCATGGGGTTATTCTAGGGAACTACCAAGGCTTGCTAACATGTATGGGTCAGCTCTGACTAATCTCTATAACTTAGGTAACTCTCAGCACATAAGTGTATTCTTGGGATGATGAAATGGTGGAGTGTAGTGATGAGTCCCCTTAGGCAGATTTGCTAAATCATACTGTGACTAGGATACAAGACTTGAATTTTCCAGGATGTCAGTGTCTTGGACTAAATTTTTAGAGTATGTTTTCTGACATCTAAAGAAATCAAGGTTAAAAATCAAGAAAAATATTCAGGTATCAAGTAAAATTTTATTTTGGTCTAGTTTTATTTCACTTTTTGGAGTTCATGACTAATTTATACTTGTTAAAATTTTATAGTAATGAGTCTTAGTCGTTGCAATGTCTTTCTTAAATGAAATATTATTTACAAAAATGTTCTTCAAACTATGATGACGTACAAATTCTACTTTGAGAGTTACTTGTGGCTTAGGGTCTATATTGCTTAGCAAAAAGGATTGGATGCACAGGAGACATATTTGTATTCACAATATCTACAATATCATGTCAATATATGCATAATTTACTGGTAGATTGAACAGGCAATGAGAAAGATGGAAGGACTGTGAATATTTAAAAGGATGAATGAAGGTAAATATTGTTTCAATAGATTATTTAAGAGATAAAGCACTTAAATTCAATAGATTGTCTTAACACCCTATTCTATAAAGTTTCACTGTAGAAAGCAAGTATTTGGGGACATAGTTTAGTCTAAAGTTGTCTGAAACAGCAAGGCATTATCTTAGTTTATTCCAACTTTCTCTATAATTGCTTAAGCTATTTTCGCTCTCCAGAAAGTGGAGATGTGGTAAGGATGGTAATATAATAGTGAACGCCTGGGGACTTCTGAAACTTCTAATGGACTTAAACAGGTACTTGAGAGTCACTTCAAAGAGTGAAGAATTCTGTTAGCTGCCTAGAATTTTTCTTTCCCTGAAAACTGTATTTATATCTAAAAATGAATGTGATTCATATAATGCAGATGAAAATATGCAGTACCAGACAAACTAAGATACTGAGTCTAGAAAACATTATACCTTCTCTTTTCTCTACTTCTTACCTTTCCCCTGTTTCCCTTTCCCTTTCCCTCACTTCTCTTCATTTTTATTATTATTTTCCTGTATTCATGGCAGAAATTTATTCTATTTATTCCTATGAGGTAAAAAATTATTCTTTGTGAATTTTGCCTTATTTTTTATAGGCTCCAAATAATAAATTGAATTGAGAATGAGGACCTAAGACCTTGAAAAATAGCATATTCTTTGTTATTGTCTTGGCGTCTTTAGTCATATACATATTTTCTCAGTATTGCTTTTAACACAAACAGGGAAAACATAGCCTAAAATAGATAGAGTGTATTTTATAAAGATTAACCGTCTTTTGCAAAGAAATTCACTTCTAGTTTTCTTTCCTTTTTTTTTTTTTTTGTTTGTTTGTTTTGGATGGAGTTTTACTCTTGTTGCCCAGGCTGGAGTGCAATGGTACAATCTCTGCTCACTACAACTTCTACCTCCTGGGTCCAGATTCTGCATAACAGATTACATGCATGTAACTGAGTAACAGATTACATGCATGTACCACCATGTGTGACTAATTTTTGCATTTTTAGTAGAGGGGGGTTTCTTCATATTGGTCAGGTTGGTCTCTAGCTTCTGACCTCAGGTGATCTGCCTGACTTAGCCTCCCTAAGTGCTGGAATTACCCATGTGAACCACTGTACCTGGCCCAATTATTGAGTAACTATTCATGCTTGTTCTTTATTAAATATAATATAAATTAGGTAGAATTACATCAATAAAATGTATTTTCCCTTATGTAGTAGAGATAATTATAACAAGATCTGATTTTCTAAGTTAAAGGGAAAGTTAAAGTCTTCATTTTATTATTCAGAACTTTCCCGCGGTTCAACTTCACATCAGATTCTGTAGCAGCAGGAGGCAATCTGGCTGTTGGCTCTTTGAATTTACAACATTAAGTCAAAAGAGGAGTCCACATCTCTTGTCATTTATCACATTTAATTCCAATAGTTTTTATCTAAAAAATCCATTAAGGTATATTAGTTACACAACCAGAATTAAGCCAAGTATTTCAAAAGATTCAAAGAACCAAACAATCTGATTCTTGGGACAAATAGATTCATATTCAAGTTGGTGACATACACGTGCATACATGCCATCAAGAGGTTAACGAATTGTAATAAAATGTCATAAATTATAATAAAAATGTATTTCTTATTAAGAAAGCTTCTCAATTACATGTGAGGTCAAGACAATTATAATGCTCAAGTATTAGTCCATTTTCACCCTGCTGTAAAGAACTACCTGAGACTGGGTAATTTATAAACAAAAGAGGTTTAATTGGCTCACAGTTCTGCATGACTCGGGAGGCCTCAGGAAACTTGCAATCATGGCAGAAGGTGAAGGGGAAGCAGGCACTTTCTTCACAAGGTAGCAGGAGAGAAAGAGAGCTGGGGGAAGTGCCACTTTTAAACTATCAGATCTCATGAGAACTCCCTCACTATCACTGGAACAGCATGGTGGAAACTGCCCCTATGATCCAATAGCCTCCCATCAGGCCCCCACCTCAACACATAGGGATACATTTCAAGATGAGATTTGGGTGTGGATACAGAGCCATACGGTATAGGCTGGGTACATCAGATACGTAGACATTGAAAAAAATCATAATTTAAATAGAGTTTGGCCTACTGTACCTTTTTCCATGGCAATTCACACTACTGAAGACAAATAACTGGCTTTGAGTGATTCTTATAAAATTCCCAGTGTTAATTCACATTTCTGTCATGTACATTATTGAAAATGAGCATTTCTATGGCTATTCTTTATAATTCTTCCCAGTTTTCCAGATGACTAAGCCTAATATGATATGTATTAATCATCAGTGATACAGTTTTGTTCTTGACTGTAGCACAAAAGGACCTTCTCTTTTTTTCATGGATGATCTTATACATACGCACTGATGATTTCAGTGGCTGTCTCCACATTTATACATTCACAGCTCTGCCCTGTGAGCCCTGATTAATGTCTTCATTGTAGTGTCTCATTCAAGTTTACCACATTAGAACAACACTCAGGATCCTCCCACCTCCACCCATCATCCTCAAAACCAGGTTCTGCTCCAGTATTTCTCATGGCTGTGAGGGACTCCGTCTTCCAGAAACAGGCTGAAATTTCTGACATTTCTCTAACTTTTACACCCTCCATATCATATATATTACCAGGTACTCACTAATTTTCTTCCTGCATTTCCTTCAATTCCATATTCTTCCTATCTCTCCCATCACCCTCCTATTTCTATTTACCATCATTTCTTAATACTACAACTGCTACTATTGACTCTACATGTTCAGTCTTCTTCCTTAAAACAAATCTCTGCTCTACAACCAGTTTTCTTCATTATTGTTCTACAGTGTATAACTAGTCACATCAATTATGCCTAAAGCTTTTGATGCCTTTCTATGATTGTTAAGACAAAGTCCCAAATTCTTATTATAGACTACAAGGCCCAGCAGAATTCGATCCTTTTGCTCCTCCAGGCTCATTTTTTGTCACTTCTTTCTGTTGATTCTTTGTTGTTTTTCTTTAATATGAGGGATTACACAGATAACTAGGCAATACAGTTTTCAGCCTCATTTTTCCTTCATGCTGAACCAGGAAACAACTGCATCAGAATCATAACAAATATTTAAATGCATATTTCTGGGTTCTATTCCATAAAGACTAAATCAGGCTCTGTGAGTAGAAATAGAACTACTTTCTATTGTTTACTCTAGGGAAATTTTATACATACGAATCATTGAAAACATTTATTTCAGATGTTATTTTTCTTTGTATTTGATATAAAGAGGCATCTTTTCTCAATCAATACTCTTAATTTAGGTAATCTCATCCATTATCTGATTTCCAATAACTAGATATCAGAAAAAGCCACACATGTAAATCTCAAGTTTCTCTCTTGACTTCAGACTTGGATGTTTAATTTCCTCCATGACATCTCCACCAGATGGCTCACATCCCTCTCAAATTAGACAGAAATTCACTAAACTCATGGTGTCCATGCAAATTTTTTCCACCTCCAGTGTGTGTCATAAAATATCCATCCAGCCAGTTGCTCCTGACTGAAATGTTTCTTTCACTTCCCACCAATTCACAACCATAGCCTGTCCTCCCCACGTAAGTTCTTGCTTCTATTCAGTTTTTCTGTATCAAAAGGCAACTCTCTTGGCCAACCTATCAGCAGTTTTGTCTATGCTATTGTAAAAGCCTTCTACCTGAAATCCCCACTTACGTAATTACCTCCCATACCCACCTTAACAATTTTACACATTGCAGCTCAAAGGAACCTGCTGCTTCACTATTTAAGATTCTTCAAAGCCTTTCCACTGTATTTGGATAAAATCTAAATTCTCTGAGGTAGCTGATTAAGCTTCGCATAATCTTGTCTTTTACTGCACCCTGGTCTTCCTTCCTGCTTGCTCTCTTGCTGTCCTGCAGCCACAGAAGCCTTCTGTCAAGTCTTTCTTGCTCAGACTATTTGCATTTTCTGTATCTTTATTTCGTCCCACCTCCCCTCAACTGGGCTTGTCTAAATCCTAATTATATTGATGTTCCTATGTGTATGTTTATATATAATACATATATATAATATATATATACATACACAGATATGCAACACACATTTTTATGTATACACATGTGTATATATAAACATTAACATGAGTTAACATTAACATGAGTGGGAATTATGCATATATGTGAAGCTTTCCCTGAACTATAAATCTAAATCATACTGCTTTATCTTAATTTGCTTTTCTTCTTAGAATATATCCATCATTTTTAATTATATAGTTGGTTTGAAGAATTATTGATGTAATATTAGATTGTTGCAAAGTAATAACAGTTTTGAACCATGAATTTTAAATCATTATAACTAGGCTCAAGCATATCTTTACTAATCAGAATAGGAACCATTATAATCAACCAATTTTTGGCAATGAGAAATGAGTTTGTTTATTCCTGTAGAATAAAAATCCATGCTTCAGGATTCGATGAACTTTTGGCAAGCATTTTCTGCATCTTGTTGGTTTTGGAAGTGTTTTCCCAATAATAGTTGTTGAGATGTTTGAAAAAGTGGTATCAGGTGAATATGGCGGATGAGGCAAAACCCCGTAGGACAATTTGTTCAACTTTTAAAGCTTTGGCTGTATGGCCTGTGGTTGGGTGTTGTCATGGAGAAGAATTGGGCCCTTTATGTTGATTAATACTGGCTGCAGATGTTTCAGTTTTTGGTGTGTCTCATTGATTTGCTGAGTATACTTCTCAGATGTAATGGTTTTGCCAGTATTTAAAAAGCTGTGGTGGACCAGACCGGCAGCAGACCACCAAACAGTGACCATGACCTTTCTTCATTGCAAGTTTGGCTTTGGGAAGTGCTTTGGAGTTTCTTTACAATCCAGCCACTCAGCTCGTCATCACCAGTTGTCCTGTAAAATCCACTTCTCATCACACATCACAATCTGATCAGGAATTGGTTCATTATTGTTGTGTAGAATGAGAGAAGATGACACTTCAAAACTATGATTTTTTAAAAAAAATTTCATTCAGCTCCTGAGGCACCCACTTATCAAGCTTTTTTACCTTTCCAGTTTGCTTCAATTGCCGAATGACCATAGAAAGATTGTTATTGAGTTCTTCAGAAACTTCTCGTGTACTTGTGAGAGGATCAGTTTGGATGACTGCTTTTCATTGGTCGTTGTCAACTTCTGATGGCTGGTCACTACACTCCTCATCTTCAAGCCTCTCACGTCCTTTGCAAAACTTCCTGAACCAACACGACCCGGGAACTTAGTAGTTCCCAGGCCAAGTGTGTTCTTGCTGTTGCAATTTGTCTCTGCTGTTATATGACGCATTTTGAACTCACATAAGAAAATCACCCAAACTTGCTTTTAGTCTAACATCATTTCTATAGTCTAAAATAAATATAAAATAAACCACAAGTAGTAAGTCATGAGCAAAAAAATAATAGTAAAGCAAGAAAGAAATGTGCATTAAAATGATGTATAACCACATTTGTAAAAGAATATATTCCAATATCAAATGACAAATTTTAGCAATGCAAAAAAAACATTTTTTTTGCCAATTTAATATTGTGCCAATTTAATATTGTTTTTAATCAGATGGCAACTTCAGCAGGACAGTATCGTATCCCCAATACACAGTCCAGTGTATTAATAGGCACTCAATAAATATTTACAGAATGAATGAAACAAACGTGTAAATAGAATATCTCAATATAAAATTACAGAAATTTTTAAAAAATCAATCATTTCTAATCTTAATTGTTTATCTTGTTGTTTAATTAAACAATGTTTTAGGGTAAGGAAGGAGCAACTTTTATGTCAAAATTTCAATGCGAATTCAATTTATTAGATATTTAGGAAGTTGTGGATCAAGATATTTATGAGGTTTCTTGGTGAAAATGCAGTCATTCTAGACAAAACATTATACTCATGGAAATATATTAGGAAAGCCAATATAAAAAGTCAAAGAAGAAAAAAGAAAAAAAATAGCCAATAATGTAAAATGTCAAAATTTTAATTAAAAGGAGGAGCAAACAACTGATTAGGTATTTAGAACAATAGACTCATTCTGAGAGCATAAATATATGGCTAAAAATGTTTATCTTATAGTTGATATGCACCTTAATTGAACTACTACCTACCATGAATATATAACTTTAAGAGCACACAAACTTCTCTCATGTAAAAAGTTTTACTAAATCAATAATTTACATATTGGGCCAGGTGAGGCTGTGGAATGTTTTTGGAATACTTAAAATTTCCAAGCATCTGTGTGGAAAATAAGGCCATCCATGGTAATGTCACCGATAACAGATTTTTTCCAAGTACATAGAAGACTGCATGTGTTTTTTTTTTTCACAATAAGCAGTATCAGTGACACTCCTCAGTGATTCTAGAGTTGACTCTGCTGAGATGATCAAATTATTATACATAACTTTATGTTTTAGTTCCTTCCTCCTCTAATAATGAATAAAAGTTTTAATCCTAGACTAAAATTTATCTCAGGCCATCATGATTGCATCTTACAGTGGTAGACAATCTGAGCATTTATTTTATTAAACTTCAGCATAGCTGAACTGGCTTGGGAAATCAACTTAAAATGTAAAAACTGAAATATAACCTTTACTATTTTGCCAACAGCAAAATTGCACATCATGGTTCCTCTTAATAGTGATGTTTTGGACTATATTGAAAAGAGAAATAGTGTAGAGACAGTATTCAAATATTTCATATCTGTTAAAGCACAAATATGTACAACATGTGGTACAAACATTTTCTTACTAATTTTTTTGTATGCAATTTATGAAATGCCTTCTCTGATGGCATTTTCATTTCTAAAGTATGACTTATACTGCTTAAATTGAGACATAGCTGTTTGGAAAGTAGTGGAATAAATTGTATATGAATAAATCATAATTTACAGATGAACAAAAATCTAGATATTTTAGTTCACTATTTCATCTGAAAAAAGAATGGTCATTATCTAAAATGATTTTCAGTTTGATATAATACTTTTTATAATTTTTATAACCCTCTTCCCAAGCCCTAAAAAATCTGATAAGAAGAGTAGTCATTATCTAAAATGATTTTCAGTTTCATATAATAGTTTTTATAATTTTTATAATACCCTTCGCAAGCCCTGAAAACGAGGATCACATTATAAAAGGCTTTTTTTTTAGACGGAGTCTTGCTCTGTTGCCCAGGCTGGAGTGTCATGGCATGATCTTGACTCAATGCAACCTCCGCCTCCTGGTTCACACAATTCTCTGCCTCAGCCTCCTGAGTAGGTGGGATTACAGGTGCAAGCCATCACACTGAACTACTTTCTGTATTTTTGTAGAGACAGGGTTTCACCATCTGGGCCAGGCTGATCTTGAACTCCTGACCAGGTGATCCACCTGCTTCAGCCTCCCAGAGTGCTGGAATTACAAGCTTGAGCAACAGCTTCCTGCTAACTTTTGTATTTTTAATAGAGATGGGGTTTCACCATCTTGGCCAGGCTGGTCTTGAACTCCTGACATCATGAGCCACCTGCCCTGGCCTCCCAAAGTGCTGGGATTACAGGCGTGAGCCACCATGCCCAGCCTTAAAAGTCTTTGTGACATCACCCTTCATCATAACTACTGTAAATTCTGCATTTCTATAGAATTATATGATTTTGATGTAAGTCCATTTGCATAAAATAAAGTATATTAGCATTTGTATATTAGTTCCAGTTCTCTTTCCAGTAGTGTCCAATAAAAACAAGATAACATTGCTCTTTTGCTTTTATTTAATGCATATAGTTTAGAGACATTCACGTATTACAGATCTTTCACTGGGTACTTCATATATTTACTTATTTTAAATTTTAATAGCTTAAGGAGTACAAACAGTTTTTGGTTAGAGGAATGAATTGTATAGTGGTGAATTCTGGGCTTTTAGTGCACGTGTTTCCCCAATGGTGTACCATGTAGCCAATAGGTTATTTTTCATCCTTCTCCCCACCTTGCCCTCTCCCTTCTTCTGAGTTTCCAATGTCCATTATATCACTCTGCATGCCTTCGAGTACTCATAGCTTAACTCCTGCTTATTGGAGAATTTGATCATAAGATATTTGGTTTTCCATTTTTGAATTACTTCACTTAGGATAATGCCCTCCAGTTCCAAGCTGCTGCAAAAGACTATTTTTTCATGGCTGAGTAGTATTCCATAAAAAATATATATATATACACACACAATGTTTTGTTTATCCACGCATTTGTTCATGGGCACTTAGATTGATTCCATACCTTTTCAGCTGTGACTTGTGCTGTTATGAATATACAAGTGTGGGTGTCTTTTTGATATAATAGCTTATTTACCTCTGGATTGTTACTCTGTAATCCTAGTAGTAGGATTGCTGGTTTGAATGGTAGGTCTACTGTTACTTCTTTGATAAATCTCCATACTGTTTTCCATGGAGATTTTTACTAACTTTCATTCCCATGTGTATACACATGTTCTCTTTTCATCATCTCCACATAAATATCTATTGCTTTTTGACTTCTTTAGTAATGGCTATTCTGACTAGAGAAAGGTGGTTTCTCATTGTGGTTTTAATTTGCATTTTCCTAATTTTTAGTGAACATTTTTAAAATTTTTTTTGGCCATTTGTTGAACATTTTTTTTTGTTTTTTGGCCATTTGTAGATCTTCCTTTGAGAAACATCTGTTCTTGTTAGTTGCTCACTTTTTAGTAGGATTCTTTATTTATTTTTTCTTGCTGATTTGTTTGAGTTCCTTGAAGATTCTAGATATTAGTCCTTTGTCAAATGTATAGCTTGCAAACAGGTTTCCTCTTTACTCTTTAATTATCTCTTTTGCTGTGAAGAATATTTTTAGTTTAATTTAGTCTCATTTATTTTTTGTTTTTGTTGCATTTGCTTTTAAAGTCTTAGTCATAAATTCTTGCCTAGGACAATGTCCAGAAGAGTCTTTCCTAGTTTTTCTTCTAAAATTTTTCATAGTATCCCATCTTAGATTTAGGTCTTCAATCCATCTTGAGTTAATTTCTGTATGTAGTGAGAGATAGGCATCCAGTTTCATTCTTCTACATATGGCTATCCAATTTTCCCAGTACCATTTATTGAATACAGTGTTCTTTCCTCAGTGTATGTTTATATTTTCATCTGCTTTGTGAAAGATTAGCTGATTGTGGCTATTTGGCTTTATTTCTAGATTCTCTATTTTGTACCATAAGTCTATGTGTCTACTTTTATATCTACATCAGCCTGTTTTGTTTACTACAGCCTTACAGTATAATCTGAAGGTGGGTAATGTAATGCCTCAAGATTTGTTCTTTTTGATTTGGCTATTGAGGTCTTTTTCGATTCCATATAAATATTAGGATTATCGAATTTTGTGAAGAATGATGTTGATATTTCAATATGAATTGCATATAATATATAGATTGCTTTGGGCAATGTGATCATTTTCACAATATTGATCCTTCTAATCCATACGCATGGGATATATTTCCATTTTTTGTGTCGTCTATGATGTTTTTAATGAGTGTTTCTTGAACAGATCTTTCAGCTCCTTGTTAAGTATATTCCTAGGTATTCTTTATCCCTTAGCATTTTAAATAGGATTGAGTTCTTGATTATCAGCTTTGTCACTGTGGATGTATAGGAGTGCTACTGATTTGTGTACATTACTTTTGTAACTTGAGACTTTACTGAATTTATTAATTAAATCTCAGTCTTTTGAAGGACTCTTCAGCATTTTGTATGCATAAGACCCTGCAAACAGGGATAATTTGACTTCCTCTTTTCCAACTTGGATGCCTTTTATTTCTTTCTCTTACCTAATTGCTCTGGCTAGGGCTTCCAGTGCTATACTGAATAGAAGTGATGAAAGTGGGCATTCTTATCTTGTTACAGTTCTTAGGGAGAATGATTTCAACTTTTTTTCATTCGATATGATGTTGACTCTGCATTTCTCAAATATCACTGAATATTTTAAAATCTAAGTAATTTCAAGTTTAAAAATACCTAACCTAAAGTAGTTTGAAATAGCATGGTATCCTATATTCAATGATTACCTTTTAAAGATTATTGAAATATATATTGATCTTATAAAATCAGTACTAAGAAATCAAAGGAGGAACTGTAGCCTCATTCCTGGAGTAATATCCACTAACTTATATGCTATTATTTTAAAAAAACCTTGACATAAGTTTAAATAATGGCACAAAAAATTAGTCACATGAATTAAAAGATGATGAACTAAAATTTTTTTTAAATGGGCGCAGTGGCTCATGCCTGCAATCCCAGCACTTTGGGAGGCCGAGGCGGGTGGATCACGAGGTCAAGAGACCGAGACCATACTGGTCAACATGGTGAAACCCCGTCTCTACTAAAAATACAAAAAAAAATTAGCTGGGCATGGTGGCGCGTGCCTGTAATCCCAGCTACTCAGGAGGCTGAGGCAGGAGAATTTCCTGAACCCAGGAGGCGGAGGTTGCGGTGAGCCGAGATCGCGCCATTGCACTCCAGCCTGGGTAACAAGAGCAAAACTCCGTCTCAAAAAAATAAATAAATAAAATAAAATAATATCATTTTATTGAGTTTTCATTCTTTTTAGGTGAAATTTTTAGATGCATGAAAAGGTAAAAACTAATAGCTATATTTTATATTTCCATATTTATCCTATTACAAATTGGATTGAAGTGGCACTATTAGAACATGTGTTTGTATCTATGACTCTCCACAAATCTTTCTTAAATGTATATTAATAAATGGAGAACTAAATAAAAGAATTAGATGTATTTTATATATATCTCAAATTTCTGACACTTGAGCTTCGACTTAAAATGTAAATTGCTTCAAGATTATGGATTTATGTGTGAAAATTAAATAATTCAAGTATTAGCAGAAAGCTGGTATGCATTTCTTCATAACCTATGTGTAAATAAAAGTTTCGTAGCTATGACTTAAAAGCCAAATGTAATTTTAAAAGTCTGATAAAAAAATTGACTACATATTTTAAAAAAATAAAAGTTCCATATGAAAAGAAAAGCTTTAAGCAATTTCAGGAGATTATTAACAAGAGATAATATTGGGACATGTGGGAGACACTATTTGTAACACTTATCACAGATAAAGAGCTAATGTCCCATATAAATAATATTGAGTTGAGGACAAGACCAAAAGTCAGGTAGAAAATGGGAAACAAACAAACAAACAAACCCAAACTAAAATCATATGTCTTTGCTTGTTTGTATAAAACACATACAAGCACAAGTTAGAAAATAACGAGATGACGTTTAGAGAAAGTAGGTGGGAAATGGGTAGAGAAGATAAGAAGGTTAGAACATAGGGAAGGCTTGTCAGCAGGACACTTCTCTGAGTATACCATTTTAAACATTCTGCATTTGGGGATTACATTAATATTTCATGTACACACAAAATGAATTTAATAAACAATTATGGGGAAAGGTAAATACAAAAGTAAATACAACTAGAAATAAATTAGCCTAACCATGTTTCAAATGCACAACACGAACACAGTGAAGGGAAAAAACAAAGTATATTTTATATATTTTTATTTAACAAGGAGTTAAGAGAAGTGATATCAACTGTATTTTCTGCTGCCTGCCTACACTTAAACTTAACTGGGAGTTAATGTTTGCTTTGAAATAAAAGCAAATCAATCATATTATGGCATTTAGTTGTCTCTAATGTCTAGCATTTTATGAACATTTTAATATCACTTTGAAAAAGTAAGAGAAATACTGATAGGCTATTTCTAACACTTTTCTCCTTTGCTATATCCAGCTTCAAAAATTGGAAGTTGAGATACCCAATTTCCTGAATTATTTGCAACTGAGATTAACTATATCCCCCTGTTCCAGCCCATTGGACTACTCAGGTGAAAGTCTTATTTCCCTGCTAAAGACAACACAGCTGGTACCACTGCTTTCCACAAGACTGATGTCTAGATCTGCATCTGTCAAAAATGGACAACACCTTATTTCTTGCTCTAGGCCATGAAAAATATAAACCTAGTTGTTTAAGCTATCCTTGGTTTGGTTTTCTGCTAAGTGGAAATAAAACATCCCTCTCTTACATACATGTCTTCATGCTCAGCTCATGCCCTGAAGCTAGAATTACACAAATAAAATGCTTTTAGGTAGAAAAGATAAATTTGTTCTTACAGATATTAAAACTTTATATACATTTATATATGAATTATCTCATTTAACCTCCCAACATGCTTAAGGGCAAGAATTATGATACCAAGTTTATAGGTGATCAAACTAAGATTTGGAGATTTTAATTATAACACCCAAGACCATCTAGCTCATAACAAAATCAAAATTCAACAACAGGACTTTATTAATTAATTTCACTATGCTCTTCAGTCCTACGTAACAGATAAATTCAAAAGAGCTTTCAACAAACCAAAAGCATGATACCACTTTGGAGATAAAATCCAGATAAGTATAAAGTATTAGTCTTGGTAGGTACTGCTTTTGTCTGTTTTTCTGATTTATGGCTAAATTCTCAGTACCTCAGAGCTATACATGTGATTACAATGGGCTTTGAAATTGTAAGGTTCATTATAAAATCAAATAACTTAATATTTGCTTTGCTAATAAAACTAACTCAATACACATTACGACTGCAATTTTTCCTGAGTGGACTTCAATAAATTCCTGATTCTGGGCAGAACAATCTTCAACATAATTATTTACTCAAATTGAGTATGCCACTGAGAAAATAGTTTTTCCTGAGTGTAAAACAAATGACTAAACATTCTGCTTTCCTGGAACTTACGTTTTTGTGTTTGAGGGATAGAAGTAATAAAAGTTCCCATTATAATATGACTAACTCACTAGTACAAATGTAAGTAATAGGAAAATATCTGTAAGATTAAATAACTGCATTGGGATTCAAAGACTAAGTATTCTAAATGCCAGTTTTATTAATTAAATAGATCATTGCGTGCTACTATGGATCAGCTAGTTTCTTAATTCCTGAAAATACAAAAAATCCATATCCAGCCGAAATAAGCTCATTGTTCTGTAGGGCAGTCTTAGAGCAACTACTGAAAAATAAAAACCCACTGTAATGAGGCATTAAATAAATATGGATATTGTATTTCAAAAGTGGTGATACAAAAAGGCAGTTACCTTTGCTGTGGAACGTCATCTCCGATGACGTTCCATTTGCTCTGGACTTGACAGTTTTCTGATGAGATAAGTTGTAGGGATTTCTGCTCAGAGAAGGAACAACTGACAAGGCCAAGTAAAGAACAAGTACAGAACATTTGGGGAAGGTAAGAGAGGTGTGCTAGAGACAGGTTACGAAACCCTTAAAAAGGAGTTTTACTGTAATAAGTGGAAATCTTTAGGGGATTTTAAGAAGAAAGGTAAACTTTCACTTGCCAGATATATTTTTGCTTTTGTTTAAACTTTATCTTAAAGTGAAAAGAAATTTATTCCTTTGCTATAAATTACGTTATGGGCTTTTGAAGTTCTTTTTGTATTTATGCTTTATTTCACTTTGTATTATGTTCCTTCAATTTAATAATAAGACTCCTTTGGAGAATTTTAAATCTTCCTTAGCTAAACCAAGGGGAAATGGAATTGATATGCATCTAGTGAAAAAGATAGCCTACAGAGCAATAGTAAGAAGCAAAATAGAGAGCCCAAGGAAAATATCATCACAGAAAGCTATGCCTACTTACTCTTTCCTCTGTGGTACTCTATAGAAGGAAATATTTATAAGTATTTATTACCCCATACTTTTCTATTCTCAGTAGAAAAAATGCAGCATTCAAAATAAACACTGTTACAATCAATATGTGTAATTCAACAGTTATACAACTGAGCAACTATTTTCAACTTCTTATTTACTTAGTATGTTCTTTCTCCAATGTTACAATGCATAAAAGCATTAATAGCTTAGAAATAGTGTAAACTGGGTTTATATTACTGTCTATGTGTGGCATGATTATGACTGAAGTCTAAAACCTTTGGGGATGTGTAAATTTGTCTTGGAGGTCTCCTCTCTGCCCCTTCCTGGTGCCTCAAAGAAAATCATCTTATTTCTCTCTGGCTTAGCGTAAAATTTATCTTAAGAGCTTGCCTCTGGCTCCTGGGTTGCTTATCCTAAGCTTGCGTTGTTTCATATGTTATTTGATGCCTAAGACATATACCTGAATTGAATCTGAAACTATTTGGTTTTCTGAGTTCCATTACCTTGTTTAGACAAAACAATTGAAGAAAGAAATTGCCTAATGGATAAATGAGATTTATGAATGAAATGCTGGTAGTAAACATTTTATTTTTATTTTGCATGAGCAGACCATGTCAATATTCTCACAAAGGTTGAATTTGTTTATTTTCTCATTTGTATATTTCCTGGTGCAATACAATGCCAAAAGAACTAAACCGTCAATTTGCTGTATTTATTTGGAATATTTAATTCATGTAAATAGCTTATGAATTCTGGGTCTCTCCGAGAAGACAAATTTATATGTTTAAATTGGACTGTTTTCTTATTTTCTTTTATTGCATTTTAGGTTTTGGGGTACACATGCAGAATATACAAGATAGTTGTGTAGGTACACACATGGCAGTGTGTTTTACTGCCTTCTTCCCCTTCTCCCACATTTGGCATTCTTCCCCAGGCTATCCCTCCCCCACTCCCGCCCCCCCACTGTCCCTCCCCTATACCCCCCAGTAGACCCCAGTGTGTAGTACTCCCTTCCCTGTGTCCTTGTGTTCTCATTTTTCATCACCCGCCTATGAGCGAGAATATGCGGTATTTCATTTTCTGTTCTTGTGTCAGTTTGCTGAGAATGATATTCTTCAGATTCATCCATGTCCCTACAAAGGACACGAACTCATTGTTTTTGATTGCTGCATAATATTCCATGGTGTATATGTGCCACATTTTCCCAGTCCAGTCTATCATCGATGGGCATTTGGGTTGATTCCAGGTCTTTGCTATTGGAAACAGTGCTGCAATAAACATTCGTGTGCATGTGTCTTATAGTAAAATGATCTGTAGTCCTTTGGATATATACCCAGTAATGGGATTGCTGGGTCAAATGGAATTTCTATTTCTAGGTCCTTGAGGAATCGCCACACTGTCTTCCACAAGGGTTGAACTAATTTACACTCCCACCAGCAGTGTAAAAGTGTTCCTATTCCTCCACATCCTGTCCAGCATCTGTTGTCTCCTGATTTTTTAATGATCACCCTTCTAACTGGCGTGAGATGGTATCTCAATGTGGTTTTGATTTGCATCTCTCTAATGACCAGTGATGATGAGCATTTTTTCATATGTTTGT
>CM052650.1:161427208-161474436 GCA_028533165.1 Leontopithecus rosalia | reverse complement strand
TGTGTTCTGCTCTTCCTGCAGTGGAACTCTCAACCCCCGGCACTCCGAATTGCCTTGTTGCTTGTCCCTGTGGGGGTGGGACCCGTGGAGCCTGATCACTTGGCTCCCTGCCTCCGAGCCTTTTTGCTTTTTTTTTTTTAAGTTGTAGGGTTGACTCTCTCCCAGGTGCCTCAGTCACTGGCCGAAAGGGCACCGGGATCTGTGTGATTTCCCGTGCAGCCACCCGCTGCACTGGTTCACAATTCACCTCCCAGAAATCTCCTGGTCTAGTTCACCGTCCAAAACCCGTTCAGTCAGATGAACATAGCAATCTGCCCTCCCAAGTCTCAAATTGTCGGTTTAACAGGGCACCCAGACCCATGTGTTTTGTGCGCCGGGCTGCTGCCGTGGCGCTGGCTGCCTGGCCGTGCCAGCAGAGAGCGCTACGCTTGAGTCCTGCGTGCCTTTTACACCTGGGCTTTTCCCCCGCTCTGTTGGCTATAAGGATCCGTCTGAAAATGTGTTGTTTGCTTACCCTCTGCGTCTTGACTGAGAGCTGCAGTGGTGAGTTGCTTCTAGAGCGCCATCTTCCTCCCCCTCCGAGAAAAAGTTTTAATAATCACAGGGCAACTTGGCAAGGAGATGGGAGATAGTTCTCAAAGCTGCCTCCCCAAAATTTTGGAGGTTAGGATTTTTAATGATGGCTTGGCCAGAAGGAGGCTGGGGAATGGGTACTGTTTATTTGTTGGATGAGGAATAAAATCACAGAGGTGTTGAAACTTTATTTTTTCTTTTGCCCCGAGTCATTTCCTGGTTGGAGGTCACAAAACCAGTTGAGTCAATTTCTTTGTATGGTTTACTAATCTAAGGGGCAGGACTAATCTTAGCAGGACTCAGCGCCCTACCACAATTCTAACCTTGTAGCTTTTCATTTGAGTTATTAAGGTGGTTTCAAGACCTGAAAGAAGTGAGGAGGCAAGACATATTTATGCACCTCCCTAAATTTACTCTGCCATTGTTTTCTTTTTAATGCATTTGATAACCCTCTAGAAAGATTGCCTGTTGAGGAAATAAAAATATTTTAGAGCAGTCCATACTATGTGAAGTATGCAAAATTGATCAGACCTAGAGAGACTTGAGGATTCAATCATGCCCCCAATACCTGCCTATGCCTGAGGCAATTGTATAAACATATTTTGTTCTTTTTCTTCCCTGTAGTTTTCTGACTAGCTGCCTCATGTGCATGAGGAATTTGTGTGACAAACAACAATGTATAGCCAGTCAATAGGTTATGTTATTTTGATGTTAATTCTTGATAAATACATTAGAAACTGCCACTTCTTTTTTCTTTAGAAACCCACTTGTAACTGCCACTAATAGAGCATATATTCAGGGTAATTTGAATCTACGTCTGCAGTACTACAGTCCTCACATTTGGTTCAAATAAATTTTACTTATATTATTTTTCCTCCATTTTTCTAATTTTGGTTGACAGTAGTATCAACCACATTTTTATACAAAATGGAGATGAGGTTTTCATTTTTGTTGGAGAGAATCATTGAGCACCACCACTGTCTTCAAGGCTGAGTCTGGGTCATAATGATTCTGGATGTAGCATTATCTGAGGATACACAGAGGACTTTTCTCCTGACCTAACATTCCATTCAATATTACTTCAGACACGTGACCAATGTAATAGCATGGAAGATATAATAACATGTTTATAATTGACATATTCACAGTCTTATATTTTGTGCCATGTAACCTAGAAGCAGCTCACCTAATAGAATAGAACCAGACTGTCAAAAGCTCACCTGTGGTGCTACATTAGGTTTAAGATTCTATCTTTCAGGGTGTAATATCTTCATTAAGCCAATGAGCCTATATGGTGCTGTGTCTTAAGAATTGTACATCAATTCAAGAACCAAAGTCTGGGTAGTATTGGCTCCTTTCCCATCATTCTTAGTGGCCAGTCATGAACTTACGGTTGATGGTTCTGCAACTTTAAGCTTTGTCAGGTTAGAAGCCATTTTTCTTGGGGTAACACATCTATCAGGAGATATAACATGTATTACACTAAACTGAAAGCAGCTGCTACTATGCATTTACATGTCTTAAACCAGTAGATTAACAGGTAAAAAGGGAATTTCTGTACTTGGAGTAATTGACCCTAATATATCCACATTTTGTTGAGCCAGCCTACAAAATGAGGAAAGACTGTTCATAAAAAAAAATTCATAAGAAATTAAGTCTAGAAGTTTAGAGGGGGTCCTTTTAAATTAAAGGCATTGGATTCTAAGATTAATTAGCTTGCAGCAAACACACCTCTAGGAGCTGGGATTTCTGTTACACAATGAGGCATGGAGGAATACGTTCAAACCTCAAAGGATTTTTCAAGGTATCTGTTGAGGCATTCATCTTCCATAAGAGAGCTAACCCTGCAGATGTTTTGAAAACTTGTCAGGCATGCAAACTAGACCACACACACATTTCTGGATGAAAATCAGGGGAATCTGGAATGAGAAGTTGGGGGAGGTAGACAGAGATCAATTGTGGCCCCTGGAGTAGCTGTAGTCTCAGGAATTGTAGTGGCTTTTTAAAAATTGACTTTTATTTATTCTTTAGGTAGAAGAATTAAGAGAATATTAGAGTAAAATGTAAGCAAATGTATGTGTATTGTTGGTGGCAATACAAGATTCAATGCAGGTATTGACCCAAATTGTTTAGCCATGATTTTCGGTTCAATGGAATTAATCAACTTAGGAAGTATAAGGTTGTTGCATTTCTATGGGTTGAAATTTCAATAATGAGAGACATAAAGGAGCTAGCAACTAAGTTATTTTCTGTCTTTACTCTGACAGACTGCCTTAAGATGCAATGTGTCCATCTGACCTCTTCCAAGACATATTGCACAGAAGAGCAGTCAGCTGTGTTTTTCAGTAAATCTGTCACCAGTTCAGTCACACTTCACATTGTATTTGTATTTCATCCTTTCTTTATCTGCTTCTCTTTTTCCCATACTCTTACTTTTTTGAGTTAGCAACAACCAAGAAATATTTTGTTGTAAAATATTTCCATGACTCTGTTTTCTAGCAAACCCCCAGAAGATTGCTCAAGGCAGTGAGTGCAAAAGCCCTGAGTCAGTAGAATTTTCAAAGAGCAGCAAGGAGTCCAGTGTGCCTGGAGGTATTAATGAGAAGAAAAATGTTGAGAAATCAGTTGAGAAGGTAACCAGAAACTTGGTTATATGGACCTAATTTGGTCTTTGTAAGGACTTTATCCTTTTTTTTTTCTTGAGGAAAACAGACAGATGGTTTTAAATACAAGGAAAATTTTCTTCTTATGCATTATAAGGCTTTTCCTGGAAATTACATGCAGAATAGACTGGAGGGAAGACAAGGTGAGATGGAATTTAGGAACTTCCAATTAACAAGCAAGTATAATAACATAAATGTAATAATAGTGCCTGAGAAAAAATGATATTTGAAGGTAGTGATAATTGATCAAATTCTGAATAAATTTTGAGGGTAGAACTGACAAAATTTACTACTGAGTTGGATATGGCATGTAAGAAAAATGGTTTAAAGTATAATAATAAGAATAGAGTTTCCATTGCTGAGATGGGGAGACAGTTTTAGGAATACATTTTGGGGAAGGTAAGGTTGTTTTGGACATTTTAAATTTAAGATGTCTACGATATTTACATGTCTGTACACAGAGAAAATGAGTATATCTTCACATCCCTAAAATTAGAAATCCACAATTGATAGTTATTAGCATGCTGATATTATTTAAAGTCTGCATGAGATCACTTTGGTTAATAACAAAGAGAAAGGTTGCATGGATGGAGCAGAGGGTATCTCAAGTTCAAAGGATGAAGGAGCAAAGAAGCCTGAGAAGCAGTAGCAGAGAGTAGTAGGAGAACAAGGGTGTGGTGTCCCAGGAGCTAAGTGAAGTGCATGTTTCCAGAAAGAGGGAATAGTCAGCTGTGCCATGACATGGTGAGTTTCCCTGTGGCAACCTGGAGATTAGCCATCACAGGACAACCATTGTTATAAGGAAAGAAAAGAGGATAAGTTTAATTCATCTTCAGATAAAGCCCCCTTTCCCTCCTGATGCTTTGCTCTAACTTCACTACTCTCTGTCACTTTTTACTAGTGTAAAGGTAGAGCAGTTTGAGATAGTAAATAGTCATTCCATCAGACCTAAGACTACCACTCTAACTCCCTTATCCAGGGCCTTTCTCCATATCTCTCATTGTCATCAGAGAAATTTCCATAATTATGTTTTTGGAGAAATGAGGATATGGAAAAAAGAAGTGAAGTCTTTCTTTCTATTCCAAAATAAGACATTGAAAGCTTATGATGACAGCGTAAGAGAAAAGAGTCTTTGCAATCTCTTTAAATATAAAAAACAAAAGCCTGGGGAATAAGAGTCTTAAGTTTGGACTCTAAATGACAGAAATGAAGACTGTATGGTGCTGAGGGAAGTCTATTCTGCTCTAAGAGACATAAATTCAGCAAGTTTATGGGAAGAAGAGAACTGGAGGAACATGATGAGATTTTTATGTCGGTTTCTTGAGTAGTGTCTTTTTAGCAAGCATCTCCCCTCACCACTGTCCCAGACCCTTCTTCACTTGATCTTAGGCAAAACGCCAAGAAGCGAGCCCAGACCCTTCTTAATGGAAGCCATATAAAAGGTAATGGAGCCCACAGAATTTTGTGAGCCCCATAGCAAAAGGCTCTGTGGCAAGCCCTGTAATCAGGATGATGCCTGATTGGTTGGTTAGCAATGAGTGAGGTTAAGTCTTTAGTCAGAGGAGGCTGACTCACAGTTTCCTTACGGAATGTGTGAGAACAATCATAGTCAAGTATCACTTAGTCCCTGCAGAAATGTTATGTGAGCCCAAGAGATAGGCAGAGGTCTGTGGTCATAGTGAAAAAGATGCTGAATACATGGCCCTTGTAACAGGAGGCCTTGGGGATTACAGCACACATCCTCATACCCCTCTCATCCAACTATAGCAAATGTGAGTGAATGACAGTGACCACAATCAGGCAGAAGCAGTATCCTTGGTAAGGTCAGCTGCTCTATGCTTTTGGCCACTAAGAATGGATGAGAAAACACGGGACAAACACACCTTAATTGCTGCCGAGGCATTAGTTAAGTTCCGAAAAATTTAGGTCATGTTAGAGGTAGGGAATGACAAGAATTGACCTGACCATATTTTAATCTAGAAGAGGCATGATTACTACTAAAGGCAAGTTGGTATTCTGCTAACAACAAAAATAGAGCACATGGATAAGTTAAATTTACCTTTGAAGAAACACAGTTCTCTCATTGCACAATTGACCTTCATAAATAGAAAGTTTAAACTTACATCAATGAAGATACTCTATTCTCCAAGGACAAACCTTTCCTTCACTCTATGAGGTGGGATAACAAGTTTGGTCAAAATCATTGATCCACAATTTTAACTATTTTTTGTGACTTATTAGAA
Organism: Leontopithecus rosalia; assembly: GCA_028533165.1. Lineage (NCBI taxonomy): Eukaryota > Metazoa > Chordata > Mammalia > Primates > Cebidae > Leontopithecus > Leontopithecus rosalia. The sequence goes on along the minus strand of CM052650.1, from coordinate 161,468,957 downwards.
AAAAATAGACGGCTTCACAGAGCAACTAACAGATGCTTGTGAAAATATATGAGAATATTCTGGGCCCTACATTCCCATTCTCTGAACAGTAGGGAGCAGAATAAATGGCAGGCAGGCTTTTTCACTCTATATAATTTACATTGAAAAGAATAATGAATAGGCAGTGAATAACACATCTAAAACAATGACCGAAATAAATGACAACTTCTCAAACCACGAGTCTACCAAAGCAACCCCCTTTTTATTGGTTACTTATTTCTTCCATAAAGTAATATGATAATATCTATTTTGCAAAATCATTTTGGATTATTCAGACTTGTTTGGATTGGAATTAATAAATTTGTTTTTAGAGTTCAAGCACTTTATTTTCTTCATTTCTTAATGTGTATAGTATAAGACATCTTTACATAATAGCAATATTTTCTGGTAAAAAAAATCAGGTAAATATACAAAACAAAACTCAGAGCTCTGGGTCATAATATTTTCTATACAAACAAACCTGAGTTAAGCAGAGAAGCATTTGGGCTCAGGAAAAATTGATGGACATTGATGTCAGGTAGACCTATATGTTCAGTATGAGATCTGTGACAATGGCTTCACATCTTTGAGCTTAAATTTCTCCATCTATTAAAAGGGATAAAAATTATACTACATGTTATGAAGAGGATTATATAAGACTATATATGTAAAGTTTTATATTATATACAGTTAATATTGATATCTTGGAGGATGATTTTCTCAGTTGAAGAAGGCACTGCTAATTATGCAAATAAAAGTTTAAAATTTATAAAGTGTTATCAAACATAAGCAAATGTAAAAAGTGAAGACAAAGGACAAAAATGATTATAAATGATTTTATTCTAACTCCTCAGATTTCAGCTTAAAATAGTTTTTGCTAAGGGTTGATAAATTTAATTACATAAAACATTTAAAAAGCTTTTGCATATAAAATATCCTTAAAATTACAACATACTGAGACAAAATTGTAACCCATATGGTGGACAAGACAAGCTAATTTCAGCAGTTTATAGAAGGCATTCATAGACTAATTTTTTAAGGCTAACAACTATTTGAAAAAGATGCAAAGAAGATAGATTTTCAATTTACAATAAAACAAATTCACACAGACAATAAAAATAGAGAAGGATAATTAAATATGTTATTTTTCTTCTGCAGAAGGATCCAAATTAAGAAATTTCATAACTTTCTTGTTTTTGAGAATTTGGGTAAACGTTCTTACCTAGCACTGTGGATATGTAACTGGTACAACCACTTGGAAAGCAACAGACTTTCTAGTAGTCAAAAGTTAAGGTGCATGTCCTCATTGGCCCAGCGACAAGGCAAGAAGTTTACCCCATGAGTATTCTTTCCAGTCTTCCAAGGTATGTATAAAAGAATTCTTTTTACAATTCAGTAATAGTGAAAGAATGGAAGTGACCTAAATACTCACCAATATAATATTGGTTAAATAAAATATTTTATGTGCCTAGAATGAAGCTATCAGGTGTAATGAGATTTACCTGTACTGGTGATGGAAGATATCCAAAATATATTATTAAGTGAATAAAACACTACAAAAAAGAGTTCATTTAGTATAACTGTAATTGTGAAAATCAGTGAGTATTATATATATATATATATATATATATATATATATATATATATTATTTCTGTATACTAGATACATCTATTTTTAATAGAATTCTTTATAGAATTTAACTTCTTAAAAAGGGACTGGAACAGGAGCAAAACTTAGTTTTTCCCAATCTCAATACTTTAGATTTGAGCCATATGCATGTGTTGTGTTTATTTTAAAAATAAGTTGATAAGCTTTAAAAAAATCAGTGTTCTTAATATAGATCATTTTTTTTAAAGCAAACATCCCTTTCTGAAAGATTTTAATTATTTTATTCTCCATTGTGCTTCAGTGTTGTTAAACAACTCTAGTGATATTTCCTTTTGGAAACATTCCAGAATTGAGAAGGGCAACATTTGGTTCCAGCTGACTTCTCTGTAGTTTTTCTGCTGAATGAGATGCAAATATACTTCCATGTGTGTTACAGAAACTTTACAACCTTGTTCTTCCTGTAATCTTAACTCTCTGTTAGATTAAATACCAACAAAAAACAAAGAGTTAGGCCTTTTCATCTCTATTCACTGAGAAAGAACAGAATCTGCCAACTCCTTGTCCCATACGTAGATTTAGAAAGAACATGGTTTGAAAAAGCTGTAACCATCAGTCAGGTAAAGGATATAACATGGGGTCAGATAATGTATTTGAATGGATTGGCCCAGAGAGTTTATTTGGAGAGAACCATCACAGTGATACGATTCCTTCTCCCCATTCCCTAGAAATGGAGGGGTCGGGACTTTCTTCTTGCCCAAACACAGACAAAGATCTTTCAGTGGAACAGTCACAAAACTTTGAAATATGTTTCCTGCACATGAGGACTGCTGACTCCTTCATATCTGATGAAGGCACAGCTGGATGAAGACCGAAGTTTCAGTCATGCTGAGGGAATGAAGAAGGTGAGATTAGCTTCTCTGATATTAAAGCCAGAAGAGTACTTTTGGGATTTGTATCGTCTTCTTAAATGTACTTGAGCCAGAGTTGCTCGAGTCTTTTGATGGACCATATCTGGAACATGCAGGAGAGAAAGTCTGCATGTGGTTCACTTGGGTCCTGTCCAAAAAGCCTGCTTTAGAGGATAGCTTAGCAGAAAGAAGATGGGGATATATAGTGCCATACCTGGTCTCCATCATCACCCTGGGTCAAAGGAACTACAGAAGAGAGGAATCCAAAAAGGAACCTCCATCTCCAAACTGCTCTAAACAGTCTACAAGAGAAAGGATCTGCCTTCACCATTTCAGAAAACAAAACCCAAAGGCATACGGCTACACAAGAACTGCACTATCCTATTACATATCACCTCCCTCTGCACAACTTTGCCTGGTAGCCGGAAGGAAGGGAGAAGAATTTGACATTAAGTCAAGTTCAGAGTTTTTATTGGCATTCTAATTATTGCAGGCATTCTAATTACTGAAATGAATTACTTTTAATGATTAAAATGACAAGATCACATTTTAAATTATCTAAAGGTGACCAGAGGAATCAGGGGCCTTTTAGATTTTTAATTGAGGAAGATGGTAAGATTATCCTCACTGAATAAAGTTGTGATGACAGTTACAGCAACATGATTGTTCCATATATAGGTTAAAGTCATTTAAAATACTTCCAATATTTTAATCCATCCTGTGGTTGCAAGCCTTGGGTGTTTTCAGGCCTGAGTTGGAGGAACAGCTATTCCTATGACTGGGTGGTAATAGGTGACTTACTTAACTTCTCTGGACCTTGGATTCTTTGTTTATGTATTTAATAATAAAACATTATAGATACGCAAAAATGGACAAATAGGATCAGCACACTGGAAATGCCAGGTGGCATCAATGACATCATGGTTCATATGAGTATCTTCCCCAATCTCCACCCCAGAGCCCAGTGAAGTACGCAGCTGTGCAGCTGTCTATGGCGTCATTGCTTTCATAGAACAGGAATAATACCACTTGCTTAAAAGTATTTAAGATGTGACATGTGTTCTTGTATTTTAAAATTCTTAAATTTTCTTTATTTTTCTTAATTGTTTAATTGCTACATCATAGATATACATATTTAGGGGATACATGCATGTCTTCTTGAAGTATATTTTAAGGAATAAAAATTACTGTTAAAATATTACAGTTATACCAAAGACAATGTGTATTTCCCAATCATATTCCTTTTAGCCTGACATGATTTTGTCTTCATAATTCTTGCATATTTATATAATATTAATAAAACCAATATATAGTCTTACTTATAGGTTTTAAAATTGAATGTATTTGGGGCTCTTTCTATGTCTTCTGGTGGAAGCAGTTTCCCTCTGGTACCCAGGCATTCTAAACTCTCCGAGTCTAAGGTGGGGCTGAGTGTCATAAATTTCTCAAGCAGTCACTGGGAGTGATGGTGAGTGGAGCCAAGCCTACCTTTGCCTTTCCTTTCCCCCTCAGACCAATATGTTCCATGTATTAGAGCATGGGACCATGTATTAGTCATTGTCACAGGATACAGCTTGAAGCTAGAAAGGTATTGTTCGCTTCCCAGGTGGTATTATTTTTAAGCTGGCACTTCAGTTACACCTTTCAAAAGCTGGTCCATCACTTTGTCTAGCCATGAGGTGATCCTATCCCATTAGTCCACGGTAAAGATGGTTACCAATGTAACAATCACAAATGATGGGAAATGTCTAAGCCACCTCTTCTGAAGACTATTTCTGCATTTTCTCCCTGGTTGGGCTTGATATTGGATGAACTACTTCCAATCTTCAATGGATTGTTGTTACAGGACCATACAAACCTTATGACTTATTGGATCTGATAGTTCCTTAGACATGTTGGCTCTCTGGCTGCAAAGCCAGGTGTTCTCTCTTCAGACAGAACCAGCAGCTGTTTTTCTAAGTCAGTAGATTTCTCTGATGCAGATGGTCTGTATTGTGACTCTCTTACTGGGTCAGCTATGACCTGCATATGCATTCTTTTTTCACCTGTGACACCTGTAGTGCCATAAGTCTGCTGGGTCTTATGGATCAAGTGACAGGAATGTTAATGTTGCAGCCTGAACCCACTCCAGAGCCCCCTTTCCTTTTCCAATCCCCATTTGAAGACTTCCGTGTCACTTGATAGATGGGGCAAGCATTATTTCCAAAAATGAAAAAGTTCCTTACAAAACCTTGAGGGCCTCTAACTATTGAGATTTCTTCTGAATGATGAAAGATGCAAGATGAAATAATTTGACCTTTACTGTAGAGAGGATATCGTGGTGTACAACAGACCACTGGATCCCTGCAAATGCCACCAGGATTTTTGTAGGATTTATCTCCTGTCCAGTGTAACATATTTGTTTAACAAGGCCTCCAGAGTGCCTCTTGATTATCAGATCCTTTTAATACAATGTTAAACATTTAGTGGACTATTGTGATGTTCTATGGAATGACCAGGCAGTCCAGATCCCTTTAGAATCTCAGTAGATGATGGGAAAGTCAACACAGCTTACATAAGTAGGTACTTTATCTGCTCCATATAAATAAGAACTGCTTCTGGGTTCACATCCTGAGAGGGTTGAACAAGAATGAATTTATCAGATCAATGGCCACACAGAGGTCATGATGTTTAGCTCTAGCAAAGAAATAATATTTGGCACTGAAACTGAAATTATAGTTGGTACCTATCTGAGTTTAGATCATCCAGTGTTATTTTCAAGATTCTTCCTTACCCCTATTTGTGTTGGTGATAGGCTATGCCCTTTTTTTTCCTTTTTGAGACAGAGTCTTGCCCTTGTTGCCCAGGCTGGAGTGCAATGTCACGATCTCAGCTCACTGTAACCTCTGCCTCCAGGTTCAAGTGATTCTTCTGCCTCACTGTCTAGAGTGGCAGGGGTTACAAGTGCCTTCCACCACACCTGGCTAATTTTCGTATTTTTAGTAGAGAAAAATTTTTGCCATGTTGGCCAGGCTGTTCTCGAACTTCCAGCCCTGTGATCCACCTACCTTGGCCTCCCAAAGTGCTGGAATTACAGGCATGAGCTACTGTGCCCAACCAGGCTATACCCTTCTTTCTTTAAGTCTTTAAGGATGACATTAATTTCTGTCGTTCTCCGTGCGTGTGTGTGTGCGTGTGTGTGTATTTCATACATGCATGTGCATTTTTCTGGGGATGGGTAGGTGGGTAGGGCAAGCTTAGAGACTTCAACTTGGCCTTCCCCACTGTGATAGCCTTTACTCCATAGGCCGAGGAAAAAAATATGGTGGGACTGTCCTTTTCCAAGTATACTCATTAAAATTATACATTTGTAGATTGAAGAAATGACCCCTGGTTGGGCCTGTGGACACACTGAAAGCCAGAACTAGACCATGATTTACTAGTTATGTGGCCCTGACATGCCCCTGTTTTCCAGTTGAGAGGAAGTTTGATGACTCTTCAGAATGAGTCATGTCCTTGTCAACTCAAACCCTGTGTTCAACTTTCCTTGAATTAGCTGTGTATTCTTCTTTCCTTTGTAGTATTTGGTTACATGAGTAAGTGACCGCAGGTTCCTTTGGGGAAGTATGGGAAAAATCAGGACCTTACATGTTTGTTTAAGTGTATGTGTTCGTCTGCGGACCCAGTCTCTCTTTGCATTACTGTGTTCCCAGTTTGAAAAACTGGCTCCCATCTGGACATTGAGAAAGGCATCATTACTTTTTGGGGCAGCAGCCCTCAACTTCCTGATCGTCAATCCTTGATTTATTTTAGACATATTGATTGAGGATTACTCTGAATATCTGTCCTTCCATCTTCCTCTAGGGTCCCTAAGGTTTATGCTACTTGGCTGCCACTCAAAACTTGCTCTTGTGATAATTGCACCGTCTTATTTCAGGATTCTATGATGCCCATGACTATTAAGAAGTCCGCTTCTGTAGCAGTAACTCTTATATTTAACTCTTCCGAACTGAAGATAACCTACCAGTTTCTCAAAATGATGGAGCTCCTCTCACTGTTGTAATTCTTATCATTTTAGTAACCATTTTAGTAACTCCCTTCTCGTGCCCTGGACATAGATGTGTGCAATTATATAGTAGGTCTACTACGGTGTAATTACTTCTTTGAGCTTTTATATCTACTATTTTACCATTTACTAAGACAATTTTTAAAATTCCTCTTCTATTACTATGTTTAACAAGGCTCAGTGTGCTTCTTGCTTATCATATTCTTTTATTACAGTGTTATATTCAGTAGACTATTGTGATGATCTGTAGAATACATAGGCAGTCCAGGTCTATGGATATTTTCAGTTTTGTAATACCATCCTAGTCGTGGGTTTATGTCTTCTTCCTGGGTGCTTACCAGTACATTAAGGCTTGCATCATAAAGATGTGGTACCGTATCAATATACTCTTCCTTATCCAACTTCTTTGCCCTCCACACCTCATCTATCTCTCTCAGGACACAATACCATGCAAACTCTCACAGCTTCTGCAGGAATGTTGGCTCGGTACTATTAAGTCCTTTGGAGTACAGTTCCTTTTACTCTGAGCAGGCCTCGCATTTTCTTAGTCAATTTATGTTGTATCTTGGCACTTGCTATTAGCCTTGGCCAGGAGGGGAGGTGGGGATGGGTAGGCGGTTGGATGATATTTCTTGTTCAAAGCAGAGCCCTCTGCATCACTTTCAAGCAAGAAAGGACAGTAGAACCTTATCAGGTGGGAGTGGAGCATTTGTGTAGGCCCAGGTGTGTTCAACAACATTAATTCAGATATCCCTTTCTCAAATCTCAAGCCTCCAGTCTTTCCCAAGTAGGTTCTTGGAATAGCAGACTTGCTGGATATGAAAATTCAACCTTCTCTGAAGTGTTCTACTTATCTAATTATGCCCTCGGCTTACTTCTCAGCTTTTCCCAACCTCTGGTTACACTGGATGAGAATCTTTTATATGCCTCCACAGAGGTCTTCTGACTCTCAGACCTTATTTAAAATAGGTCGTCGATCACTCTTACTTAGCCTTTCACTGTATTTCACAATGCCATGTTTGCCAGGCTGGTCTCGAACTTCTGGCTTGAGTTGATCTGTCCGCCTCGGCCTCCCGAAGTGTTAGTATTATAGGCGTGAGTCACCACACCTGGCCTATGCCAAGTACTTGACTGATATAGTTAATATTAAAAAATTACTATAGATATAACATTTAGAACAGGTATAGAATGCAGTAATGGTGAATAAAACCAGATTTGTAGAACTCAGTTACCATTTCTAGAAGAACTATAGATTCTGTAAATACATAGGTAAAAATTACTCCAATTAGAAACTGTGTTTAGGAATGCTTCACTGGAATTACTATGCCGTTTTAACAATTTCCTTTAATGTGCATTTAAGAATAGCACTTCTATGTTTCACTTATGGCCAGTATTAGATCAATGGTGGAACCAATGAAAGTCAGTACAAACACAAAATCTAATATGATCACCAATATAATACACATTTGAAATACAACAAAATGACTTTTTTGTCATGCACATATTCACCGCTCTAAAAATGTCCAAGTGGCGTTATTTTTGACAAAAGAAAAGTAATTGTCCAAAGTAACATCCATTAGAACTTTCTGCAGTAATGGAAATGTTTTGTAATATACATTTTATCATAACACTATATCTAACAATAAAATTTTATTTAAATAAACACATTTAAGAATCTCTGTGGAATAGCCTAGCTGGAACAGTCGTTATTATTCAGAGAAGATTAATCTGTTGGAAATGGAAAAATTATAAAATGTAGACATGAGTTTTCTTCTATCAGATAACAGCTAATGTCTTAAAATGTTTAAATTTATTTATATTGTGACATTATCTTTGTTGCTGAGTATGAGACATGATAAGCTTTGAAATGTTAAGCCCCAGTGTTTGTTTATCTGGGTCTGCTTGTGGATACAATAACTGATAGCCACTTGTCTTTATTTAAATTTAAGTTAATCAAAATCAAATAATATTAAAAGATCACTTCATCAGTTGCATCAGCTATAAGAGAGTAGAGCTATCTATGGGCAAGAATTTCCTGATATTTGAGAGAAGTGCTTTATTTATTTCTCTTATGAAGTGGAAGAAATTTGAGGATGTTTAAACATTAATGTGAAACAGTGAGCAGAGTGCAAGAGGGTTGTCAACACAGAAAGAGAGAGAAAGATCAATGTAACGAGGTTCTTGAGGAAGTGAAAAGTAACTTCTGGAGCACAGATAAAAGACAATAGACTTTGAAGAGAAGGGGCATTTCACTGCAAAGGAGAGAAGGAGGAAGGATGAGTTTAGGGAGAGGAAGTTGAGGAAGTTTTTGTACTATGTTCCCTATTTTCTTTTTCTGATATGAATAGGAGAATTTCCTGGCACCCACAGGGGAAAAGAGGAGTCAGAAGTTAGATATGGCAGAAAATATAAATCAGGGGATGAGCAGAGGGTGAACCAGCAGGGCAAAGAAAGAAGGAGCAGGATTGCTGGCAATGTGGATGGGTACGTGAGGTTGGTCTTTGTCAAATTACAGCTGCAAAGATCTGGAAGGTGGCATGATTTTCCTGCAGCTGTTGCAGCCCCGAATAGACTAAGGGAATGAAGACAGCTGTGTTCCACCAGGACCAATTTTTTTTTAAATGTGATTTTTTTTTCTTTTGTTTCTCTCCAGATGCTCCATAATACTAAATTACAGATTTGGGAAGAGTTGCAACAGTGTGGGAGCATAGGAAGTGGGAGCTCAGCCGAGCTGGAGAGAGAGCTGAGTAGCCAGGTGTCAGAGTTGCACATTACCAACAACAAGCAGACAAAGTACCAGAGAAGCTTTAAATCACTTACTGAGATAGTGTAACTAAATCAGAGCAAGCTCTGACTTCTGACTCCCACTTCAGGTTGCTCCCTTGCAGCATGGCTGGAGGTCAGGTACATTGACACAAAAATGTGGGTCATTTCCTTGCTTAGGGAGCCCCAAACAAGTTTCCTGCTCTCCTGCTGTTTTACAGAGGATATGTGGAGAGGGGAGAGAGAGGAAAGAATGAGTCATGGAATAGTGCTGATGAGCCACAGTGAAGAAAGGGTCTTCAAGGTTCTTGCATCTTTCCTGTAAAAAGATTTGACAAAAAGGAAGGTGCCAATACCGGGGCACCTGTGCTAGAAACACAGAGATGCAGAAGAGCTTGGAAGGCTAGGAGGACCTGAGTCCTTGACTGCAACTCTCTTCAGAGATTGCAATGCACTTGGTCTTACACCAAGTCTGGTGTGTCCCAGTGTAGCCTGCCAGGTGAAGCTTTTGTAATTGCCTGTAGTCAAGCCTGAAAAATCTCACATCATTATTTTGGCCAGGAGCTAGATTCCTCAGGAGAGTTATAAAATCTTCAGAATACTCTCTGTGCTGGTAAAAAGGTAATACATTGCAAATGTTATTTTAGAGTGAAGAAGAGACAGGTGATTACAGACAAAGAGTCATTCCCAAACAGCTCTCTGTGATTTTTCACACTGCAGTTAAAAAATCACCTGAGGATTTGTTATAAAAGTATCTTTCTAAGTTTCACCCAGAGATTTAGATTCAGTCATTTTGGAATGGGCATATAAATCCCCATTAAGGAAAGCATCCAGGCGATTCTGTTGCCAATAGCTTAAGAAAAACTGTCTTAAGTAAGGGTAGCAAATGTGGAGTAAAGACAAAAATCCTCCAACGTTGATATCATCATCTGTGTGAGAGGCACAAACTGAAACACAGAAAGCAAAGGAAATGAAAGAAGCCTCCCACCAACAGAGGGAAAAACAATGGAGGGATGTAATTACTGATGACATTAAACATTTGCTGGGAGCTTTTCTGCCTTCTGATTCAATCTTCATACCTTTATTAGTGGCATTCTCTGTATGGCCATTTTAAAGCCTGTTTTACAAAATGGGCCATTGAGGCCCAGAATTTTAGCAACTGGTCCAAGATTGCCATAGCTGGTTGGTCATATTGGATGCCTTCAACTTTGCCTGACATGTTTCAGATCAGCACTCAGTGTGTTACCAGTGGCAAATCCACACGGGCCTGCAGCAAACTTGATCCTTGTCTCCTTGGAGGAAAGAATTAAGCCAAGGGGCAGAAGGAGATTTAAGGCAGAGGGAGAGACCAAGGCAAGTTTTAGAGCTGGAGTGAGACTTTATTAAACTGTTTTAAAGCAAGAACGAAAGGCAGCAAAGTATACTTGGAAGAGGGCCAGGCAGACCATTGGAGAGACCTAATGTGTTTTTTTAGATTGTGGTTTTGTAGATTGGCAAGGTTGCAGGATTTGCTTTTCTTCTCCCTTGAGTCTTCCCTTGGGGTGAGCTCTCTCCTTAGGCACAGTGGCCTACCAGCACTTGGGAGGGGCCACATGTGCAGAGTGTTTACTGAAGTTGTGCACATGCTGTCTTGACCAATTTTCCCTTACCAGTCAAGCATTTCCAGAGGAAGGTCATACACTGGTTAAACTCCGCCATTTGGTCTCTGAGTGCACGTGCTTGAGCCAGCTTGTGTAGCTCCTGAGTTCTTATTGGGAAGCTGCTGCTCATCAGCTTCAGGAGTCTTCTCTGTATTGACAGACTATCTTCCCCTGCCACAAGCTGCAACAAAAAATCATTTCAGAGAGACAGTTTAATAACCACCTGACTATCACCTGATGGTCCCCTGACATTCCTTGAGGGGAGAGGGGGTTTCCTGCCCTGTCCAGGTCTGCCTAACTACCTACTCTAACAAGTGCACATATCTTCCTTTCCTCTGTACTTCTAATAGAACAGTTCTCACAGAGCAGAAACCTAAAGTTCTAATTTGAATCATTCTCATTGATTTTGCCTTGCTTTCTCCTTTTTCTTCTTGTTTCTACTCTAAGACTTTCATGCAGTAATGCCCCTATTTTAGCTTTAGTTCATATTTCCGTATATATCCCAGTGACATGGATCTTCTCTTCTGACCTCTCTTGTTAGCAGATTCCAAATGCCCACATTAAACAAGCAGGAAAACAAACACCAGAATCAAATACTAAAATCCATCAGGGAATAAAGTTTTAATGTCTCAGTTTAATTTTTTATTTAAAATAAAAGTTGTTCATTTCTAATGAAAACCAAAACAAAGCTGAAACTTTGATAGGACCTCTTCGCTCGTGGCTTTAAAATAACATTCAAATTTATCTCTTTTGAACTTTAAAAACTTCAGTACTTATTTTGAAAAGTTATATATATATAATTTTTGCCTCTCTGAGGTTTTCTAAATTTCACAAGGGATTTGTTACCTTCCCAGCAACCAATAAATGCCTTCTATTGTATAGATTTGTAAAGATTTTAACAAGGAAAAGTAGGCCATTTATTTTCAGATTGATACAGTCAATTCAAGAAGCACATAAACACTAATTTTTACATCTCAGTTATTCTCAGAAAATTAATCTAAAATTGGAATGTGCCAAGAGCAAGAAAATGAATCCAGCTGAATTGGCTGGATACACAGTGAAAGAAATCTTTATCCTAGCCTAAAGGTGTTTGCTTACATGTTTCTAAAGTAGATCCATAGCCGACAAATTGAATTTCAGATTGCTTTAACTTCAGCAAATAGACATTCAATTGTCTGCTCCAATAGCAAGGAAATGTTTGCAAAATATTCTTTATAAAGCTTCTCAAACAAAAGTGGTGTCTTTTTTAACAAAATAACTTACTAAGTTTTTAGGAACTGAACCCTCAGCTTTACTTAACCAGAGCATTAAGTGGGCTCTGCTCAGGTTTCAGAGGGCAATGCATGATATTATTTTTTTTTCCCTGTATGGCATTCAAGGATACTCTAAAGCAATTAAATTCTCAATCATTTTATACCTTGGAATTGGGAAAAAATGTTGATGAATAAAACCAAACTCTGTAAAATATTTGAAGAGATTTATTCTGAGCCTCAAATTTGAGTGACCAGCCTGTGACACAGCCTCACAAGGTCCTGAGAACATGTGCCGAGGTGGTTGAGTTACGGCTTGGTTTTACACATTTTAGGGGAACAGAAGGTACAGGCAAAGACATAAATCAATACATGTAAGTAATACATTTGTTTGTCCTGAAAAAGAGGATTCAAAGAATTCCTGATTGACAGTTGAAAGAGTTAAACTTTTCCTGGAGAGTTGAAGTCAGCAGAAAGAAATGACTGAGTTAAGATAAGGGGAATGTGGAAACCAACGTTCTTGTTACATACATGAAGCCTTTAAGTAACAGACTTCAGAGAGAATAGATGGTAATTTTCTCTTATTGGACCTTACAAGGTGTCAGACTCTCTAAAAAATACCTAGTTAGGGAAAGAAATTCTGTAAAGAATGCAAGCTTCCCCAACAAGACACAGCTTTGGAGGCCCAGTGCAAAATATATCAAAGAAAATATATTTTGAGGTAAAGTACTTTGATTTCCTTCAGGCCCTGTTATGCTATAGCAGAATCAGGTTGAATCTGGGTATCATTGCCACAAAGAATCTGTTTTGTGAGTCTTAGGATTTCTATTTTAATGTTAATGCTGCTCAGTTGTGCCTAAACACCAAAGGGAGGGTACAATGAGGTGTGACTGGCCTGACACTTCCCATCAGGGCCTAAACTAGTTTTTCACGTTTCTTTGAAATCCCCTTGGCCAGGAGGAAGTTTCATTCAGTCACTTGAGGAAGTTAGAATTTTGTTTTTGGTTTACAATAGTCATTGACGTTCAGAATATTTTTTAACTTTTATTTTAAGTTCACGGGTACATGTGAAGCTTTGTTATGTAGGTAAACTCATGTCATGGGATTTGTTGTACAGATTATTTAATCACCCAGGGATTCCCATTAGTTGTTTCTCCTGATCCTCTCCCTCCTCCTACCTTCCACCTTCCAATAGGCCCCATTGTGTGTTGTTCACCTGTATGTGTCAATGTGTTCTCATAATTTACCTCCAACTTATAAGTGAGAACATGTACAGCATTTGGTTTTCTGCTCCTGTGTTAGTTTGCTGAGGATAATGGCATCCACCTCCATCCATGTTCTCTCAAAAGACTTGATCTTGTTTCTTTATTGGCTGCATAATATTCCCACAGTGTATGTGTGCCATATTTTCTTTATTCAGTCTATCACTGATGGGTATTTAGGTTAATTTCGTGTCTTTGCTATTGAGAATAGTGTTGAAGTGAACATACATGTGCATATGTATTTATAATAAAATGATTTATATTCCTTTGGGTATATATAGTCCCAGTAATGGGATTGCTGGGTTGAATGGTATTTCTGTCTTTAGATCTTTGAGGAATATTTTTAAAGTTTGGTTTATTTGTCTGTAAGGAGTTATAGAAACTGTAGAAAATAAAATGACTAATATTGACAATAAAAGGTGCAATAGTGTTTTCAAATGAGATTCTGAGACTGAAAAAGTATACCGAAATATTTAGGCCTCTTATTATTTTACTGCATTCCCTATTTCTTCAATTGCAATTATCCTCTGCACCATTTAAGCCTTAGGAAAAAAGGCACAGGCCGGATGGAGGGGCTCATGCCTGTAAACCCAGTACTTTGAGAGGCTGAGGCAGGCTGATCAGGAGGTCAGTAGATTGAGACCATCCTGGCCAACATGGTGAAACCCTATCTCTACTAAAAACAAAAATTAGCTGACTGTGGTGCTGGGTGCCTGTAATTGCACTTACCGAGGAGGCTGAGGCAGGAGAATCACTTGAACCCAGGAGGAAGAATTGCAGTGAGCCAAGATCATGGCACTGCACTCCAGCCTGGCGACAGAGCAAGACTCCATCTCAAAAAAAAAAAAAAAAGAAAGGGGGGGGCACAAAGAAAATCTATAAAACATAGGATTGTTTAATGCCCATAAGTTACTATGGAATGCACTCTAACGAGAAACTGAAAAGCACTTACAGCTTCAAATACAAAGTTGTCAGTCACATTCATCCTTCAGAGAAATTTAAATAAACAAAAACATTTTCTCTATAGTAAGGACTTGAGTGGTAAGCTCATGTAATTGCTTCTTTGCATTCAGATGCCAGTCTATTCAATGACATCTCCCCCACACGTTTCCTTCCTTACACAGTGTTTAATCACCTGCTGATTGAACAATACAGACATTGAGTAATCAAACAATTTTATCACCACTTTCTTTTTGGGAGTTCTTGACTATATATGGTAGACTCTAGAAGAGAAGCACATTTCAAATTGACTGCTAATTTATATAAAATGAAGTTAGTTATTTATATCTAGTAACCAAGAAATTTGATGAAATTTACTGTTTGTGTAGCCCCTATTTTAACATCTTTGGTCATAGACAATTATTAGAAAAGGTTAAAAACAACCATCAATTGCTTTTCCTGTGTAAGAGCAATCTGTTATTTTTGGCTACATATAGGTATGTTTCCTCATTTGAAAGAGGATCAAAACAGTACCATAGCTAATGATAAAGATGGTTTATATCATTTGTTTTTCAAAATGATACGCCCTTTTGAAGACAAAGAAAAGAGAAGATTGATACTACTGTTGTCGGTCAGGTTATTCCATTTAGATTAAATCTAAAATTAGAAAACTCTGGTCAGTGTTCTTGCTTTTTGTTTTAATAAAATTAGGCCATACTGTAAGACTTGGCAAATTACAATCTTTGTTTATTTGATTATTTACCTGAAGATGTCAGTTTTCATAGTTTTTTTTTACATTTTTTAAATTTTTTATATTTTTTTATTGCATTTTAGGTTTTGGGGTACATGTGAAGAACATGCAAGATTGTTGCATAGGTACACACATGGCAGTGTGATTTGCTGCCTTCCTCCCCATCACCTATATCTGGCATTTCTCCCCATGCTATCTCTCCCCAACTCCCCACCCTTTGCTGTCCCTACCCTATTTCCCCCCGACAAACCCCAGTATGTGATGCTCCCCTCCCTGTGTCCATGTGTTCTCTTGAACCCTTTGAGAAAAGGGTTTTCAGGAAAGAAGTGAACAACATATGTATACACATATTGTCAGTATTTTTAAGTAAATAATTAAGATAGAGTAAACGGAGATAATTCAGACTGAAATGGATTTAAGATAATTGTCAGGAAATTTCTGTAGAAATATCTCATGAGTTGGAGCCATAAAACATACCTTAATTCCAAAGTCATTAACTTAATTAGTAATACAGCCATAGATAACTCATTTCAACTTTCTGACTCAGCTTATTTATTTGTGCTATAGATAGTATACTATTATTCAGAGGTCTATTTTTTAAAATATCTCAAATTGTATATTTAAAGACATATAGTAACTCTAAAGCACCGTATCTGTAAGAGGGTAATATGATTGTCAATGAATATGATACCAATGATTATCAGTGAAAGATAGATAGATGGGTAGGTAGATTACATTTGCTTTTATTTCCCAGTGGGTGAATATGAGGTGAGCATGATTCTCTTATTGAGCATACCGAAAATAATTTTTCATTTTGTTTCAAAATAGACTGAAGAAAGCGGACAAGTTAGCTGCCTCTCTTCTGGGCTGGCTTCTCTTCTGTACAATCTTAGATTGAGAGGCAGAACAAAGTTGAGGGGCAAATCAAAAATAAATGTTTGGGATGAATGTCACTGGGAACCAAGTATAACATGTACTTATGAAAGATTACATATGCGTTACATCTTTAAGATAATTCTTAGAATTGATATTGCCAGGTCAAAAGTTAATTGCCTCCACAGTTTTGATCAATGTTGCAATATTACCTTTAATACAGGTTATGTTAATTTATGCTTTTTCTAATCAGATATAAAAATGCCTTTTACCGGTGGCTCAAGCCTGTAATCCCAGCACTTTGGGAGGCCGAGGCGGGTGGATCACCAAGGTCAAGAGATCGAGACCATCCAGGTCAACATGGTGAAAGCCCGTCTCTACTAAATATATAAGAAAAATTAGCTGGGCATGGTGGCATGTGCCTGTAATCCCAGTTTACTCGGAGGCCGAGGCAGGAGAATTGCCTGAACCCAGGAGGCGGAGGTTTCGGTGAGCCGAGATCGCTCCATTGCATTCCAGCCTGGGTAACAAGAGCGAAACCCCGTCTCAAAAAAAAAAAAAAAAAAAAAATGCCTTTTACAAACATCTCGACTGGTGTGCTATTAAATTTGAGAATTGTTCCAAATCTACTAATTGAAAACTGATACATCAATGTAGAGCTTTTTGTTTTGTTTTGTTTTCTTCTTCTTCTTCTTCTTCTTCTTCTTCTTTTTTCCAATGGAATCTCACTGAGTTGCCCAGGCTGGAGTGCAGTGGCACAGTCTCTGCTCACTGCAACCTTTGCCTCCTGGATTCAAGCAGTTCTGTGCTTTAGCCTCCTGAGCAGCTGGGACTACAGATGTGTACCACCATACCTGGCTAATTTGTGTGCGTGTGGGGGGGGGAGGGGTGTTTAGTAGAGACGGGGTTTTACTATATTGGCCAGGCTCATGTCCAACTCCTAACCTCAAGTGATTTGCCCACCTCAGCCTCCCAAAGTGATGGGATTACAGGCATGAGTCACCATACCTGGCCTCAATGTAGTTTTAATTTAAACTTAGCTTATTATGAGATAAGTTTTAAATGTATAAAAGCCTATATGTATTTGCTTATTTGTGAACCGTGTGTTTTGCAAATAATTCTTTCCTTATACTATCATTTGTCTTTTGATTTTTAAAAAAGTATGTTTAAGTGGAACATATAGTTGTACTTAAATTTATCAATCTTTTCCATTATAGCTTTGATGTTATTTTTAGAAAAGCCGTCCCTAATTTTAACTTAAGGAATGTATCATGATTTCTTCTAGTATTTTTATATTTTCTTAGGTTATATTAAATCTGTAAACAAACTGAGATTGATTCCAGTATTATTTATGAAATGTAAATATAAATTTATTTTTCAGATGGTTAACCAGTTACTGCAACATTATTTATTGAAAAGTCCATTTTCCCTTATTCATTTTAAATGGCAAGATTATTGTATGCTAAGTTCTTTCATGTATTTGTGCCTATTTTGAGACTTTCTATTATGCCATCACTGATATGGCATTGTTTTGATTATTAATGGCTTATTCTGTGCTATTAATTATCTAGTCGGGCTAGATTATTGTAGTTTTGTAAACTTTATAATTAAATTACAGACAATTGCTGTCTTTATGAAGTTTGGTATACCTGTTTCTTTGTTAGATCTTTCATTCACCCACGACCTAAAATGATGTATATTTTCTTTACATAGTAATTACATATTTTTCAATAGAGTTAAAAATACTGGTAGGTTATCTAAGTGCACAGATATTGAGAGCATGGGTTCATGAATAGACAAGTGTATTTATATGTATAACTGCCATCCCAATCAACATAAATATCTTCATTACCCCACAAACTTCCTAATATCCACTTTCAGTCAAGGCCCACCAGCCAGAGCCAACCCACTGCTGAATGTCTGTTGCTATAGATTAGTTTTACCTGTTCTTTTAAAAATTAGTTTGAGATTCACCCTTCTTGTTATGTACGTCAGGAATTTTATTGCTGAATAATATTTCATTTGATAAATACATGAAAATGTTCTGCTTATTCTCCAGATTTCTGAGGATTTTGGACAATTTAAATGTAAGTATTCTTTGGCCAGTTTTTGTGGACCCAGTTCTTATATTTGCTTTGGAAATACGGAGGAGTGACAGTGCTAAATCACGGGGTGGTTGTGTGTTAATGTTATTATTTGGACACTGCCAAATGGTTTTCCAAAGCATTTGGAAATGTTTATAATTCCTGCAATATACAAGAGTCCTACCTGTCTGTGCAACAGCATTTATTGTTTTCAGATTTTAACTCATTTGTGTGGGTATGTGCTGATATCTCGTGGGCTTAGTTTGCCTTTCTTTCATGGTTATGGATGATACTGTGTACTTTTCAATGTAATTATTGGCCACTCAAATACCTTCATTTTTGAAAACTCTGCTCAGTTTCTTCCTGTTAGATTGTTTGCTTCTAAAAATATCATTTGTGTTTATGTATAACACATATAAAGTGCACTTATTTAAAAATGTACAGTGTGAGTTATAAAAAATTCATGTTACTATAACGACAACTAAAATTAAAACAGAACGTTTTCATCACCTAATCGTTGCCTTTTTCTCTTTGCAGCAACCCTCCAACTTGACTAGCTTCAGACAACCCCTGCTACGCTTTCTTTAACTGTAAATTCATTGTTACCTGTTGTAGAATTTAATATAAGTGAAATCATGCCATTATACTTTTGAATATCTGGTTTATTTGGCTCTGCATAATGTTGTTAAGATTCACCCATGTTGTTTCATCTTAGCAGTTAGCTTATAATTACTTTTAATAGTATTATTTTATCATCTTTATTGATCAAAAATATTTTAGTCCATTCACTTGTTGATGGATTTTGTGTTATTTTCATTTCTGGATTTAATAAGGATACCTGTTTTTAATACATGTCCATAATTATTTGCATGACCAGATGATATTCACTAATTTCTTTGTAGTAAGCATATGCATACTTGATATTAAACTGCCAAACACTTTTACATTCCTACCAGCAATGTCTGACTTAGTGTTCCCAGTTGCTCTAAATCTTCAAAAACACTTGGCATTTTCAGTCTTTTTAATTTTAGCCATCCTAGTTGTGTGGTATTTCATGGATTGAGTTTCTAGTTCATTGATGAGAAAAGGCTGAGAATCTTTTCATATACTAGTTGGTTATTTCGGTAATGTATCTAGTGATGCATCAGCTCAAATCTTTTGTACTTTTAAATATTTTTGTCTTCTTCTTATTAAGATACAAGAGTTATTTATATATTCTAAATCCTCATTCTTTGCCAGATACATGCATTATAAATATTTTTCAGTTTGGGTTTGCCTTTTCCTTTCTAGTGTCTTATGAAGATCAGAAATATAAAGTATTTTTTGAAATATAATTTTCAGGCTTTTCTTTTTACAGCTTGTAATTTTTTGACCTAATGAAGTGTTGCCTACTCAAAGTTTGTAAGGTTATTCTATGTTTCCAAAAGTTTCATCATTTTGCCTTTTACAGTTAAGTATACAATCCATTTAGAGTTAATTTTTAGCAAGATTTGAGGCAAGGAATGATATTCCTTTTTTCTTTATTCAAATGAATATCCAGTTGGTCTAACACAAATTTGTTTAAAAGGCTATCTTTCTCCATTGAAATATGTTGGGACCTTTGTTAAAAAGCTATTTACCATGAATGAACATCTGGATCTATTTCTGTAATCTCCACACTTTCATTGACTTTGAGTATATTTTTCCCTGTACCAGTATTATCTTGATTACTATAATTTTATAAGAAGACCTTAAATTAGGTAATATGTATCATTTAACTCTTGTTCTTTTAAAAAATTATTTTGGTTATTCTGGGTCTTTTACATTCTGTTTAAAATTCAACTTTTCGATATCTATAAAGAAAGCCTCTTGGGAGATTGGTTTGGGTTTTTATAAATCTATTGATTGTAAACAAACAATTTTGACTCCAAATCTGTAACTATAGTTATCTCTTATATATTTAACTAGGTTTTAGTTAATTCCTCTCAGCAATATTTGCAGTTTTAAGTGTACACATTTGGTATCTATTTTGTGAAATTTGTTATAAAATCTTGAAATCAAATATTTCAAGATTTAATGCCATTATAAATGGTATTGTCTCCATTTTAAATTCCAGTTGATATAAAAAAATACAAATGACTTTTTATATTTAGTGTTTACCTACAACTTTGCTAAATTCACTCAGCAAAGTGAATGTAGTCATATATCTAATAGTGTTTTTGTAGATTCTTTGGAATTTTCTATTTTTATGATTATATATTTTATAAATAATTTCAGCTTTATTTTTTTATTTTTAACCTGTAAACCTTTAATTTCTTTTTATTTGGACTTATTGCACTGTTTAGGGTCCAGATACATCCTTGCTTTGTTCCCATTCTTAGGAAAAAAGGGTTTAGGCTTCATTATTAAGTATGTCATTTGCTATAGGGAGATCTTCTTTATCACAATGAGAAAATTCTTTTTTTACTTCAAGTTTGTTAATACTTTTTGGGTATCTATTAAATTTACCATATGCTTGTTTTTTTTTTTCTTTTTTTAGTCTGTTAGTATGATCAAGTACTTTGATTGCTGTTAAAGTAGCCTCTGATTTCTGGAACAAATTCCACTTAATTCTGAAATTAATATCTGCTAATATTGTTAAGGGCTTCTTTTCTCAGGTTCATGAGAAATAGTGATCTCTATATTTCTTACCCAAAGTTGTTTTCTGGTTTTGTTATCAAGATGATGTTGGTTTTATAAAATGCAGTGAGAAGTTCTTCCTTTCAGTTTTTGGTCAGGGTAAGCATTTTTCTTTCTTAAATATGTAATAGAACTCACCAGTGATACCGCCTAACATGGAGCTTTCTTAGTGGGAATATTTTTGATAATGAATTTAATCTTTAAAGGTCTGCCCAAATTTTTTGTTGCATTTTGAACTAATTCTAGAATGATGTTTTTAAAGAGAACTTTCCATGTCATGAAAAATGTGAATTGTTTTAAAAAAAAAAGGCTATCAAAACATTTTTCTCTAGTACATTTAGTGCTTGTAAGATTTTTATTTATTTATTTATTTATTTATTTGAGACAGTGTCTCACTCCATTGCCAGGCTGGAGTGCAGTGGCCAATCTCAGGTCACTGAAACCTCCGTCTCCCCAGTTCAAGCGATTCTCCTGCCTCAACCTCCCAAATTGCTGGGATTACAGGTATGCACCACCATGCCTAGCTAATTTTTGTATTTTTAATAGAGACAGGGTTTCACCATGTTAGTCAGGCTGGTGTCAAATTCCTGACCTGGTGATCTGCCTGCCTCGACCTCCCAAAGTGTCGAGATTAAAGGTGTAAACCACCACGCCTGGCCTAAGACTTATAGTAATGTTTGTTCCCTCACATCCCTGATGTTGATAGTTTTTCTCTTTTTGGTATTTTGAATGCATTTCTAAGGATTTTCTT
The DNA here is from genome assembly GCA_028533165.1 of Leontopithecus rosalia. Lineage (NCBI taxonomy): Eukaryota > Metazoa > Chordata > Mammalia > Primates > Cebidae > Leontopithecus > Leontopithecus rosalia. The sequence goes on along the minus strand of CM052650.1, from coordinate 161,447,406 downwards.
CCAATTTCATTAATCTTTCCACAGAACTAACTTTAGCTTTGTTATATTCTCTGCTTAACTGGGGATAACATTAAAGGTGATCATTTTTCTTCATAGTACCTATATATTTTTTCAAAATTTCCAAAATGACAATGTTTTCTTTTGTTGTAAACAATTTGCGTTACACAATTTAAATTTGAAGAAATATAGTTAGATAATTTAAAAAAGTACCAAATGAGGTTATTAGTTGTTTAAACATAAATGCATTGCTTACTAAAATATAAATCAAATAATGAAAATGAGTAGTCACCAACAGACATTATTTGAGAGTAATCAGGAAACTGTTCAGAAAACAAGAAATGCCTGCTTATCTGTCTGTCTGTCTTCCCTATTCTTCCCTCCCTAATATCCTTTCCCCTTTCTCAAAAAATGTAGCATTTAAAAAGAAATCTCATCCAGTAAGTGTGACTCATGCGTGTAATCCCAGCACTTCGAGAGGCTGAGGCTGGCAGATCACTTGAGGTTAGGAATTGAAGACCAGCCGGGCCAACATGGTGAAACCCCATCTCTACTAAACATACAAAAAATTAGCTTGGGGTGGTAGTGCACTTGTAATCCCAGCTACACTGAAGGCTGAGGCAGGAGAATATCTTGAACCCGGGAGTTATGAACTACGGTGTGCTGAGGTCACACTGCACTGCACTTCAGCCTTGGCAATAGAGCAAGATTGTCTCAGACAAAAAAAAAAAAAAAGAAAAAGAAAAGAAAAAGAAATCTTTTTCAACACTTTTGCAATAATATTAATATAAACTGAAATTTTTGAGACATAATCTTCACAGTATATTCTTCATCTTCAAAGTAATAGAAAAGTATTTCCTGGTTTGCAGCCTTTTTAGAAAACATGCTATTTGTATCATCAGACTTCTCTGTTTCATCTAACTCTATTTAAGGATGTCACTTTCTAAAATTCTTTTGGATCCATAATTTATATTAGCACTAATAGTACCAGAAATAGGTACACCAAATTTATAATATAAATGATCAGAAACTATAAAAGTATAAAACATTAAACATGAGCTTGTTAACAACTTACATTTCAGACTAATTAGCTGATAAGTATTTGGCGGTCAACTTCAATGTAGGTTTCATTTCCTTTGCCTGCTGTGATAGTTTATTCTTGATTATTTCAAAGCTGAACACTCTGTTCCTGCCTTCTGCATAACTTGCTTTCTCCATTTTTCATCTTTTTCTTTCCCCAGTAACTATTAGAATTATGTTTTCCCTTTGGAAAGCTAGTGCTTTTTATTCTTGAGTCCCGTATGCTTCTTGCCCATTAAAGCTCATAAGCTATGTAAAAGGCATGGATCTAGTCAACAGTGCTGCTGTAAGTCTCTGGAATTGGGTGCAGTCTCCACAGGTACACGTGCCAGTAGTGAAAGGGGCATGTTTTCTTGACTGTAAGTTATTTGAAAAGATCATTTCCTTTTTTTTGCATATGTGTATTCATATGAAATAAAGTAAGGATTGAAATTATAAAAGTAAATTTTAACTTCAAAGGTTATGTCAGACATAGTTTGGTGAGAGGATACTGATCCTATTGGGAAGTAGAAATGTTAAAATATGTGCACAGATAATAGAATGCAGTCTGTAATTTGCTGAAACAGTTATTTCTTCTTCTTCTTCTTCTTCTTCTTCTTCTTCTTCTTCTTCTTCTTCTTCTTCTTCTTCTTCTTCTTCTCTTCTCTTCTCTTCTTCTTAACAGTTATCTCTCCCTCTCCCCCTCCCCCTGCCCCCCTCCCCCTCCTCCTCCCTCTCCCCCTTCTTTCTTCTTCTGAGGAGTTTCGCTCTTGTTACCCAGGCTGGAGTGCAATGGCACGATCTCGGCTGACCACAACCTCCGCCTCCTGGGTTCAGGCAATTCTCCTGCCTCAGCCTTCCGAGCAGCTGGGATTACAGGCACGCACCACTATGCCCAGCTAAATTTTGGAATTTTTTTTAGTAGAGACAGGGTTTCACCATGTTGACCAGGATGATCTCGATCTTTTGACTTCGTGATCCACCCGCCTCGGCCTCCCAAAGTTCTGGGATTATAGGCTTGAGCCACCGCGACCGGCCTATTTCTTATTATTGTTTCAAAAGCTCAAATAAAATTTTTGCATATGACCACACACTTAGGTGCAAAACAATAGATACTTTAGACAAAACAATTTTTTGTCTGACTGGATATTATACTAATATAAATGGTTTGGCTTTGAATAATCTAACACGGATTTTATACCATACATAATATCCCACAAAATATTATTCCCTAGTTTAATATTTCTATCCCAGTTTTTTTCGAAGTAATTTCAGATGCAAAAGTGCAGCATCTGGGTAGACTTAACTGGCTGGATGGATTAGTCACTTTCTGCTAATTTCATATTATTGTGCATACAGTATTTAAAAGAGCATAGCTAAACCTAGAAATAATTAACTATCTGGAAGTTCTACAAACACAGCAGATTTGACTTATCTAAGTGGAAATACTCCTTTGTTTTTTCATAAAGATGATTTGTACAGGTATTAGCATACTAAATATGCAACAGTGGAAAGTGCTGTCAATTTGGATGAACTCAAATCTTTATGTTCCAGGTTATATCTGAACTTGATTCCCTCTGAAGGGGATCATTTTTTATATACCATCTTGTTTCCTTTGCCTTTATTTTTTTTAACTTCCTGCCCCACAGGGTACCTATTAGAGAAATTCTTCCAGGATATTCAGATTCTACAGATGATACCTGTTTAACATTCAAATAAATAATTCTCAGAGTCAAAAAGAGGGAATGAGTTTCAGTGCAGTAGGCAGTGACATAAGGACATCAAAATAGCAGAGGAGCTTTTCAGAGAGCCAGTCAGTCTGCCTTTTAATGGAGTCCTTGATAGAGAAACCAATGGTCTCAGTTCCCTGAAAATCTACAATGTAGGTTTAATCTAAGGTCATAGGTGTCACAGTTGCATTTTGGATATCTCTGTACAATATTTTGTCTACCTCTTTTAGTGAAAATCTAAGATGTTCAATATTACCTGTTTAAATAAAAGAATAAGAGATGAGTGATAATCACTAAATGGAATAATGCTAGTACCAATTGGGTATTTTTTTTTTTTTTTGAGACGGAGTTTCGCTCGTTACCCAGGCTGGAGTACAATGGCCCGATCTTGGCTCACCGCAACCTCCGCCTCCTGGGTTCAGGCAATTCTCCTGCCTCAGCCTCCTGAGTAGCTGGGATTACAGGCACGCATCACCGGGCCCAGCTAATTTTTTGTATCTTTAGTAGAGACGGGGTTTCACTATGTTGACCAGAATGGTCTCGATCTGTTGACCTCGTGATCCACCCGCCTCTGCCTCCCAAAGTGCTGGGATTACAGGCTTGAGCCACCGCGCCCGGCCCCAATTGTGTATTTGTCTACTTTTGACCAAATATAATCTCTGATCTCCCCATTTTTCCATATCATATATGAAAACTGATTAATACTAACTCATGCAGGAAATTTCCATGTAGAATATCTTTGCTGCCTCTATTATGATGTTGCTTTAAAAATTATGAACTCCCAATTAGGAAAATGGTAGATGTCTTCAAGTGTCTCAGGCTAATGAGACCATCTGTCTTATAAAACTTTAACTGTCACTAAAAAAGAAAGCATAGTTGACAACCATTTATTTAGGCATAAAAGGGCAGTCAGTATTTGGGAGCTAAATGTTCTTATACTTTAAAGAATTCTTACATGGACCAAGGGGAATGATTATAATTATTGTGAAATATCAGAACTGGATTAAGGTCAGCATCTACCATGTTCCAGCTAAATGAGCATGTTTTGGGTCATTTATTGTCTGGAATACATTAGTGGCAGGAGAAAAGATAAGAGAGACTGAAATACAGAGAGCAAGGGATTAGATGAAGAAAGGGTTTATTTATTTTGCAAATTTATCTGAAGATTTAGCAAGGGACTATGAGATGGAGGAAGGAATGTTCATTTGTACAGTGTACATTTCCTCAGCCACCCTTGAGTGAAGGATGGGGTTCCATGGAATATCCCTGTGGTGCAGAGCTGGTATGTGTAGGGCAATTTGTATCTTAACAATCTCTTCTTATATTCTTATGACTCTCATTTTTTTTTCTATGTTTCCTAATGTAGGTGAGACATTCTATTTGATGGATGGTCACACCATTTTTTTGTGGTAGAAAAGTCCTAAAAATCAGGTTGGGTATCTCAGAGGCTCTGTAGTCTTTCTGCCACATGGGATGTTCTCCATACTCTGTCCTCTAGGATTGAAACAGTTCTCTCACCCCCAGTTAAATATGCACTACAATTTTCTATTCAAGCATCCAAAGTGGAGGCTGTCCCCAAAGCGAATTCATCCGCTAATCGAGAGAGTGCAGAAACTGCTTTGCTAATCCACAGACTTAGTGTAGGCACATTCCTCAGCAATCTAGAAATGACTGAACAGCTGCAATTTCTGCTGAGCAGAATGCAGAGGTGGCAACAAGGACAGATAATTTGCAGCTTCCTTTGAAATTGTCATGGAATATTTGCCTAATCTCCCCAGAAGGACATATTCATGCAAGTAATTTTTCTATTCTGTTTATAAATGACTACATTCACTATGATTTTTAAAAAATGTAATAATAAAAAAATTGTTGATAAGATCTAGGCATGTTTACATAAATATTGTTGAAGTTTATAAAAATGTTTGAAAAAATAGGTCATAAGATATAGTATGGAATTAATATTCTGGTTTACTAAAAGTATTTACAACATGAACTACCAACTTAAAAAAATAGACTTTTGAAAATTCTTAAGAATGACTTGTTATGACTTTTTAATAAGCCCAATTTAATATTTGCTTGGTAAATCCTAAAAAAACTAAGGACCCTGAAGTGCACTGACACCATCCTTATTAACATCACTGTCATGTAGTTTTATGATACAACTTCTGGCTCTTTGTATTTGTTTATTGGGGTTCTGGATGACCTGCAGTTTTCCACAACATGGTATGTTTTTTTGTGCATTAATTCCCAATAGACATTCTACTGGAAAGCTAGAATGTCTCTGGCCTATTTTTTAACTGTAGCATTTTATTACTCTGGAAAACAAATTATTCCCATTAGGCATATTTTCCTGACCTCAGGGAACATTTTAAATAACAAGGTACATGGGGAGTGGTGACCCGTGTAGACCATCAACTTAGCTATTTCTATAAAAATTCATTAATAAGAACAGTTTCTAAATTTTGTCTTTGGAATAATATGGCATTGAATATTAATAAAGACATGAGCTCACTGAAGCTATACCAAAATTATTAGCATTCATGAAACAAAAATAAATTAAAAGGAGAAATATGATAAAAGTGGATGTTATATCTTCTGATGTTTTCAGCACAAAAAAGCTTTCATTTTCAGTTTTCAAGGATTTGATACTCAGTATCAATTTAAAGTAGCCTTGCCTTGGATCTTGATTTAAATATTCATTTAGTTGTTCTAACTGATAAAAGTAAAGCCGTTAAATAACCTATTTGTAGGTTGTACTTTATTCTATAAATTATGATTGTTAGGTCCACGTCTGTCTTGTTTTCTTCTCTCTCCCTGACATCCAGCCTTGGTCCTGGTGAAACACACATGTTCATGTATTTCTCTGGTTTAAATACTAATGATATCTGATATCAGTAAGAGGACTGATCATAAATATAACCAAGTTATGTCTCTGGGGAATTTTATATAATTCTTATGAAGAGCAGCAAATAATTACATTTCAAAATTAAATTCATATGTCCTTTCTCATTTCAAAGAGACTTATAGGGAGTTTTCAGAAAGAATAAGAATAAAAGTAGGAGTTAGGTGCAGTAGCTCATTTCTGTAATCACAGAACATTGAGAAGTAGACATAGGAAGATTGCTTGAGGCCAGGAGTTCAAAAACAACCTGGGTACACAGTGAGATGTTAGCTCTCAAAAAAAAAAAAATTTAGCCAGGCATTGTGGTGATTGACTGTGATCCCAGCTACTTAGGAGGCTAAGGTGGGAGGATAATTTAAGCCTGGGAGTTTGAGGTTGCAGTAAGCTACAATCACACCACTGCACTGCAGCCTTGGTGACAGAGCAAGACCCTGTCCCTAGGAAAAAAAAAGAAAGAAAGAAGAAGAAGAATGAGAGTAGGAAGAGAAAAATGGGTGAGAGTACATATAAGAACATATAAACCAATGATAAAGATTATCACAAACAGGGTGATTAATGGTGCCTCTAAGATTTGTGGCAGTCAGAGCAAGAGGTTAACAGCTTTCTTTTTTCATTATCAAAAGGGAGAAAGTATGTCAGCTCTCAGAGGAAAGCAAGATGTTCTAGGACAGTATCAGTTAATAATAGTAGTTGGCTATTAGTAGCAGACACAGTAGAATGGCAGCCTCACTCATCAGGACTTTTTCTCACACAATGATCTGTGTGAGGAGAGGCAGTTGTGTTGTTTCTGGGGATCAAGAACGTCAGGGTCAAGCATTTTGCCATTCTCTTGACTTTTTCTTCTATTCCCAAATAGGTTGCTGAGCTCAGCCTCCTAACACCCATGAGATCATGGATGAGACCCTAGAAGTTGGTAGTGTTTAAGACAAATTAGTATTATTCAGCAACTTCCTACATATAGAAACTGGTGTTCGAATGGTAGAGCCTCAAATTCAGTCGAGTCACCTAGCCATAAAAGATCTGATTCATGCAGAAGGGACAAAATTGAAATCTTTTGTGAGTTGGGTATAGGAAGATGTGGTTTGCTTACCAAGAACAATAAAGAGCTGGGCACGGTGGCTCAAGCCTGTAATCCCAGCACTTTGGGAGGCTGAGATGGGTGGATCACGAGGTCAAGAGATCCAGACCATCCTGATCAATATGGTGAAACCCCTTCTCTACTAAAAATACAAAAAATTAGCTGGGCATGGTGGCACGTGCCTGTAATTTCAGCTACTCAGGAGGCTGAGGCAGGAGAATTACCTGAACCCAGGAGGCGGAGGTTGCGGTGAGCCAAGATCGCGCCATTGCACTTCCAGCCTGGGGGTAACAAGAGCTAAACTCCGTCTCAAAAAAAAAAAAAAAGAAGAAGAACAATAAAGAAGCCAATGCTATGTGCTCAATTCCAGCATAGCTGAATATAGAGAACCAGTTTTAAGTCTATAGCTTCCTTAACATTTGCCACCAACGAGATTTTCCCCAGAATGTGATATGGAATCAAGTGTACAAGTAGATTTAAATAGTGAGCATAGAAACACTAAAGGAGAAGGACCTTAGTGTGTCTCAATATTAATTCATAGATGGATATGGGAGGTGTTGGGACAAAATTTATCATTGATAAGGAAGTAGAAAATAAAGGAAACACATTTTGTGCAGAGGGAGCAGAAATTGTAGGACATCAATAAACAGACTAAATCCAATGGGCTGTCAAACATCATTCATGAATGTCTTTCTTCTAATACAATATTTAAATATTGCAGCATGCTTTCAGAAGAATTTGTCCTTCTTAACTCAACACAGTATTTACACATAATAGTACTTAGAAAATGTTAAATAAGTTGACTCAATCTAATTGTATTTACAAATGTATTTAAGTTTAAGATTATTTTATTTGGCAATACCAAAACAAGAATAACTGTAACAAAATTGATTTTCATGAATTTATGTATTCTATGTTGACATTTTAATCTTGAAAAGCGAAGTCACTGAGCTTATATACAAACCAGTTCTCTACAGAGAATGTTTTATGCATATTCTTGAAATCACCTCTGATTCTTCCTTGGTTTAAATGAAAATCTTAACAATTCTAAAGCCACTATTGCTTTGAAGCCACTACGGCTGAAATTTCATATTCTACAATTAAAAAAAAAAACTTCGATTTTGATTTTGTAAAAGGCATTCCTTTAATTTATATCATTGTGCATTTGGATGAAATGTTAATGATAATGGACAGCTGTGCTTTCCATCTGAAAAGAACATCTGTGTAATGCTAGCATTGTGAAAGTGGAAAACATAAGTACATATTATTAAGCTGGCTGAAATTACAATGGAGTTGTAACGGAAGGAAATTGTTTTAAAACTGAGATTTTTGGATTTTCTTATTATAATGACTTGGAAAATGTCCCTAAAGAAGTTTTTGAATTGTATATACCAAAATTTAGACAAAAACTTTTCTGAAATGCTTGTACACCTAATACTTGCATCTTGTTGTGTGATGTGAGAATAACTTTTAAAACAGTAAGTATGCATTTTAATGGACACTGATTTTGACCCTCCTCACTAGAATCTCCCTAGAAATACTGTAGGATTGCTTCAGCAACTGATACTCCACTGGGAATACCTCCCACTGTATTCTAAGAATCAGGGAAATTATCACACTGAAAACAGAGAGAAAACTCAGGGGTAGACTTAAGAGTTAAGTCTGTTAAGTCTAAGACTGTTAAGTCTACCCCTATAGAAATGCGAAATTAGTTTTCTCTAATTATTTAGAAATTAATTATTTAGAAATTAGTTTTTTCTAATTATTTAGAAATTAGTTTTTTCTAAATTATTTTTGTCCTGTGATGACTTGCCCCTGAACATAGGAAATTAAATAATGCAAGCAAACAGAGGTATAATATTGAGTAAATATGTATCAAGGTAGGGTAAATGGACAGTATTTTTTTTTTTCATCTTTATTCTTGGTAACATAATCTAATCAAAAGGTTATTCTTGGTAACATAATCTGATCAAAGGGACAGTATTTTTAAACATTATTAATTAATGTTGGGAATAAGAAAGGTCTTTCTATTTGCCTAGTGAAAATAAATATCTTGATTCAATTAGGCTTCCTTTTAATAGTTTACATGAATGTGAAAAGGCCTTCCTTATGTGTTTTTGCCTAATGTGTTTGAACCAAGGAAATCTGAATGCCGTAAAAACAACATCAAGCATTCCCATGGTTTAGTTCAGTTAATTTTCTATTCATGCGACAGTCCAGTGGGATGTGTAATGCCTGCCTTCAACCTGCTGATTCAGGGAGCCAGAGTCTTTCCCTCTCGTGATATTGCCATCTCTTAGGATATTAGAGTCCATTGCTCAGTTGGCAAATAGAAAAGGAGAACAGACAAGGCAAACTCACTTCTCAATTGTGTCAGCCTAGAAATGTGACATTTGATGTCTCATTCACAGTCCACTGGCCAGAACTGTATGGCCATTATACAATTCCACAGCAAGAGAAGTTGTGTTTGTTTTGTTTTTTTTTAATTTTTGTTTTTTATAGATAGGAGATCTCACTGTGTTGTCCAGGATGGTCTCGAAATCCTAGCCTCAAGCAATCTTCTTGCCTCAGCCTGGCAAAGTGATGGGATTATAGGCAAGAACCCCTATGCCCAACAGGGTTGGGATTTATAGACAGATTGAGCAGTCCCTTTGCAGTAACAGCTTGACACTATGGAAGGAGAGTAGGATTTTTAGTGGATAACTAATTGATTGTAGAAACCAAGAATATTTATTTTGATTTTACATCCCAATGTCTTGGTAGAAGATCAGAGCTGCATGAGAATGAGAATCTTTTCTCAATAGGCTTCAGTTTAAAAATGCATTGAAAGCACAAATCTTTTCTCCAAGATTAATAAGCTAGCAACAAAAAATTAAAATTCAATATGACTACTCATAGGGTCAGACATCTAAGTTATCTTTCTTGGTTTTATTACACATGCATGCACACACACACACACACCCCACTGAAGGCATGAATTTATTTTACATTTACTATGTATAACACAGCATGTTAAGTGAGTCAGAAAAGACTCACTTAGGAAGGCGCTTACAGAATTCCATAACTAACAATCCTACTTCTTTCACTTCCACTTCTTCTAAGTGATACATGAAACCCTTGATCTATATGTAAATAAACAATGCATGGTCATGCCTACAAAGTTACTGCGATGATTTCCTTTCACGATATGTAAATTGAGTCATCCACAGTGGATAGAGTGTTCAGGCTCCTTTCATTTGGCATGTTCTCTGAGTGTTCATATGAGGCTCATTTCAAGTGCCTTGTTTTCTGAGTCTTCAAATTGAGTTTATGCTCTTCAATTCTCTCACTTAAAATGCACAGAATATTAGACCAGAAGCATTCTTCAAGATTATGTACTCCATCCCCACTTTCTTTACAAATGAAAAAACAAAAATCCAGAGGCGTATACTTGCTTAACATTAAATAGCTAAGTATTGCAGAGCTGATACCAAGGCATATAGGATCATGCCTGGACGCCTGGTCGAGGGATGCCTTCTAATTATTTTTTCATTCTTATCAATAAAAACATATGATTGCTAAATTTGTTTTATGTAATTAATATCAGCCAAAAGAACAAATCTAGACACTGGCATGATTTTTCACCATTATAAGCACATTCTTTTGAAATCTAACCATTAAAAAATACCACAATGAAAAATTGAAATCAAGATGCAATTGATTTTTTCAGGCAGCTGTTGAAAGGGTATTGAACTACCAGGGAAGAAATAATTACAGCTATTCTTGAGGCATGAAATAACCACAAGTTAATGTCATTTATTTCTGAAATATTTTGTATGCTTTCAGGAAATCAAAACTATGTTTCAACAATGATGGAAAAGTGCTTATTCCCAAAACTGAAAATAACTAATTCAAATTAGGAGAGTCTTTGGTGAATACTTTCCTTACTGTGTTCAGAATGACACACAACATACTTCAGTTGGAAATTTATATTCATCTAGTTTATTCACTCATATTTTCATAGATTATTCACTTTAGGAGGACATAAACATGTAGACAAACACAAAATGATATATGTCTCATTAGGACTATTTGTTTAATATGTTGTAAACTTAACAATTAGTCCTGAAAAGACTTATGGTATTGAATATTAATGTGGGACTCTCACAAGAAAAGGAGATTTTGAAATCAGTAAGTTACTTTTTCAGCTGTAGGAGAGATGAGATGTATAAGCAATGTGTAATGTCACTACTTAAAATTTGCTTATATACAGATTCATCTGACTTTACTTCAAGGGAGCATTAATTTCTTTAAAATATATTGATTATTTTCTTAATTCAGGCAGAAATTATAAAGAGAAAGAGTTAAGAAAAAAAATAAAAAGTAAATCCTTACATATAAGGGGAAAACCCCCTGTTGGTTACATGAAAGGAATTATGCTCTAATCTTATTGAGAATGAAATTCTACCTGAATCTCAATAATGGGAAAGAAGTAATTTTACAGATGTTCTTCATTTTTAGTTTTGACAAACATAAGGAAAGATGTAGGAAGAGGAGTTTATCAGATGGAATTAAGTTATATTAATTATTACTATCAAAGCCATGTTTCATTCAAAAATATTATTTGTGACAAGAGACTTTCCACATTTCCATATTTTATAAATACTAAGTTTTCTAGATATACATTTTCTGGATAATTGCCAAGGAGAAGAAATCATTTTGACATCTGACGATAAAAAGTCTTCCATAAACATGGATGAACTAGGAGAAATATTTCATCTGGGGCCTTCTCTTTGTTGCCACAAACCGAAGCACATCTGAGCCTGAATTTCTGAGCAGCATGAATGCTCTATTTTTAATAAACAATCATTTCTTCCTAATTGTGCTGTTTGGCAATTCTGTTCTGTAATTTTGATGCCTTTCGCCTTCGTGTGTTCTTTTCTAGGCAGAATTTTCATTCTACAACAGAAACTCAATTATTTCAATGAGAGTGGGAATTCTTGCACTGAAAGAATTCCTTATGAAAGGTTTTAGAGAGGGAGGAAAAGCTAAAGACTGAGAAATGTCTGTGATATTACTGTAAGAGTGTGTTAAGACAGTCTCATATTTAAATAGTGGAGGTACAACACCACACATTTTTGTAAGCCACAAAATTTTCAATAGAGGTTAATTTTTTGTGACAAATAATTTTATCCAAAAAAATTTTAAAGAGGAAACAAAAAGGCAGAGTGTATAATGACTTCTTAAGGGTTAGTTCTGGGAAAGAAACCAATTTAAAATTACAAAGAAAGAAGCCAATTAAATCATTCCTTAAGATCATACATTTATATATTTTATTCTATTATCAAGGTGAACTTGGAATTTGTTTTTTTGATTATATTTTATTAAAACTGAATTTCTGAGAAATTTGGCTTTACTTGATATGGTAGGTCAAGTGATAATGTTTCCTGTTAAATTGGTCCCCTCAGTCTTGCAGAAGTAAAAATTCACTGTAGGCTGACATTATTCAAAGACGTAATTAATTTGAAACTATTTATACTGAAATGTTTTGTTGAAAATGCATAATTTGATGATACTTGCAATTTTCTTTTCTTTTTTTTTTTCTTTTTTTTGAGACGGAGTTTCACTCTTGTTACCCAGGCTGGAGCGCAATGGCGCGATCTCGGCTCACCGCAACCTCCGCCTCCTGGGTTCAGGCAATTCTCCTGCCTCAGCCTCCTGAGTAGCTGGGATTACAGGCACGTGCCACCATACCCAGCTAATTTTTTGTATTTTTAGTAGAGATGGGGTTCACCATGTTGACCAGGATGGTCTCGATCTCTTGACCTTGTGATCCACCCGTCTTGGCCTCCTGAAGTGCTGGGATTACAGGCGTGAGCCACCGAGCCCGACTGATACTTGCAATTTTTCAATCTAGCACTAATATATTAGTAAACTAACAGAAAAGGAAGTAATTTCTGCCACAATGAGGAAACCATCATAGCTAAAACTGAAAACTCTAATCTCTGAAGTGAGTGCAATTGTAAATCAACAATTTTCTTTTGAAATGAATCTGCTTGATTTGCTAAGTTGCTTTTTGAACCATGTCTAAGTCTCTTACCCTTTCCTTTTTATTAGAACAGTCCTTGGATAGAAGCACATTTTATTGTTTCCTAAAAAGCAAATACTAAATTCTCAATGAAAACCCAGCATAGCCTCTGTATTCGTTTACTAGGTTTGCCATCACAAAATACCACAGGCTGGATGATCTAAACTGTAAGATTTGTTTTCCCACAGTTCTGCAGACTGGAAGTCCTAGATTAAGATGCTGGCAGACTCAGTTCCTGGAAAGGGCTCTCCTCCAGGCTTGCAGATGGCTGCCTTCTCTTTGTGTTCTCACATGGCCTTTTCTCTGTGCACAGGGAAGGGGCTGAAGGTGTCTCTTCCTCTTCTTGTGAGACCATCAATTCTATGGGATTTGGGACACACCTTTATGTCTGCATTTAATCTTAGTTACCTTTCAAACTAAGATAGATACAACCTATCTTTGTATACAGTCACATTGGGATTTGGAGCTCAAAATTATAAATTTTGGGAGGACACAATTCAGTTCATGATAGCCTCTGATATCATAGATGTCACAGATTTCAGCTTATTTTTCTACTAATTATTTCTTAGAATGCTACTCTTCAGTAATCCGACTTCTTTTTCCTCATGGCTACCAGTTTCCCTGATTACCTGGAGCTCATACCTTCCTCTACTTAATGCTCCATCTTGCCACTTTATGTCTTGCCTAGTGTAAAATAGCCATCATGTATTTTGTCATTTCCTTGCTACTCCTGTTAAGAAGCAATTTACAACTCTGTTCCTCTATTTCTGCCTCTGCCGTTTCCTGATTCATGTTCCTATGCCTGAAATTAACACCTCACTGTATTACTCCTTCTCTGTGTTAAGTATCTTATTTTATGGATCCTGTTTATTGTATACTTTTTTGGGGTCTTTCTACTTCTTTGCTTCTTTATTATCTAGGAAAATCTCCTTTTGTTTCATATTCAAGAGATCTACTTTATTAGCGCTTCCTTTGGACTTTGATCCAATGACCCATGGCTGGCATAGCAGAAGCATATGGGGCCACTTACAAGAAAAAATTCTTGAAAGTTTGTCACAGAATTTTGGGCTTTCTTTCAGTACAATTTGGGGGTCCTAAGTAATAAATGCTGAAGATTATTTTCACCTAACCTCTCATTTTTTTAGCCATTTAATCACAATTTGCTACACCTATGTACCATGTCTCATTACATACTCTGTCATTCTAAATAGCAACAAATAACTGTGTCTTAAAGAGGATGGATTATTGGACAAGCGCAGTGGCTCATGCCTATAATCCCGGCACTTTGGGAGGCTGAGGTGGGTGGATCATGAAGTCAGGTGTTCCAAACCATCCTGGCCAAAATGGTGAAACCCTATCTCTACTAAAAATACAAAAAGAATAGCTGGGCATGGTGGTGCATGCCTGTAGTCCCAGCTATTCAAGAGGCTGAGGCAGGAGAATCACTTGAACCTGGGAGGCAGAGGTTGCAGTGAGCGGAGATCGCACCACTTCACTCCAGCCTGGCAACAGAGTGAGACTGTCTTAAATAAAAAAAGATGATGAATTCTTTATTGTATGATATATAACACATAAGCTCAGAGTGATAAATGCCTGTTCTTTGTTACACAGTGAGACAGTATGTAGAACTGAAGTTATACATGAAGTTTTCTTTCTTTTTTTTGAACATGAGTATTTTTATTATACTTTAAGTTCTGGGGCACATGTGCAGACCGTGCAGGATTGTTACATAGGTATACACATGCCATGGTGGTTTGCTGCCTCCATCCCCCGTCATCTGCATTAGGTATTTTTCCTAATGTTATCCCTCCCCAATCCTCCACTCCCTGCTATTCCTCCCCTGACTCCCCTGTCCCTCAACAGCCCCCAGCGCGTGATATTCCCCTCCCTGTGCCCATGTGTTTTCTGTGTTCAACATCCACTTATAAGCTAGAACGTGCAGTGTTTGGTTTTCTGTTCTTGCGCCAGCTTGCTGAGTATATCAATTTTTCTTACTCCTATCTAGCATTCTGTCAGATAACCTATTACATGTGGTATTAGTCCATTCTCACATTGCTATAAAGAACTACCTGTGACCAGATAACTTATAAAGAAAATAGGTTTAATTGGCTCATGGTTCCACAGGCTGAAAAAGAAGCATGGCTGGGGGGCCTCAGGAAACCTACAGTCGTGGCGGAAGATGAAGAGGGAATCCATTCTTACATGACTGGAGCAGAGGGAAAAGTAGTGAAGTGGGAGATGCTACTCACTGTTAAACCACCAGTTCTTGTGAGAACTCACTATCTCAAAACAGGAAGAGGGGATATCGGTCCTTATGATCCAATCACATCGCATCAG
Organism: Leontopithecus rosalia; assembly: GCA_028533165.1. NCBI lineage: Eukaryota > Metazoa > Chordata > Mammalia > Primates > Cebidae > Leontopithecus > Leontopithecus rosalia. Next base: position 161,432,236 of record CM052650.1, on the reverse strand, counting down.
GCCCTTCCTACAATATTGGGAATTACAATTTGACAGGAGATTTGGGCAGGGACACAAATCCAAACCATGTCATGTATGAATGTTTGAAGTTCTAGATTTAAAGATATCACTCTTTATTCATATAAATATTGAAATAATAAGTTTTGAAAAAATTAGTTGTTCCAGGGTTGAAAGATATGTTTTAAACATCTTTCTAAAACAATAACAATAATAAAAATATTTTTTAAAATTAATTCTTTCACAACCTCCCTTACCCAGCCTTACTCCATGATGAAGTCAAAGTGAAATATGTTTAAAATAAATCACATTAAGTTACCTCACTCCTTAAAATGTGTCCCAATAATTCTATTCTCTTCTGAAAAGTTTCAAATTTCTGTTCTTTTCTGAATGTGCTCCATTTACTTTCTTATTGAAGTTTCATGTTGGTGGAGAAGACACACTCTGCCCTCCACAGATGCTGAAACTACTCATTCAGGGCTGCCTTCAACTTCCTCTTCTGTCTTCTTCTTCTAACTGATTTGTTTTCATGAACATTGTTCTAGTCACTTATTTACATATATTTACGCTACATATAAACTAAGACTTTGTGCCTCAGAAAGGCAGGACAGTCAGTACTTTTTAACCCATAGTTTACAAACAAATAAATCAAGAGCAGAAAATTTCCCTGAAGCCTGGATGCTGAGGAGAGGCATACAAAGAAAGGGTAGAAAAGGGTAGTCATGACCTCCTAGGAATCTTCAGCTAGAAGAGCGTTGAAATTTTTGAAATGTAAGAGGATCTATGTCTTAGGAAAAAGGAGAAGCACATTTTAATAATGAACAGTAGAGTTTAAATATTGGAAACAACTTTTAAGTTCAGAAATAATACCAGTAAATCAACAAAAAGGACTAGATTTCTTTGTATTTGATTAGGATTTTTTTAAAGTAGTTAATTAGAATTTATGACATGAAATTTATTGAGACAAAATAACAGAATTTGAACATCCAAATCAAGTATGAAAGTGATTGATTAGTAATATCTTTGAAATTAACCTAAGTTCACTTAATATCTAACTATATATATCTGTAAGAAAATTTCTATTCTCTTTCCTGTTTCTTCCACTTTATGTATTTAAAAAAAATTAATTTGCAAATTTTCTGACAGCTTATTTTTTTATTTCATTTGAATGTACTTTCCTAACTTGGCTAAATATATATTTAAAAACCAGCTCAAATATAAAAATATTCCTATTACAGAAAAAAAGCATTAACCATATTATGTTTTGAATCTAGACTGTTGGTTATTTATAACAACTGTTTAACTAATATGGCCAAAATTGTTTAAGAGACTATATGGCAGGAAACAAATACCAGACCTGTTGAGACTAAAATTAAAAAAAAATCATTTTCAAAATATCTTTGAGTTTAATGACATAGAAGAAATGAAAGTCAAAAGATTAAACCAGAAGTCTATGATAATTATGTTTAAAATGCTCTACAAACAGTCTAGAAAAGTAAAATGCACTGGCATTTAAAAAATTTCAATAAGTGATTCATTCTTTACTGAGATAGTACTTTCACATTTATAGGTTTGCTGCAAGTTTTATACTGATTCAGTATTTTTCCTAACAGGTGGGTTTTTATTTAATAAGGTAGTTACATTTGAATTTGTTCTCTGAGCTTTCTTGGATTTATTGAGGAAGTGCAATTATTAAAATGACACTGAGTCATAGTTTTTCATTATTAAAATGCTATTTCTTTTTTTCTTCTTCTTCCTAACCCTTAATGGAATGCTGCTTTTTAAAATGTCGATTTTCACTTTTTCGAGAGAAGTAATATCATATGTCTGTATTAAAAGCTTTTTCATTAATAATACATGATATAAAGTTGGCAGATAGACTTTTAATAAAGTACTTGCACTTATTTAAGATGTTCACAATTTTTTCTAAATAATTACTTTTAATTATATGCAAATATCCATATATATATGCACAGGTATATTTGTATACATGTACTTAAATATATATGTAACATTAAAGTCACATACATGTATATGTACATGTCTCATTCTGAGAAAGGTCCTGGGAGCATCAGTTGGCTTCTGACTTAGCAAATATGTGGTTGGTGGAGATGTTTCCAAAAGGCTCATGGTTCTAATCCACCCACTACTACCTAATGCTTTCATGGTCTTTTGGTAAATTTTTCTTTTAATTGACATATGATACTTGATATATATGAAGTAGTTTGGATACATGCATACATTATGTAATGATTGAATCAGAGTAGTTAGCATACCCATTGACTCATTTCATTGTGGTGAGAACATTCAAAACCCTTGCTCTTAGCTATTTTGAAATACACCATGGGATATAGTTAACCTTGATCACTCTACTGTGCAACGGAACACCAGAACTTATTCCTCCTAGCTACCTATAACTTAATACCCATTGATCAATCTCTCCCCATGTCCTCCTTCCTCTGACCCTCTTCTGCCTCTGGGAACTTGAAGAGGATGAGATCATGTTGAGACTCATAAATAATCACAGGGCTAGCCAGAACCAAATTAACATAAACAGAATCAGTATGGAGAGAATTCTAGACTCAGTGTGAGCAGTACCACCCACCACCAGCACAAGGCAATATCATGGGAACTATATCAGTGTTCAAACTCTCCCAACACCTGAGACTGTCTCTAACATTGCCAGAGCCAGAGAACTATGTCAATTGTCTTTCTTGTGGGCATCTCATGAGGAACCCTCATAAAAATAGCTAGTATCCAACCCTTTAGTCCCAGGAAGGATATCTCTCTGTAACTCCAGGTGTGTTCAGCCCCTCACTGCCAACATGGGAAAAAGATTGATAATCCCTTTCAATGGCCTCAGACACTCGGAACATCTCTTGAACTGGGTGGGTGGGTGGTTGAATGTCCGAGTGGTACGTGGTGTGGACAGAGATGAACTAACTCCATAGCTATGTTAGTGTTGGATTAAAAGGAATCTGTAGGGGTCTCTCCAAAAGCCTTATTCATAAGCATATTTATAAGCATAAGATATATTCTCTAAAGGCCTTAAAAGACAATCAAGGCAAGTTCTCAAGAAACTTAATTTATAATACAAGCAAACTTTGATATGAGAGAAAACTAACTCAGTAAATATTTGTGAAACAATTACAACCTTAAAAATATATGTATATAATGTGATAAAGTAAAAGAAGAAACTGCAGAACCTATTTTGGATGAAAGAGTCAGTGACGGTCATGGATTAAGGTTGAATGAAAATACATTTATTTGCCATTTATTGTATTCAAAGCTCTCTCTCAGACTTGTTTTTCTGACACTAAAGAAAGTATTTATTTTGGAGGCTTTCCTAAACCTGTAGGACTTTGCTGCAGCTTAGACAGTCTATTGGCTCTATGGCATGAGGAGATGGTAGGCCAGAAATGCTGTTCTATTTTTATTTTATATCTATAGAGTTGATTTTAAAATTTTATTAAGTTACATATATTTGCTGACATTGTTTTCATATTCATTACAATGCTTGTCTGAAACTGGAATTATATCAAATGGTTTAAAATATAAACATTCTCAATACTTTTTCAAATTTGCTATATTCAAAGAGTTTTGCTTCAATATAAATTATTTGAAACAAAAGATAGAATGAGCTACAGAAGATAAAAGTAAATGCCTATGGTTCTTAGAATAGTGCTCAGTATTTTATACTCACACAGATACACAAACATAAATATAAAAATATGCGTATAAAATCACACATAATGAAACCCATGCATGTAGTAGATTCTACCTTTCTCATTTTAACAGCTCAAGTGATCTGATTATGTGTATCTTGGAACAACCTTCTTAACACAAAATAACATACATCTAAATCATTCACTGTTTTCTGTTCTATATTTTACTTTTGTTTTTATGATACAAAGTTCAGTAATTTGTATATCAAATTTAAATAAAAACATTTAGAATAATGACTAAAGCTTTTCAAATGTTGCATGTTCATAAAACAATCAAGGCAATAAAAAAATAGAGAGAAGAAAATTTTTAAATTACAAACACATAACTCTCACTCTGAAAATCCAGTACCAGCAATAACTATTATTACTGTTAAATGGACATCATTCTATGAATACATCTATGCATATTCCAACAGAAGAATGGGAAAGACATGCATACAAATGAACAATAAAAATTGTACACAAAATCGTTAATCCTGTTTTCATTTATAATATATTAAGCATAAATGTCCTTGAATTTCTTTCTTTTTTTTTTTGAGATGGAGTCTTGCTATATCACCCAGGCTGGAGTGCAGTGGTTTAATCTTGGCTTACTACAAACTCTGGCTCCTGGATTCAATTGCTTCTCCTGCCTCAGCCTCCCGAGTAGCTGGGATTACAGGCACCTACCACCATGCCTGGCTAATTTTTGTATTTTTAGTAGAGACAGGGTTTCACCATGTTGGCCAGGCTGGTTTTGAACTCCTCATCTCATAATTCACCCACCTCTGCCTCCCAACGTGCTTGGATTACAGGCGTGAGCCGCCACTCCTTGTCCTTGAATTTCAAATAATAACAGCAACTGCTTGAGGTAATACCAAAATTGTTTTAAATGCTTATATCCTCAAGACACGTTAATTTGTAAAATATCTTCTAAGATACAAAATATGCAAGTTATTGTTACATCACATTTCAATTTTAGATAATTTATTGGGTCCATTATGAGAGATGTGTGATTTAGCTTGCTTATATCTCTTTAGTTGTTTTCTCATACATTTCACTATTTAAAATGCTATTCTTTTTCTTGCCTGATTGCTCTGGCTAGAACTTCCAGTACTATATTAAATAGGAGTGGTGAGAGGGGGCATCCTTGTCTGGTGCCAGATTTCAAAGGGAATGCTTCCAGTTTTTGCCCATTCAGTATGATATTGGCTGTTGGTTTGTCGTAAATAGCTTTTATTACTTTGAGATACATTCCATCAATACCGAGTTTGTTGAGGGTTTTTAGCATAAAGGGCTGTTGAATTTTGTCAAAGGCTTTCTCTGC